>CM070482.1:39246605-39666605 GCA_036324585.1 Champsocephalus esox | reverse complement strand
AAGAGTTTAAAATAACACCAACAATAACAATTAGCAACTATTGGTTGTTGGGCTGACATGTTTTCCAACAATAGTATTTATATTCAAATGAACCCTGCTTATTGTCACTTATAAGTGCTGGTTGCGTTGCAGATGTTACGTTACCACTTTGTAGCAATGCTGCTAATGAATAATTGATGGATTTTTATACATGTAACAGTCATGGAAATGAGCTCCACCTCCAACTACTAGAAATGTTTCTGTATAAATACAATGACACAAAGGCAGCTGGATATATTGTCTTCAGACAAACACTGAGCTAAAAGCAGTATATTTGTTTCCAGATGGGAAACAACTGCTTATGTTGCTGCGTACTGTACCTGCTATGTGTAAATAGAAACATCACAAGTTTGCCATATAACCTTTACAAGGTTGTCACATGGCAGTGTGTTAATAACCTGATTCTGTGGTCATGCTTTAGCCAACAATCAGTTGTAGCAGGGTTAGTGCTGCTGCAGTTATGCTCTGGAGTCAGATGTGTGATATGGTTCAAACAATGGCTGGGATAGTTGTCTCGTCTCGTCTCGTCTGGATAGGAGGACTTTAATTGAGGGCAGATGACTATAGCCACCAACCCAATGTTTTATTGTATCCTTCTTTGTATACTTTATTTGTATGGATTGTAACCATACATTTACCTCTCTTGTGTTTCATTCTGATTGCTGTTGCTGTTTTGACACATGACATTATTTCACTCCAAAGAATAAAAAGGTTTATTATAACTTGTTCCTTGAGTAATAAGTCTTCCTTTAAGATGGAAAACGTATTTAAGCTGTAATATAAAACCATTTAGTCTAAACCGCACGACCGCCTTTAGCCCTTGCTCCAGTCGCACCCCAAGAGGGAAAAAGGCTAAACACAATGATACGCTCGGAGGAATGCGGTAACTGTCAGAGTGAATTTACAGGTGGACAGGTGTAGGAGCGGCGGGAGAGTCCACACGCACTTCCTGTTCCCTGCTGTACCTTCACTATATCCAGCTCCACACGAATACAGCTGCTTCGCCCCTCACAAGGCCAGCGCCATGGCCCGATGTACTCTCGTACTCTGGGGCAGATCCACGAGAAACCTTTCATTTAAACTTACCAAATACTTCCTTCCTTAGACGCAGCTCTTTTTCTCACAGCTGCTTCAGTAACAATAGTGTGTTCCTATTCCAAAGTTATTTGTGGCACCAAAGTGCTTCCATACTGTTTAATCAAGACGCTTTTTTAAACGTCACCACTTTCATCTCAATTACTTTGGTGTTCCATATTCTGTGCTTTACGATATATGTTCTGAATGGAAGGACAGACAAAGAAAGAAACTAACTATCCGAGCCATTTCAGCTGCACATGTTGCACTGAGAGGAGTGCCCATTGACTCCAACGTTAACTGGCACCAGATCTTACAATATGGTATTTTTCACACCATACACTCATATTTAATAGCGACATGTTCAGCAATCCCCCTCTCTCATGCCAATATAGATATTTAAATAACTAAACTAAATGATTGGAGGTTCAAAGACCTTCAGAGAATCGTGGTCAACACAATGAAAGTTGGAGCTCTTCCATGAGCCCAGAAAATGTCCACTCCTTTAGATGCAAATTGTCTTTCTTAATGAGCTTTGCTTTGTACCTTCAAACTTTCAAATACATTTACAATAAAAAAGCCTAATCACAAACATTAGTTTGATTCCATCAGAAAAAGTAGTTCCTATCAGACGGAGAATGTGTGTGTTGACAGACGATACTCTGAAATAGACGGCAGGTTTCAGAGACCTGTCAGAGACAAGCTTAGACTGGGACAGGACACATTCTCTGTGAGTGCATCACCCTGTGGAGGAAGGTCTCCTCGTGAGGGTTTGGAGCTAGGGTCTGAAAGGTCATGAGGTAGACGGTGAGAGGTCTGACTGAAGCACACTCGTCTGATTCAGAGGTTGGAACAGCATCACGACAGGCTGCCACACAGGTAGATGCAGCTCAGTGAAGCAGGAAGAGGTGTATTGCCACAATAAGCCTTCTCAACCCCGGGTGCAGGTTTTCGGTAAGCAGGCTGTGAGAGCTTCCCATGGCTCAATAACTGAGGGACATGCAATCTATGATTCAGATGTTATCATGTTGACCTGGAGCAAGATGTCTACTTTGTTCGTAATCATGTCAATTCAAGCTTTTTAAATCATACTTCCTCCGTATCATTCCACTTTCCCTTGTTTTTGCAAGCCTTTATCCGTTCCAAACGTTTACAATGGACAGCAGCACATGGGCTGGAATCCCTTACCCAAAGCCGCTCATCCAGTGGACTGGGAAGATGGGGAATAATGAGCAGCTAACGACTGATGTAATACAGACGGCATCCAACACAGCAGAGGAAAGCCCTGTGGATGAGTTCTTACCCCCCCCTGAACCTGACCTCTCCTGCTAGTGAAGGCAATATCCTGTGGTTGATCTCTGCGTCTCCCTCACCGACAGAAAACAGATGTGGAGCTCATGGTCTCTGCAGTGCCGGCCAGAGCGGGATGAATACATGGATTTTTGTCTTGGAAGAATACAAAATACTCCGGTGAAAGAACCGATCTGATTGCAATCAATTGCAATTTTTCGATCCAGAAGTGTCAGAAATTCATTCTAATCCCAATTAACACCCCAAGTCCACTCCAACAGTGTCCAAATCAGCCAGGCATTTTAACTATTGTCTGCATATGCTAATGAATGCAGCTTATGCTAATTGGGCAAATTGCCCAACATGCAAGTTAGCATAAGGAAGTGTCTGTGTGCTGGGGATCTGTACTGTACATTTCTAACATAAAACCTTGGTGTACTCAACATTTGCGGATTCATAATAGGACTCTATGAGCTGCAAGGTTCCTCCTCTGGGCACTATGCATGTCTGGACATGTGACACGGCACTCCGTCCAATCGCTGCTGGATATTATAGTCTGTTTCCCCCTGAAGTCGAGTTGCTAACTTGGCATGAACACTTGCTGCTTCATGCAGCAGTCATTAATGGTACATTAAAAACAAACAATATATGTTAGCTTAGGCTCTGGAAAATATTGTACTTTAAAATATTTATCAATTAAAGAAATGACAGCTTCATTGATAATAAAAACTCAGTTCAAAAACTGTGAGGATTTTATTGGCGGCGGTTCACAGCTGAATGAACACTAAGCTGCCCCTGTAACCACGTAATGGAGGTGTGTGTGTGTGTGTGTGTGTGTGTGTGGAACAGTCACAGCTGTCACTGGTGCCACATTGCACGCTGCCGACTCCAGCCAGCTTCCTCTCTGAAGCATTTGGACTGGGTCGTTCATCCTAAATGTGTTGTTAGCACTCACTCTCCACCGCTTCAGCTGTCAATAACCTCACAACTACTTAAGCAGAACTGTGTGTGTGTGTGTGTGTGTGTGTGTCGGTGTGTGTGTGTGTGTGTGTGTGTCGGTGTGTGTGCAGAACCACAGCGGATATGCCTACAAGCCAGTGAGTAAAGATTGGGCCAAATCAAAGTTGGCATTTGCTGCACTCCGGTTTCACTGCGGTGCGACTTCCACTGTGATGCGTGAATTCAGCGCTCCAGGAGGAGTGCATGTGAGAGTGCATGTGAGAGTGCATGTGAGAGTTCACAGTCTGAGCGCTGCTGGCCCCCACCAGCCAGCTGCTGCTACGTCCAAGTCACATCTCAGACCCTCGGTGACGGGAGGGGGACTCCCCTTGAAGCTGCGGGTTTTGCTGTGTGTGTGTGTGTGTGTGTGTGTGTGTGTATCAGTACCAGCTGTCAGATCGTGTCACCAGGTGAGATCGTGTCATTGTACCTAATTGCGTCCACGCTGGCCAAACTTGAGAATGTGTGTTTTTATCACCTTTTTAGAGTTTGTTCGCGCTAACTACGCTGCAGTTTGTTTTGTTCCTGCTAAATTAGTAACTCAATCCTGGTGTGGCTGCCCTGAGCCCCTTTGTGCTGAGCCCCTTTAAAGGGGATCATGGAAACCACGGGGATACAGAACGGAGGCAGCTGAGATTAGACAGTAAATGGCTGTGTACGTTGGGATGTTCCAGTGCGATGGAGATCTCTTCAAACAGTCACACATTCAGGTGGAACTGTTAGTGCACGCTGTGGAAGTGCAGGACGAAGAGACGGTTCACAAAAAGCAAAACAGAATGGTCAAAATGAAAGTAGCAAGTAGCAGTCCGTACGTAAACAACCGTGTCCAATCCGCATTAAGCAGCCAGCGATATCTGTTCGTGGCACCCTATAGTCAATAGAAACATACTTGTCTCCAAGTACAAAGTGATACACTGACATCCATGTGTGAGATCAATGTAGGGCCTCTTTAAACGTGAGTTCTCCATGACCTGGCTTAGTGAGGCAGTCTGAGGTAAATCAGACACATTAACACGTGGATCAAGGAGGATAACAAGAAACACATCACACGCCCTTGTAAACACAAGTGTTGCTTTTGTCAGTGTTCCGGCTGTGCATAAAAAGAACACCTATACTGGAAAAACTGAAACGATGACTTTAATTAAAGCTATTATGTCAACAGATTCCCGAATACAGTTCTGTGAAATATGTTGACATTAGGGCTGCATGATATTGGAAATAACTGACATTGCGATATTTTCTTCCCCTGCGATATGAAGAAATACAGGAATGAAAGAAAAGGCCGCAAACCATCCTTTCCTGAACTTTAATGCTATACAATTAGTCCTTTTTTAACTATATTCAACCGGATGAAGGATTTTAGTCACGGACGTCTGGATCTGAAGTTACCAGAGAACAAGCTGAGCTAGCTCGGTTAGCGCCGAACTGCCTGCCTGCAGAAACACATGAAACTACTTTATTCAGTGTTTTCCCCTTTAATCACCGTTTGCTTTGGAGATGTGATCGCTGTCACTCACTCAGGTAACCCTGACTTGACAGTTTTCCTTTTGTAGCAAGCAGCAAAATAATTGTAACATGACGTGTTTGAGTTCATTTGCCTACTTGTCCTGCGATGTGAATATCGCGCATGCGCATATCGCCATTGACATAATACACTTAGTTAAAGTCAACGTTTCCGTGTATGCGTGCAGACATCAGAATGACATGCTTGTAGATTTTCCGCTGTCTTCACCAACTTTCTCCCGGGAATGCTTTGCTGTGCTGGGACCACCTGTTGACACCAACATTACCGAGCCTCGCATGAGAAAGAACCCTCCGCCGGCAGAGCCCCGCACGTAACCAGCGCGTTTCTCATCCCACTTTCTCTCTAATGAGCTGATTACAAAACATGAGCGAACCTCCTTTTGGCCCCGAGCCAGAGCGAGGGAGCAGAAGAGAGGAGACATGTTGAGAGGGAGGAGGGGAACGGTTGCGGAGCTTCTCGCTAAAGACAACCACATGTCTCTGTATGCAAACTCTCCGTCTCTTGTCTCCGGCTTCTATCTGAGAGGAGACTGTGGCCTGGCACTGAGTCAGCACGATTTGGAATCTAATATCTCCCATCATATGGAAACATATGAAAAAAGGAGTCCAACCGCCCTGCCCTTGAGGCTGCGTGCACTTTGTAGCTATGGGAGGGCCTAGTGTAAATCATAACTTACAAACTCCTTACCCTCTCCCCTCCCAACACAAACAGACCCCACCTCCTCCCCTCGTCCCTCCGTTGGCTGCATTCTGTTGTCAGAGGCCTCTGCATGGACCCCATCGCTGCCTCTGCATCAGATTAAAGCCCGCGGCAAACATGGCAGACAATACCCCATTGTGTGCGAATCTATCTCCAAAGCTCACAGTCACAGAGCAAAGGGTTAATGATACAGTGAGGGGATATTGTGATCCTTCCCCTTATGGCCTTACTCTGATGAGCTAACATCTCAGGGATCTCACCAGAGGAGCCATGGACAGCACGCATCTCTCGTATTCCAACATACTATCCTTCTCAGTTCCCAATTGAATAAAACAAAGTCCCATCAGGATTTGATAGAGACCAAAATGTCTTAAACTTGGCTTATATGTCAACTAACGCTTGGAACAGACAGGACTGTCCTGCTATATATCACAGTGCTTGATGATCATATCCTGGAACTTCAGTAGTACAGTCAGTTTGTTACAAGAAAAACTCCAGCTCGTTCTAGCTTCATTATTCATTCATTAAGACTGAATGAAAAAACACAAATAATGTCAACATGGAAGCCAATTCAAATCAATACAAACAAAGAAGTCTTCATCAAAATCAGAATAATGTGTATCATAATCTGAACATTAAGCACGTAGCTGCTGAGCTGCCCTACAATGTCAAATAGGTGTACATGGCTTATTGTCTTGATATTGATAATAGTGTTCACCTACTCAAAAGTCATACAAAAATACAATTGAAAATGAAAAGATTGTCTAGCATTCCACTACCTCTGGAACTAGCTAAACTAGTTATACATATATTTATTCTTCACTGTCGGGTCACTCATTACTGGATCAGTGAGCTGCAGGAGATACTGACAGGCTGTCAGGAGAGGGAGAGAGGGGGAGAGAGAGGCTCCGCTCATTTCTCCCGTGTTATTATCCAAAGTTAATGTAAACTTGAATAATGTGCTTCATTTCAATGTAATAATTAGTGAAATGCTGTCAGCTACAGAAACCATTCAAATATTAAACTATTCAGCCTGTTCAGGAATCGATGGGAAACCTTCAACTTTTTCAAATATTCAGCTTTTTAAACTCTTTTTTTTAACATTGAAGTCAATGGGAGGAGCCTTCAAATCCTGTTTTCCTACACTTTGCGCCAAATGCTACTCCTTCCACATACTTTCAGCCAGACACTTCATTCCAACTTTAAAATGATCACAAGACCTTCAGCTATTCAAAATAGCTTTTAAATCGAATAGAGTTTTCTTTTTGATATCTTTTAAACTTTTTGAGATATTAAATTTTGTTTGGAGCTTAGCAGAGAGGCCTTTTTCAGATTTTAACATTAGAGTGGATGGAGCAGCTCGTTAACTCTAGAGTGCTTTGATCTCAAAACAGAGTGCAGCAGTGCCTGCAATTCTCCCCCAAAAATGTTTTAAAATTGCCATAATCCCCAAACCCTACACTCCTCAGACATATTTGTTCATGAACAACGTAGGAAAACCTCTCCTAGGTTAAAAAAATTAAATAAAAAAATTAAACAAAATGCCTCTTGAGGGCATGAAGTGACAACAACGTTCAACATTCCTCCATTGAAGCCCATTGTAATTTCAGGCAGATATTTCCTCACGGTAGCAGCCGCACACCTTTAGTTAAACTGCCAAAAAGGCCACATTATTAACCCAAAACTACACAAACATTACACTTCAGATACTCAACTTCCTTGACATGCTTCACATTTTGAAATTGCACAGATATGTGTTACGGTTCTTCCACAAAACGTTCACATGTAAGAGGTTCATCTCTCATTCAGAACAATGGAAAGGCTGTGATCTCTACAGAGCTCGTTAGCTCAAATAGAAACACCTGTGTCATGGAACACGATGATGTCATCACTCCAGCTGACATGATCAGAGCAGCAGACTTCAGATAGCAGTGTGCTAACAGTCCAGCCGTGAAGACATCTACGGGACAGTTTTGAGATTTCTTCAAATGCCGTTGCCATGGCAACACAATGCTCGCCATGAAACACGGTTTTCTCATAGCTTCAGTGAAAATACTCAAAATGGCCCAAAACTTCACTGGTTTGGTAACGATGCAGCCATCAACACATCTAAGAGTATTATGGGATGTCATCAAATGCTGTTGCCATGGCGACAGATCATTCACCATCAAGTTAGTTCAAAAGTTTGCAGTTCAAATATTCTGCTGTTTTCCCAAGCCTTTTTACTTTCTTTTCTCATCTTAATACAAATTCATTCACTACTACTTACATCTGATATTTAACTCCTTCAGCCTATTTTCAGCTGCAGAACCCATTCAACTATTATATTATTCAGCTATTTCAGGACATCAAGGCTATACATGTTGTTGTTTATACCTTTTTTTAAACCTTTTCTTTGAAATATTAAGCTTTTTCTGCATTTGTTTAGCTAAAAGCAGCTACCATTCAGCTAATAACATTCAGCTTTTTCTGCATTTTCAGCTAAATTCAGCCATAAATGTTCACAGTTTACAGCATTCGCACGCATTTTCTGCAGGAAATGCATTTTCTAGTTATGTTGGTTGTTGTTTGTGGAAGCTCCAGTGAATGAGCCCCATTAACTGAGTTTTAAACATCACTTTGAATAGAAGATCCCCATAGGCCCCGCCCACTCGATCGGATCGGCGATCGGTATCGGCCGATACTGATTCCGGCGATCGGCCCCAAAATTGGAGATCGGAGCATCCCTAGTTATTGTTCATGTAAAGTTGTCGGGAAAATGTTGTTTATGGGTTTCTGCCATCCCTTCACTTCTCAGGCTCTGAGATGTGAAGGTGGATAAACACTTTCACAGTGTTGGGATAAAAGAAAAACCTGACACTTTCCATCGTGCGAGGAGTTTATCTTGTGTTGAGATAATGAAATTAGCTTTACCTCCCCCCCTCCTACAAATGAAGTGACCTCCTGTGACCTGGGCAGGGTTTCTCCAGAAGACCCCAGAGCCACCAACTCCATTGTTCCTTTGTGAGCCCACAGACAATGATGAGGTTACTGCTGAAATGCTTTGGGGAAACTGGGTTTCCGATGACTCAGTATGAGAGTGAAGGAGTGTGTGAAGAGTTGGGCCAGAATGTGATGGGAAGATCTTGGTGCTGACACACCATGCATCACACTTGTATACAAGACGGGATCTGTTTAAGCTGTACTCCATTTGGAGGTATTGGAGCTGGCTGAGGTCTTTTGCTTCGTGGATTAAAGAAGCACCGGCATACACTAAAAACTGAAACATTGACTTTACTTAAATGTATTATTCTAACATATTTCATATAACTGAATTAGGTTTGTTTAAAGCAACACTATTATTGCCATTAACTAACCCACGTGTTAGTCTTTCAGTGGCTTGTTAGACTGTGTTGCATGTAATTGTGCGTTCCAGGCGAAGGGGAGCGGTGATTGATGAGGCCAATCGGCCTGTAATGAGCTTGTCAGTTATTTTGCCGTACAGCCCTTAAAATGGCTTGTTAAATGCACATCAGGCTCTGGGCCCTGCTCAACGACGCGTGTTTTCAGAGGCCTTCTGGTGCAACCCGGAGTACGATCCGGCCTGACCTCCGTTTCTGTTCTGGGACTGGAGTGCCCACTCATGCCTGCTCTAGTGTAAAGAGGGGGAAGCAGGAGGGTGTGAATGTGCAGCCCCAACCCAGATATGATGTGAGCCTATTTAACCTCACACACTTGAGGGAGAGTGAGCAGGATGCCTCGAGGGGGGGGATACAACAGGCGCTAAAACAAGCATGTTTGTCCTGGCCGTCCCCATGCCAAAGCAGTGAAGGGCTCTACACATGAATGTTAGCGGCCATCTCTCCCTCTTTTCCCTCCATCTCAAGTGCAGCTGACTGAACGATCACTGCCTTTTACAGCCCCCTTAAAGGCCAATAATGTCTCGTCAATTCATCCCGGCACATGAGTCACTTTAATCCACAGAAGAGCCCTCTGTGTGGAGAAGCCCCTCGGATCACTAGAATTATATTCACTACCAGTCATTATTATTTGTTAAAGTAAATTATTAAACATTTGCTACTTGCAGATTCTCAGTTGTGAATGCTGATGCTACTGTGATTGTTTTTACTGTGCTTAAAGAATTATAAAATGCAAGGCCCGCTATTTTATTCATCTTTCTCTGTTCCCTCCAAATCAAAGAGCAAAGGTCAAACCTTTTTTAGCTGCATATGTTCAGCTGGACAATTGAAGACTTTATAAAGGAGCAGAGGTCATCTTTTCTATGTCCTCAGCAGACCAGAATACACTGCAACTGTTTTAGTTTGTCTCAGATTGAAACGCCGAGGGTTGCAAAATTCCAGGAATTTTCAAAGATGGAAACTTTCCACGGGAATTAACGGGAATTTATGGGAACAAATTGGACATTTTCAAAATTGATGGTTGGCTCTTCATTAGGGAACTTAAATATACTAGGGGAAAGTAAACTTGAATATCCATGCCATAGCACACTGCTTACTGCATGGCTATTGAGACCACACAAAGGTTCGCAACAGGCTCACAAATGTGAGAGTGGAAAAACTGGTTGGCATTCGGGCAAACCTAAGGCTCTCTGAGCCGGACACAGAGCCATCCTCAACAGGCCGGACAGTGACACTGAAGAGGAAGATGAAGAGTGTGATGTTGATGAGGAAGAGCCCGTTGACTGAAAGGGTTTAGCCAAAATGCAGAGGATCGCTTGAATGAAGATTTGCATTTTGAATGGGACTTTGTGGGGATTTTTGGATGGGGGGTGCATTTTTGTTCATTTTTTAACGAGTGGGGTTGGTGGGGATGAGTAATATTTAATTCAACATTTCTGTTTTCGTTCTTCAATGAAACAAATAATTGTTTGATAAAATAATTAAAACTTGTTCTGTTCTACTTAATTTTTTTTTAAATATGTTGAAATGTCATGTTTTTTGTTTAATTTTGCATCGAATATTTCCATGGAAACCTTCCGGAAATGTACCGGAAATGTCCCGCCCCTTTGGAACCCTAGAAACGCCTCTATGCTGTGGCACTTGTAAAGTCACTCCATAGTAGAAATGAAGTAATTATAATAGGAAGCAGGTTGGTACACAAGAATAGCACTTCATCATAAAATAACGCTTCTAATAACAGAAGAATATTAAAGAAAAACTTAATTCCCCATAATATTATTTGTATATCAATTAGCGACAGGACGCTCATCGAAGGCCCGACATCTATCGACTCCGAAAATCGGCTCCGTGTGTAAGGACCTTAAAGGAGCAGCTACCCTTCACCCACAGCCACTGAACTCCAGCACAAACATTTTTCAACCAAACCACTGAGGCCTCAGAAGCACCCCCACCACACCCCCACAGTGGGTTAGATCAGTGAGAAGAGGGCCGCTGTGGGATGGGTCCAGGGTATTCTCCCTTTTTTTTATCAACTTTTGAGTTTACTCAGCAGGAGTGGGTTGTTGAGGTGGGGTGGGGGGGGGGTCATCTGGCCCTCCCCCTCCTAAGAGTCACTCAGACTTCACCCTCTTCACCCTCTCCTCCAACCCTCCTCTCTGTGCCTGTACGCTAGACTTCATCGGTATTTGCTTTTTTAAAAAAAAGCTGTATTCCCCACCCACCCTCCTCCTCCTCCTTGGCCTATACCCCTCACACGCACGCACGCACACGCACACACACAAATCCTCGTCAGTGCTTTTCCAGTATGTGGTTCATTACATTTTCTGTGAACTTCCAGAAAAGAGAAAAAGGAAGCAGATAAAGTGGGGCCTGTGCAGAGGCGATGTGTGAAAACGAGGGGCTACAGCAACACATACACACACACCACACACACACACACACACACACACACACACACACAGGGCCGGGCCGGGCCGTGGAGATGAAAGTGACATGGCCACTATGGGTCTCCCCCGAACGGAGGCTGAATAAGCTGAATAGGCTCATCCATTCTTCACTCCTTTCACTCTCCGTAGGCCCTAACTGTTGGAACTCTTCATTCCTCACAATGGCCAAATGCACTAAAACTTTCTAGTTTTTTTCTCATGCAAATCCCCTTTAGCCCTGACTGGGGTTGTCATCATGTGAAGCGGAAAACCCACATGCACATACTCTTATTCAAAAAGGAAAAACAAGGTTCACAATATTGTAGAAACCTTTACACTATTTCATTTTACTTGAATTATTCTTCAAGGCTTTTCTTCTCATTTATACTAGGCCTGTTCCTCATCAATATGCAAGAAAGCGTCACCCGAGGAAGGAGCTTGTTTGATTTTCAAATGTTAAAGGGAAAAGCTTTGAGAAAGCGGCTTCTTTTTAATTTTTATGTAGGCCAAAACAACTAAAGAAAAAAGTGGGGCTCGTATGTCCACACATGAGTTGGAGATCATTAGCAGCGCCTGTTGGGTAGGAGTAAAAGCCAACAGCAAATATAGCTGCTTAAGGGCCCCACAAAGGCGTCAAGTGTTTGTTGACTGCTCAGGCCGGAGAGCAAACAGTACACTCTGAATCTTTCAACAATAAGTCCACATCTCCAGCCTCCTGTCACAGTGTGTCCATGCATCCTCACTCGGCCTCATGTTTGTTTCTTTGCTTTGTGGCGTGAAGAGATTAAAAGAAGTAAAGTGCTGCGCTGAGTGTGTGTGGATGCATCAGTGCAGTGTGTGACTGTGTAATTGTTTTTATTAGTTTTCATTCAAGCCTAAGAAAACTTGAATGGAGAGAAGAAAGCAAAGTGGCTCTTTGAGGTTTTAAATGTAAATAGTGATATTTGAAGGCCATTTGGATTTGATTTTTTTTACATGTTTAAATAATAAAAGCAGCATCCTTGTTTGGAGAGCTCACACATCACAATGGTGTTGGTCTTTTAAAAGCTGCTAGAGGGATTGGCGCCGTGCTTTCTGATCACATCTCTTCCCATATGGATCAAGTTGCAGGAGGAACATTTTTCGGATTCCTGTGTCAGATAAGTTCAAAGTGCAAATAAGATGTGAAGCTGCCCTGAGCCTCGTCTGCCGCTGACACGCAAGGCAACAGAAAGAGCAGAAACACACTTAAAGTCCGCTGAAGTGTGGACATAAGAGCGAACAGAGGGACACACAGAAGGACACATCCAGACTGTCGGCATCAGAACAAAGTCCCTTACCTCCGCTGCTGCTCTCACTGCGAAGCCGAGGCTCTTCCACACGCTCTTTTTGTCCGTAGAAAACTTTGCCTGAGTCTGCTTCCCGTAAACTAGGACCGAGCTGGCACCATGGAAGGCAACACGCGCAAACAAGCCTCTCCGGACTTCACGGAAAACTCCATGTACCGAGTTCAGAGAAAGTTTGGAGACGCTCAAAGTTCGCACGGCATTCTCTGTCCTGGGGAGGTTCAGTGCGGAGCGGGGTGGAACTTTTTCTTACAATCCATCTTCTCCCAGAGGTGCGTTCCGTTTGTTAGCTTTGCGCGTTTTTCACTAAACTATCATCGTGCGTCAAAGCTTTGTTTGTGTCCCGAGTGAGCGTCAAAGTTTGTAAGTAAACGCGGTTTGGCTGCTCTCGGCAGTTGTTGCAGAGACATGCGGTGGTGCTGAGATCTCCAGGCTGCTGATCTGTTTTCAATCCGACCCCCCTTCTCCCCCCTCTTCCCCGTCTCCCCCTCTCCCCTTGCTCCCTGGTGAGTTGGGCCATTTGCTGCACCAGATGGGCCGGGCTAACTCTATCCAGAGTTGCAGTCGGGGGGAAAAGTTAGATAAAGTTTCATTTACTCTTCGATGTATCGCGGGCTTTACTGCTGAGAATGTGCGGTGGAGCCAGTGTTGGTTTACCAGCCGAACATCTGCAACAGAAATCAATGCGTGACAGTGGTGGGAAGTGACGAAGTAGCCTCCATTCACTCAAGTACTGTACTGTACTTTATGTTTTTTATTGTATTTGTTATTGATTTAACTCGTTTTATTTGTATCTATTTGATTTGCATTTAACATTCTATCTGGTCTCTTTATTATGTTCTTGTAATTGTATTTATCATTTAACAGTCATCTATGTTTTTTCTAGAGCCCACTTCACAAATATATTTGTGGGATATTTGGCCGTATAAATAACTTTGATTTGATTTGAAGTACACATTTAAAGAACTTACCTGTTATGCTTTTATACTTCCACTCCACTACATGTTGGAGGCACTTTAGTGCTTTTTACTCCACTACATTTATTTTACTGATTTATTTACTTGCTACTTTATAATTTCAGATTGTTCAAATATGACTATTTGGTGTAGATTAAACCATCCACAATTATATTCAAGCAAATAAAAAGATGTAATAGTTCACGCTTCGTAATGTGAAGATGTTCTGCTTTTGCCTTAAAAAAAGCAATTTATTTTTGCCATGAGTACTTTTACTCCTTAAACTATCCTCATGGTACTTAAGTTCCTTTACTTAAGTACCATTCTCAATGCAGTACTTTTACTTGAAATTGAGTATTTTAACAGTACGGAACACTGAACAAAATGAAACGTTGACTTTAATTAATGTCAACACATTCAGTTGTGTTCAGTGTATTAGTACTTGTACTCAAGTTAAGCATGTGAATACTTTACGCCTGTGTTGACAGGCCTTCAGGATTCTTGCAGTGGCAGCAGAGATCTCGAAGCTGTAATTGCATTGTTTTCCAGAAGTGATTCAGTGAGTGGGCGGACAGATAAGCACTCAGACCTTAAACAATCCAAAGGCACATTCCCCAACATCCACAGTCTGTAGTTAGAGCTGCTTGTTTTCAAAAGTAGACGGCAAACCATCTTCATAATTCATGCCGTGTTTATTCCCATCACTTTTCATCTGAGCCGGAGCCCTTTATTCAGCAGGCAGCGGTGCAGCAGGCGGACATGTTGTGGACAAACACCATTCATCATGGGATGCATGTCGATCCACAGCGAGTAACCCTGTGCGTGCCACACGCACATACTCAGTGAGTTACAAGGCCTTCTTATTTTTAAGCAAATGTAAATGAATAGAAGTCAGAATAGCTGTTATGTACTTGTTTTTAAATGTGATTTTATTATTATTATTATTATTATTATTATTATTATTATTATAGCATTCATTTATAAATACACATCATAAAGGCACCCATGTGCATTACACCTAGGAAGAAGTGATGTGAATGTGAAGGTAAGACCGAACTCTCAATGAACATACACACAATATCAGCAGATATATTTGAGACTGCTGCGGATGAAAGTCATATTCCACAGGAAACAAAGCATTGCTGAAATCCCTAAAATACAGAGACATTATAAGAACTACCGTAAAAAAACATGATGTTTCCACATTAACAACACATTATAAAAGTGCAACAATCTTTTGTATTTATTTGTACAAGTATGATGTTTATATCAACTGAATTACCCCATTTATATACAGTATATTCATTTCTTAAAAACTCAATACAAAAAAATCAGAAGTGATAAAGTACTAATTTCACAGAATGCTCTGTTCCCGTTGTTTTGTATACATTTAGATGATTTAGCATTGATGGGTACGCATCGTTGAAATGTTATCTTGATACAGTTATCATATAAAACGCCTTGAGATGAACACCGAAAACAAGCAGTCACGAAACGAATGGAAGACAGAAAAGTAAAAGACACCATTGTTTAAAACACGATGACAAAACATGCAACAATCAAACACAGACAATAATCAAATAACAACAAGGGAAGAATTATCAATCTGTACATTTAAAAACCAAACAGATAAAAACCAAAAATGATCAGCAGAATGATGACAAATAGCACTAACTTACAGGTGACGTTCATTACAACACATATCAGTGGATCACATGCGGTGCCTCGATGATGATAGTGGATCAGAAATCACAGCACTACCTCGTGGAAGCTAGTACAGTACCGAGACTTTGAAAGGTCCTGCCAGGAAACAAAGTCATTTCATTTCAAACCTTTATTTAACCAGATTGGTCCCATTGAGATCATAGATCTCTTTTTCAAGGCATACCTGCAGCAAACAGGTTCCACATGAAACATGAAACAATAAAGGACATCACACATTATATTCACAGGACACATTTACATAGTTATAGACTTGTCCAAGTGCCCAAAGTATCAACGAGCATTTCCTTTAGCTTTAAAGACATGCAGAGGAATGAGATCGCTCAGTTTCAACTCTTGCTGAAGATTGTTCCAGGAAAAGTACATATTAGTATCTTTAATCTTTAATTAGCATCTTTAATGCCCCACAGCCAGGCTGCTGGGACTGGTGTTCAGTGTTTGAGTATTACAGCTGGTTCCTACAATTCAACAGACACTAACAAGTACAACACACAGCACAGGGCAACAACACACAGCACAGGGCAACAACACACAGCACAGGGCAAACACACACAGCACAGGGCAACAACACACAGCACAGGGCAAAGACACACAGCACAGGGCAACACCACACAGCACAGGGCAACAACACACAGCACAGGGCAACAACACACAGCACAGGGCAAAAACACACAGCACAGGGCAACAACACACAGCACAGGGCAAACACACACAGCACAGGACAACAACACACAGCACAGGGCAACAACACACCACACAGGGCAAAGACACACAGCACAGGGCAACAACACACAGCACAGGGCAACAACACACAGCACAGGGCAACAACACACAGCACAGGGCATGACAGACATCATGCCATGCATACAGTTCAGGGTGTGGTGGATTGGGATGGGATGGGATGGGATGGGATGGAATGGGATGGAATGGGATGGAATGGGATGGAATGGGATGGGGATGGGATGGGATGGGATGGGATGGGATGGGTTGGGATGGGATGGGATGGATGGGTGGGATGGGATGGATGGGATGGGATGGATGGGATGGATGGGATGGCATGGATGGGATGGGATGGATGGGATGGGATGGGATGGATGGATGGGATGGATGGGATGGGATGGATGGGATGGCATGGATGGGATGGGATGGATGGGATGGGATGGGATGGATGGATGGGATGGATGGATGGGATGGGATGGGATGGATGGATGGGATGGATGGATGGGATGGGATGGGATGGATGGATGGGATGGATGGATGGGATGGATGGATGGGATGGGATGGGATGGATGGATGGGATGGATGGATGGGATGGATGGATGGGATGGGATGGATGGGATGGGATGGGATGGATGGGATGGATGTGTGAGGTTGAGTGTGCACACTCAACCTCACACAGTCTGAGAAGTACTTTTGCATCTGACCGTCCCTCCTTACTTTGGTGTTCACGGTCACATGTGACCAGTCCCACCCGTTGGTGTTCACCATTGATCAGAATACTGTTTATACTAATGCTGCGGTGAACATACAAAGACCAGACATTGGAAATGTATTCCAAAATGAACATGGTTGTAGATGTGGGGGTGCTTTCTGACGATGAACATCATCTCGGGTTACCCGTTCATTTCCTGGTCGTTTTTGACAAGGAACAAAAAGTGTTAAAAAGTTGACCCCACTCAAAATGCAGGGGAAGTGGTGATCAGAATGTGTATATGTTCATGTTTCTAATGTGGAGGCTATCACAAGGCCTTGAAGCAATCAAATGTAAAATACAATTGTTATGATTGTTGAAAGTAGTAAAGCGGTCAGATGCGACCCGAACCACCGCAAACATGTGAATCTCCTGTGAGCTCCACACAGACTGGTGCCCCTGCTGCCCTGCTGCCCTGCTGCCCCTGCTGCCCCTGCTGCCCTGCTGCCCCTGCTGCCCTGCTGCCCCTGCTGCCCCTGCTGCCCCCTGTGAGTGGCCTCTGAAAGCTCCTCTGCACAGGGTCTCTGTGGCTGCCGGGGCCTCGGGGGCCCGACGTGTCCTCAGCAGCGGGTGAGGGCCAGTGTTAGGCTCACCGGTCTCCCCCCCCCCACCCCCCTGGTGCTGTTGCTGTCCTACAGGCAGGAATGTTAATGAGCTTTCTGATTGAAATACAAAAGGTAATTGCAGACAGTAAAGAGTCTGAGTAAAGAGCAGGAGAATAAGCAGCCTTTGATTGGAAGGCTGTCAGAAAGTGGTATCATCTTACCCAATGCATTCCTGTGTGATGACAGCATGCAGCCTGGGACTGGGCAGCTCATTATTATCCACCTTTTATGGCAACATATTGTTTGAACAAACCCACCGCCGGCTTTAGTGTCTGAAATAAAACAAATGTATATCTCACTGTGTGTGTGTGTGTGCGTGCGTGTGCATGTGCGTGTGTGTGTGTGTGTAGCTTTTACTGAGATGCAACCCCTGTGTGATGTTTGGGTCAAACATGTAATGTTTTGCAAAAAGAGAAACAGTACAAGGTTGTTGTTGTTTACCTGGATCTCCATGGCCTTAGTTTACTGTATGTAAAGACCATGTAGAAGAAAGAAAATACACTCACACTTAAATGCGTCCTTATTCCCTTTGTAACATGTTGGGTTCATTTGACCCGTGTTCAATACTGACACACACACAGACACAAAAGACACACTCACACATTGTTCTACTTTGAGCAACGGAAACACGTCTGCTCTTCTTTCCTGTCAATAGAGCGGTGCCGTGACGAGTCCCAAGACCCGGAAGTGAGTCAGCTTTTTACCACTACCGGTTCCCTCGCCTCAGAGCCAATGGGATCTCTCCTTAGGATTTAGGAAAATAGCTGGAACTAAGGTCTGTGGTCGACACAAAAGTAAGACACGGGTCACGTTTTGTTCGAGGACATTAAACCATCAGCAGTGACCCCGCAGGTGATTTCTGAAGAGTGGACGTGTCTGAGAAACGATGGTTGTTACCGAGTGGCTGAAGAGGACTACAGAAGTTGCGGAGGCCGTTTTACGTCATTACGCCGAACACGTAAACACTCCTCTAAGTTTGCTTGCCCTGTTCTGCTTGAGAGCAAGTCCCTGCCTCCTGCAAAGTGTTCAAACAAACACTTCGACTCGTACCATTTAAAATGTGTGTGTTTGAATATGGATCTGAAGTCGGCGTGACGTTGAAGTCGTGCGCACTGCTGGACTCGCCTGTAGTTCCTTTATAGCATAACGCTAGCATTTTCGCTTCTGGCGATTAGATTTATGATTCGAAAATGATAAAAGTAGACCATTTATTGTTGAGGTCTTGTTGTGTATATTTTCACTGATTTATTTTTATAATTGTATTTCTTAATTTAAGGGCGGGTGTTTCAATGTCAGTGTTTTAAAAAGATCCACAGGTTTTACAACACTAAGATAAGATAAGATGTATTTAATGATCCCGAGTTGTGAATTGTTTTCTAGATGCAGATAATGCATCATGAAGGTCAACTAATAAAGGATGCTTCCCAACTATCTGCTATTCATTGACATGGTGTCAGCTTTCTGTTCATTCAAGTCCACGGCCATCGTCTGAACAGAAGACTTCTCTGACACACACGTGAGCCCAGCTGTCAGAGCATGAACACACCACGTGTTGAGGAGGTTTACACACACACACACACACACACACACACACACTCACTCATGGGAATGCAGTTGTACAGAAGGACCCCTGGCAGTGCCCAAGTGTGTTGGGTCCTTACTGGGAGTTACCTGGGACTGGACTCCAAGCAGGCTCCTCAGGACTGAGCTAATGCTGCCCCACAGTGGAAGGACTGTGCACTTGTAAAAGAGGTGGCACAGCACAGGAGAGACAGTAGAGTTGCAAAGTGCACAGGACTGAATGATGACATGGAAAAGTGAGAAAGGTCAAGTCAAGACCAGTTCAACCACAACATCAACTCAGAGTTAGAGAACCCGCTCTCTGTCTTCAGACGGGTCGAATAGGCTGACTCTCCTCAGGGGAGTGCAGCGTGAAGGTGAGAGACGCCTCTGAACAGAGGACACTCTGTCCTCTTGTCACCCGTCCCTGAACCACAGACGGTCTGTTCTCCAGCAGAGCAGGACCACATCTCTATCTGCAGGTAAGATGTAAAGCCTTTAAAGGTCACCTATTATGCAAAGTGAGCTTCTCCGTGTCTCTTCTACGTCAACACGTGTCCCCTCTTCTCCATGTCTCTTCTACATCAACATGTGTCCCCTCTTCTCCATGTCTCTTCTACGTCAACACGTGTCCCCTCTTCTTCATGTCTCTTCTACATCAACATGTGTCCCCTCTTCTTCATGTCTCTTCTACATCAACATGTGTCCCCTCTTCTTCATGTCTCTTCTACATCAACATGTGTCCCCTCTTCTCCGTGTCTCTTCTACGTCAACATGTGTCCCCTCTTCTTCGTGTCTCTTCTACATCAACATGTGTCCCCTCTTCTCCGTGTCTCTTCTACGTCAACACGTGTCCCCTCTTCTTCATGTCTCTTCTACATCAACATGTGTCCCCTCTTCTCCGTGTCTCTTCTACGTCAACATGTGTCCCCTCTTCTTCATGTCTCTTCTACATCAACATGTGTCCCCTCTTCTCCGTGTCTCTTCTACATCAACATGTGTCCCCTCTTCTCCATGTCTCCTCTACATCAACATGTGTCCCCTCTTCTTCATGTCTCTTCTCCATCAATATGTGTCCCCTCTTCTTCATGTCTCTTCTCCATCAACATGTGTCCCCTCTTCTCCATGTCTCTTCTCCATCAACATGTGTCCCCTCTTCTCCATGTCTCCTCTACATCAACATGTGTCCCCTCTTCTTCATGTCTCTTCTCCATCAATATGTGTCCCCTCTTCTTCATGTCTCTTCTCCATCAACATGTGTCCCCTCTGTGGAGAGAGATTCTGAACGTTTCAGGAAAAAAGATTTGCTCACCTTTTGTCCTGATCCATTTCTATAAAAATGCACAATTGTTACACAAGCGATGGCAATGACCATCTCAAGTCCCAGGCCAATGCAACCTAACATACCTACTGTAACATAAAAGGAACATAAACAAGACAGAGAAACATACATAATGGTGCAAGTATGTGGCTTGACTTTTAATACAATATATACAATAATGAGATAAAACATAGTAGATCAAATAAATACTGTAATATAAGTGGAATATACAGATGTACATGTAATTAATAATAAGACAACACCAATATACTTATTGAGCATGTTTCATTGTTTCATCCTGAGCGCTGGGTCCGAGGTGCTGCACAACATTTAACCCTTGCACGGATGTACGGATGCAAACCTATTTCTCACATGTCGAAACAATAGCATTTCAAAGATTAAATATAGAAATACAATAAAAAAAGGAAAAAAGTACAATAATAAAGACATTATTATAAAACGCTTGAGAACCAAAACATGTCCAGTCCGGGTTTAAAAAGCCAGAGGCAGTGGCCTTCATTTGTTATACAATGCTGCCCTCCACTGGTATTTTAAAGTATTGCAGCTTGTTTGTCAATGAGTGAAACATTTACATTTGATTATGGAAACGTTTATATTTGAGTATTTTGGATCCTACATAAAAGTATAACAGCAAATTACTATTTGTATTCTTCTTATATTTCCTGCTCAGATTGTGTGTGTGTGTGTGCGTGTGTGTGTGTGTGTGTGTGTGTGAGATTGTCATTATTTTATACACCTTGTCCTTTTAGTTTTGTTGCACCCCTTCAGGTGGGAGGAGTTTCATCATTACCATGTACCATTACACATTGTGTTGCTTTGTGAAGATTGGTTGGTTACACATTATGTTATGTGTAGTATGTACATTGTGCCCTAATGTGTACATATATGCACACATGTTATCCAACAGCTCAGCCATAGGTTCTGCCTCCATATCATTCCATGTGTTCTGTTTCATAGACACTGTCAGAAAGGAATTCAAGTGTGTAGCTTGTGTGTAGCTTACATTACATTAAACATGTCATGTAATAACATAAGAAGTTAGTGAAAGGGTAATATACATATTCTCACATCAACATTAAATATACTATTCATATACTATAGTGTAGTATTAGTGGGATAAAAACATGACCAAATAGTGCATTTTATATATTGGATACGATCTGGTTGAAACACATCCTAATAAAATATGCATACTTTAAATTGGGTAAATCAGTCAAACATATTCACAGTTGAAATAACTTCATTGTGCCGGTTGGTCACATGTGAAGAGAGAGCGCTGCACCTGACATGGTCTCCTCACCTCTGCATGTTCGACCAGAGAGAGTGTGTTGTCCTGATCCTCAGAGAGGAGCCAGGCCTGGCCTTTGTTCTGGCTCTGCTTTGGGAATCCTCATTTCCAGCATTCTCAAAGTTGCCTTCACAAAGAGCGTTGGTCCGGAGGTACGAAGGCTACACAACAGCCCTATAAACTCAATGGAACTCTTCGTGGCCGTCTCCGTGCCTCGGGGGGTAAATCACAGCGTTTGTCACAGGCAGGTTTATGTTGTTTGTGCACAATCTGCCACCACTTCAAAGCTGTGGGAGGGGACACAAAGAGAGAGTTGTTGTCCCCTTTCAGTGACTCACGGGACCTCAAAGGACCCGCTCTGTCACATCCGCTCAGGGCATTGTGTTGGCTTTACTGGAAGAAGTGGTCAAGAAGCTGTCGTTGTTTCAGGCTTTAAGATTCCAACAGGTGGGACAACTCATTTCTAAGTGTTAAACAATGGGCTAAAGTAACTAAGTACAATTAGTCAAGTTCTCAATCAATCAATCAATGTTTATTTATAGCCCAATATCACAAATGTTACATTTGTCTCAGTGGTCTTCACAGTGTGTTCAGAATATCAGTATGACAATACAACACCCTCTGTCCTTAGACCCTCACATCGTACAAGGAAAAACTTCCAAAGAAAACCCAGTTTAAAGGGAACATGGGAGAAACCTCAGGGAGAGCAACAGAGGAGAGATCCCTCTCCCAGGACGGACAGACGTGCAATAGATGCCGTGTGTAAATTGAAAAGATAATACATTTGCAACATAGGTACTGTACTTAAGTTTTTCAATATTTTGCTAATTTGTTCTTCTACTCCACTACAATTCAGAGGTAAAGAGAGTACTTTTACTGCACTACATTTTATCCCTTTAGTTACTTTACAGATGTGGATGAATGATGTGAAATCAGACTTTAGTTCCACCTGGAGTAAATCCACCAGCTACCCTGCAGTCTACAAAGTACTTCAGACTAGCTGCACCTTCACCAGCTACCCTGCAGTCTACAAAGTACTTCAGACTAGCTGCACCTTCACCAGCTACCCTGCAGTCTACAAAGTACTTCAGACTAGCTGCACCTTCACCAGTTTTGAGAACACTTTCATGATCAATCATTATAAAACATATCATATATATTATTCAAATGTTGTACTTTTACTTCTAGCAGAGTACTCCTAAACTCTGGTACTTCCACTTTTAATTAAGTACAATATCTGAGTACTCTCCCCACACTGAAAATACTGAAACGTTGACTTTAACTAAATATATTATGTCAACAAAGGTTAGTTGAAAGCAATAATATTAAGTTGAACCAAAACTTGATATTATATATTGTTTGTATTAGTTTCAGTTTTTTCAGTGCACCTCTGGTTTTAAGACTTAACAAAGCCAACTGAGCAGCCTCGGTCCTTAAGGCCCGGACAAATCAATCTGACAATAAAGAACTGACACAGACGGACCCGACTGTTGCGTCGCCTCGCGTCTCTGCGTCTTGGCCATGTGTCGCACTGGAACACATCGCAAAGACTTTAGCCGACAGCCAAGAAGCACGTATGAACTGCGCATGCGTGAGTGGCAATACCTCTCCTTACCAGCAGGCGGCGGTAGTGTGTATTCGTCATTCAAAAGAGGCAACAACCGAAAGACAGACTGCGTGATAACTGAGAGAAGAAGAACAGACCGTGTGATATAAACAAACAACAAATAGTGTGTGTGTTCCATTTTCACTCTACAACGAGCATATTGCCAACCCTCCCGATTTTTGCCCTCTCCCGGTTTCCTCCCGGGGTCATATTTCTCCCGCATTTCTAACAAAATCAGATTTACTCAGGACTGTTTCCACTCAGACTTTAATACAGCTACACCATTGTTTGGTTTCCATGGTAACGCGTCTCTTAAGTAGCGCGCAACTGAAAGTCTGAGAGGGTGAGGAAGATAGTCACATAAAACAGAACAAGAATCGACACCTCTACCCTCTGCTCACTCCTTTCCTGTAAAATACAGGTCCAGCCCACACATCAATATCATCAAGGATGGTGCTACAGGCCGCAAGGCAGTGCACTTACTGGACAACCACACTAAGCATGTTATTGTTAATCTAACAGCTCCTGCGATCCACTAGCAACAACTAGAAAATGCATTTCCTGCAGAAAATGCGTGCTGTGAACATTTGTGGCTGAATTTAGCTGAGAATGCAAAAAAAGCTGAATGTGTTATTAGTTTAATGGTAGCTGCTTTTAGAAAAAGCTTAATATTTAAAAGAAAAGGTTTAAAAAAAGGTATAAACAACAACATGTATAGCCTTGATGTCCTGAAATAGCTGAATAATATAATAGTTGAATGGGTTCTGCAGCTGAAAATAGGCTGAAGGAGTTAAATATCAGATGTAAGTAGCAGTGAATGAATTTGTATTAAGAAGATAAAAGAAAGTAAAAAGGCTTGGGAAAGCAGCAGAATATTTGAACTGCAAACTTTTGAACGAACTTGATGGTGAATTATCTGTCGCCATGGCAACGGCATTTGATGACACCCCATAATATGCTTAGATGTGTTCATGGTTGCATCGTTACCAATCCTGTGAAGTTTTGGGCCATTTTGAGCATTTTCACTGAAGTTATGAGAGAACCGTGTTTCATGGTGAGCATTGGGTTACCAAGGCAACGGCATTTGAATACATCGCAAAACTGTCCCGTAGATGTCTTCACGGCTGGACTGTTAGCACACATGTGAGGTTTGAGCACTTTTTGAACATTTTCATAGGAGTTATACATTACATTAGGAGGTTACATTACTCTCTCTCTTCTCTTGATCGCCCTCTCAATCTTCTATCCCCCTCTCTCTCTTCTCTTGATTGCCCTCTCAATCTTCTGTTGCCCTCTCTCTCTTCTCTCTCTCTTCTCTTGATCGCCCTATCTCTTCTCTTGATCACCCTCCCAATCTTCTATCCCCCTCTCTCTCTTCTCTTGATCGCCCTCTCTCTCTTCTCTTGTTCACCCTCTCTCTCTTCTCTTGTTCACCCTCTCTCTCTTCTCTTGATCACCCTCTCTCTCTTCTCTTGATCGCCCTCTCTCTTCTCTTGATCACCCTCTCTCTTCTCTTGATCACCCTCTCAATCTTCTATCCCCCTCTCTCTCTTCTCTTGATCGCCCTCTCTCTCTTCTCTTGCTCGCCCTCTCTCTCTTCTCTTGATCGCCTTCTCTCTTCTCTTGATCGCCCTCTCTCTCTTCTCTTGATCGCACTCTCTCTTCTCTTGATCACCCTCTCACTCTTCTACCACCCTCTCTCTCTTCTCTTGATCACCCTCTCTCTCTTCTCTTGATCACCCTCTCACTCTTCTATCAACCTCTCTCTCTTCTCTTGATCACCCTCTTTCTCTTCTTTTGATCGCCCTCTCTCTTCTATCACCCTCTCTCTTATCTTGATCACCCTCTCACTCTACTATCACCCTCTCTCTCTTCTCTTGATCGCCCTCTCTCTCTTATCTTGATCGCCCTCTCTCTCCTTTCTTAATCACCCTCTCACTCTTCTATCACCCTCTCTCTCTTCTCTTGATCGCCCTCTCTCTCTTCTCTTGATCGCCCTCTCTCTCTTATCTTGATTGCCCTCTCTCTCTTTTCTTGATCACCCTCTCACTCTTCTATCACCCTCTCTCTCTTATCTTGATCACCCTCTCTCTCTTTTCTTAATCACCCTCTCACTCTTCTATCACCCTCTCTCTCTTCTCTTGATCGCCCTCTCTCTCTTCTATCACCCTCTCTCTCTTCTCTTGATCGCTCTCTCTCTTCTCTTGATCACCCTCTCACTCTTCTATCACCCTCTCTCTCTTCTCTTGATTGCCCTCTCTCTTCTCTTAATCGCCCTCTTGTGTGTGTGTGTGTGTGTGTGTGTGTGTGTGTGTGTGTGTGTGTGTGTGTGTGTGAATTGTTACAGCTCAAATGCATTGCAATGACTTCCATGTTGCAATGACTTTGTATTTTAAAAAGTACAACATATTTTGAAAAATGTTTCCCATCATGTGCTGAAAAGGCTGAATAGTTTGATATTTGAATGGTTCCTGCAGCTGAAATTAGGCTGAAGGAGTTAAATAAAGATTTTAAATGTAAGTATAGTGAATGAATGTTTACACATTGTGTGTAAACCCAGAGATCAAAGGTTATGACTTATGACGATGTACCAACTGCAGCACTGAGTCCCATAAGAATGCATTGAGGATTATATCTGACAATGTTGCCACCTGTTCAAAAACTATGGCTCCTATAAAAAAAATACCAGACCGTGAGCATCAGGGAACCCCAATGAACTGAAATATGTTTTTTTTTGGGTTTTGTGTGTAAAATGTGGAGATGGTAGCAGTTTGTCTAAACGTGTACTTCTCTCTGCTCTGAAGAAAGATCTGGAACAATTTAACATGGGAATCAATTGTGAGCTAGCTGGACTTTTTGTCACTTCATGCCCTCAAGAGGCATTTTGTTTAATATTTTTTCTTAGTTTTATTTTATTTTCCAACCTAGGAGAGGTTTTCCTACGTTTTTCATGAACAAATATGTCTGAGGAGTGTAGGGTTTGGGAAGTATGACAAGTTTAAAACATTTTTGGAGGAGAATTTCAAGCACTCCTGCACTCTGTTTTGAGATCCAAGCACTCTAGAGTTAACGAGCTGCTGCATCCACTCTAATGTTAACATCTGAAAAGGCCTCTCTGCTAAGCTCCAAAGTTAAATATCTCAAAAAGTGTACAAGATATCAAAAATCTGAAGAACAAGTTTTATAGCTGCAGGTTGTGATCATTTTAAAGTTAGAATGAAGTGTCTAGCTGAAAGTATGTGGAAGGAGTAGCATTTGGCGCAAGGTGTAGGGAAAGAGGATTTGAAGGCTCCTCCCATTGCGTTCCATGTTAAACAAAGAGTTTAAAAAGCTGAATATTTCAAAAAGTATAAAATATGTTTAAAAAGTTGAAGGTTTCCCATCGATTCCTGAACAGGCTGAATAGTTTTGAATATTTGAATGGTTTCTTTAGCTGAAAGTAAGCTGAAGTTATGGAGAGCCAAAGTGTTGGCTGAAATAAGAATAATGACTTGAAGAACTATAGTGGAATGCTGTAAACAGCTTTCACACTCATGAGTTAAATGTTCACAGTTTACAGCATTCACACGCATTTTCTGCAGGAAATGCATTTTCTAGTTAAATCTCAGATTTGCCTTATTAATAGTTTGTTTGGGTCCCTCCCTTCCGTTTCGCTTCTCATGCACTGATTCGCGAGCTGAACAGTGCAGAGTGATTTATTTTTCGCCGACTGCCTTTGGGAATCGGCGGGTTTTCGGCCGAAAAGGCGTCGGGTCAGCTGAAAAGACCAATCCGAGTAGGGCGTGCCGACGCTCATCGTCGGCCTGACGCCCACCAATGCCGATAATCTGGTTGGTGTGTCCGTACCTTAAATTCTCCTTTTTCTACAGGAAGAATGACATGGCTGCTTCTCTCGGATATGACTTTGTCTGGGACTTTCCTCCATCGCCCCTCTGAGGACCACGAGAAGGTTGGTCACTTGAGGTCCAGACTCCTGACCGCAGATTGCTGTAGATCCAGGAGCTGTGAGCTCTCCACAGCCAGCGCCTAACCTCAAGTCCCCTGTCCTCTCTGACTCAGGCCGGTCTGGCTTTACAAGGCACGGTAGCGTGTGGGGCACATGGAAAATCCTCAGACAACAACACACACCACGACCGTTAATCACACATTAACCGCCTCTCAGGGGAGGAATCAGTGAGGGACTGCTGGGATGTTTCCAAATGATCCAGTAAAAGTTCCTCCACTGTTACGGTAAAGAGCAGCCACAACATCACACATTAGAGAAAGCTTTACAGCTGGAGCCAGGTTTCTTTTAAAGAAGTCATAAATGGGATTTTACCATCAGACGTGCTGAGTTCAGTTCTCTGTGCTGGTGTCAAGTGGATTACTTTCAGTGAACACCAGGAGGAACCAGCGATCTGTTGACTGGTGACTTATATTCTATTTTTAAGAATTCAAATTGTTATCTGGCCAAAAGGTATTTGTTTTAAACAGGTGAATAAATCAAACACACAGCCATTGTACAGTGTCCTTACTAATGAGTGGCGGAAGCAACATCTCCATTTGGTTCCTGCCGACTAACAGCAATAACACATTCTCATCCATCCCAAAATACATGTTTTTAAACTGAAACTTTAAAAAATATGTGTTTGATTTCATCAGTAAAAGTTCATCAGTATTTCACATATTAT
The DNA here is from genome assembly GCA_036324585.1 of Champsocephalus esox. Lineage (NCBI taxonomy): Eukaryota > Metazoa > Chordata > Actinopteri > Perciformes > Channichthyidae > Champsocephalus > Champsocephalus esox. The sequence goes on along the minus strand of CM070482.1, from coordinate 39,638,610 downwards.
AGTATGTATATGATTGAGAGAGTAGACGTCGTACATGCAGTAATACCACTAACCCTGGCCTCACACCACCTTATGTCGTGCTCTGATGTGAAGTTCAAAGACAAGGGGAGAAAGGTTTGGTGAGGGGGAACAGAACAGGACCAAGTTAAGGTCAAGTAGAAATAAGCTCAATGCATATAACTGTGTGTATTTGTATGTACTTGTATAAGAAGCATGTGCGTGTATAAAACACAAAATAGATACTGAATATCCCCCCCGGGGATCAATAAAGCTTCTTCTTCTTCTTCTTCTTCTTCTTCTTCTTCTTCTTCTTCTTCTTCTTCTTCTTCTTCTTCTTCTTCTTCTTCTTCTTCTTCTTCTTCTTCTTCTTCTTCTTCTTCGACAAGTAAACAATGCTCTGACATGGTTAAGGCATAAAGTGGCCCAGGTTGGACGTTGTCATTTTAAACATTTAATCTAAGCCTCACAAACCCTGAACCCCGTTCTCTGTGTGATCAGGTCGGATGCTCTGCCTTGTCTGATCTAACCATCGCTGTTCTTGGACTGCTCCCGGCTTACATTCAACACTACATTGTTTTTAAACGTGTGGGAATCCCTCCCAGGACTGACTGTCATCAAAGTCCATGCTGAACTGAATAAGGCTTTTAGCTGTGCTGCTCTTCCAGCTTTCACTCAGTTGAAAATCACCATCATCTTTAGGATCTGGTCTTATTGAGCACATGTAAAGTGAATAACTCTAATACTCTGATGTTGTGAAAATTAAGTGAATTACTTTTTTTGGTGTGTTCTACTTAAATAAAACATTTTAAAAGGGTCTTTTTGTCCTGTCATGGTGAAGTCATTCTTAAATAGGAAGCATAACGGTTAAAAACAACAACTAAGGAAAACACATCAGATCTGAGCAGGGCCATGGCTCTTATGTATATATATATATATATATACACATGTATATATATATATATATATATGCTGCATTTCACCTGAAGCCATGATGACTTCCTAGAAGACCAATTTAAACAGTAAAAAAGGCATATTTAGACACAAGCACGCTGTGTGACCAGGGCAGGAACAACCTTCTGACATTGTGCCTTTGGACGTGATCCAACAGCACGTCGTATGCACGAGTCAGTCTCAAATACTCACATCCTTATCTTTTTTGTTTATAATGCTTTAGTGACGGATGGGGTATTGCACAATCCAACTTCACAGGTCCTGGGGATCGAGGAGTCAGGGGTCCGTTCCACAAAACTTACCTGAAAAAAAAAGAATCACAAAACTACAAACTGCAAAAAAAAGACTACAAAAACACACAAATAATTACTACAAAGATAAAAAACGTCCGCAAAGAGACAAGAATAACTAAAACATAGACACAGAATGACAATGTCCATATAATGACAAAAATAACATCGAGATACAAGGAAATGTAAAATGACCCAAACAATTGCATAATGACAACAAGGACAAGACAACCACATCTCCAGAGAGACCTACAATTACTGAAAAGAGACACAACAGGACAATACATAGTTATACAATGATCTAAGAACCTGGCAAAGTGACTTTGTATATGCAAAACCTCCACCAACTCAGAGGTACAAAATAAACATAGACACGCAACAAAACCACAAAATGACTGAAAAGAAATGAAGAAAGAAAAAACCCCTCAAAAGAATGGAAAACAACTCAAATAGATGTTAAAGCACAAAGACTCACAAACCAACTCCTAAAGAACCATAAGGGCTATAGAGACACAAAACCACCACATACAAAAATGACATTGAAAAAAAATGAACATACAGTAGAGTTGCATGACTAAAATAGGGTATAAAACCAGAGAAGAGTAGATTCAAAGTCAATTAGAAAATGCATTTCCTGCAGAAATTGCGTGCTGTGAACATTTGTGGCTGAATTTAGCTGAAAATGCATACAAAACTGAATGTGTTATTAGCTGAATGGTAGCTGCTTTTAGCTACACAAATGCAGAAAAAGCTTAATATTTAAAAGAAAAAGTTTAAAAAAAAAGGTATAAACAACAACATGTACAGTATAGCCTTGATGTCCTGAAATAGCTGTATATAATCATCAGATGTAAGTAGTCTTGAATTAATTTGTATTAAGAAGATAAAAGAAAGTAAAAAGCCTTGGGAAAGCAGCAGAATATTTGAACTGCAAACTTTTGAACTAACTTGATGGTGAATTATCTGTCGCCATGGCAACGGCATTTGCTGACACCCCATAATACGCTTAGATGGCTGCATTGTTACCAAACCTGTGAAGTTTTGGGCCATTTCGAGCATTTTCACTGAAGTTATGAGAAAACCGTGTTTTATGGTGAGCATTGTGTTGCCATGGCAATGGCATTTGAAGAAGTCTCAAAACTGTCCCGTAGATGTCTTCACGGCTGGACTGTTAGCACACATGTGAGGTTTGAGCACTTTTTGAACATTTTCATAGGAGTTATACATTACATTAGGAGGTTACATTACTCTCTCTCTTCTCTTGATCGCCCTCTCAATCTTCTATCGCCCTCTCTCTCTTCTCTCCCTCTTCTCTCTCTCTTCTCTTGATCGCCCTCTCTCTTCTCTTGATCACCGTCCCTCTCTTCTATTTATCACCCTCTCTCTCTTCTCTTGATCACCCTCTCACTATTCTATCACCCTCTCTCTCTTCTCTTCATCGCCCTATCTCTCTTCTCTTGATCGCCCTCTCAATCTTCTATCGCCCTCTCTCTCTTCTCTCTCTCTTCTCTCGATCGCCCTCTCTCTTCTCTTGATCACCGTCCCTCTCTTCTATTGATCACCCTCTCTCTCTTCTCTTGATCACCCTCTCACTCTTCTTTCACCCTATCTCTCTTCTCTTGATCACCCTCTCTCTCTTATCTTGATCGCCCTCTCTCTCTTCTCTTAATCATTCATCATCATTGGTGTGTGTCTGTGTGAGAGAGAGAGAGAGAGAGTGTGTGTGTGTCTGTGTGTGTGTGATAGAGAGTGTGTGTCTGTCTGTGTGTGTGTGAGAGAGAGTGTGTGTGTGTGTGTGTGTTTGTGTGTGTGGTAGAGATGTTCATTGTGTGTGTGTGTGTGTCTGTGTGAGCGAGCGTGTTTGGTTGTGTTGTGTTGTGTGTGTGTGTGTGTGTGTGTGTGTGTGGTAGAGATGTTCAGTATGTGCGTGTATGTGTGTGTGTGTGTGTGTGTCTGTCTATATATGTGTGTGTGTGTGTGTTTGTGAGAGAGTGAGTGAGTGTGTGGTTGTGTTGTGCGTATGTGGTAGAGATGTTCAGTGTGTGTGTGTGTGTGTGTGTGTGGTAGAGATGTTCAGTGTGTGTGTCTGTGTGTGTTTGTGTGTGTTTGTGTGTGTGGTAGAGATGTTCAGTTTGTGTGTGTCTGTGTGTGTGTGTGTGTGTGTGTTCGTGTACCAGTGTGTCTGTGGGCGTGTCTGCTCAGCTGTTCAGGGCCACAGTGTGATGGTTTGATGACGTTTTGAGCTCGTCAGTTGGAGTTATGACATCATCACACAGGCGTTTGTGTTTGAGCTAATGACTATCATAACACTTGTGCTTGAGCCCAGAGGTCAAAGGTGTCCATGGTAACCAACTTCAGCACTGAGTCGCATTAAGAAAGCATTGAGGATTATATCTGACAATTTTGCCACTTGTTCAAAAACGATGGCTCCTATAAAAGAAATGAGCAGCCCGTGAGCATCAGGGATCCCCAATGAACTGAGTGATGTTGTTTTGGGGGTTTTTGTGTGTACCATGTGGAGATGGCAGCAGTTTGTCTAAAGCAGGGGTGCCCAACCTTTTTTGAACCGAGAGCTACTTTTAAAGTTGCCAGTCTGCGGAGATCTACCAGTCCAAATAGAGAGGCGTAGTCATTACTGACAGCCTACTGCCAGGTAAATACACACTTCTACTTGTATAAAACTGACCTTTGTACGATTAATTATAATCTCTACACACATACAAGTATTGTACACTAAACCAGAGTTGGAGTTTATTCACACGTCACGTCACTACAGTGGGTAAAGTTTTCAAGAAACATTGAACAGTGCTGCCACATGTGACACAGGGAAAAAGAAAAGACTCTGAACCCTTTCTTTGCCATTATATAAAAATAGTGTTGCTACAAAAGTATAAATTAGGCTTACTAATAAAACAACTCCGATCTGAAGCTACACAGGAATCTGCTGCCAAAGTGCAATAAAAAAGACAAAATTAATAGAATCAAACCCTTTTTTTGTTGCATTTTAGTAGAGTATAAAAAGAAATGCCTTTAAAATAGGATGCAAGCAACACTAGAATTGATAATAGACTATAATCAATTTAAACAGAACAGATCTTAATGTTTGCATTCTTATACCATTTTGTACAATAATGATAATGAATAAGTTCAAAGAAACTAAAACTTGCAGCTGATTAATAACGGTATCTAACTTGAGTTTTTATTATATCAAAAACCTGTTGAAATGCTACTGTTGTAACGACTGAATGAACACAAGTGGAGGACTCAATAGCACGACTCGGAGACAGAGGATTAGGATGCAAAAGGTCTTTATCCAAGGTTCGGTACACGGGAGATCAGTCAATAAGGCTAACAAAACAGACGAGGAGTAGGCAGGAACCGGGTCAGGACACGAAGCTGGGTCAGGTACACGTGGAATCAGATACTAAGCAAAACACTGCTGGAACGCTAGGAATAACAAAGACGAACTGGCACTGAAGGGACTGTGGATGCAGACTAAATAGACAGAGGGAGAGATGATAATGGGGCACAGGTGAGGCTAATTAGGGAAGGGAAGCAGGTGGAGTTCAATCAAGGGCAGGAAAACTGAGACTGAAATGAGAGAAACAACAATGAGAACAGGAACAATAACAAAAACATCAGCATGCTGGCTAAACCCTTACAACTGTTATTTTTACTGTCCCCCAAAAGCACGTCGCAGCCTCCAGGAATGCTTCTTTCACAACTTCGCCGTCTTTGAAAGACTTCATGTGTTTCTCCAGAACGTGACTGACACGATAAGGTGCTCTGGAGCAGCCTTGCTCTTGTTGTTGGGCCTGGTGAAAATGGACTGCTGTGCATTTAGCTGTCCTTTCAGGCCCCTCCCCTTTTGGAGCGTAGGGCAGAATTAGGAGGGAATTCTGTCTCGTAGCGTTTGAGCACTGTTTTGAAATGCAGCTCCTAAATTACCCTTCTTCGATAAAGCCACGCTCACATTGCAGATGAGACAGATGGACTTTGAATTGGAATAGATAAATCATCCTCCCACTCGGAGTGAAAATGATATACTTTTTTTTTGTTTTGCTTCTGCCATAATTGCGGTCTTGTGTGTGTGCGGACTGTCACTCCTGTTGACACGAACAACGTCAGCGAACTAGTGCACTGCCCACTGCCCACCAGCCACGCCCCGACACATTGGGTCACTCCGGCCAGAGCCATTTAATAGAAGAGTTACGACATCTCCGTTCACTCCAATGGACCACTTTTTTACAGCAATGGCGGATCGTGGAGCCTCTCAATCGTTCCTTATTGTAAGTCGCTTTGGATAAAAGCGTCAGCTAAATGCAATGTAATGTAATGTAATGTTCCCCGGAAGTTAGCGCCAAGGCTGGCAGAGCTGTGGAGTTGCAGCATAATACACCGTTCGTGACAGACTTTTGAAGGTAAGAAGAAGTTTAAAGATTTATATTGCGGATATTATCAGTACATCTGATTCAAATGAACATGTGTATTAAAGGATGTCAGTGGATTATCCCTCAATTAGTAGATTTAGGGAACGTTTACAGATAACAGATTAAGCTAGCATACCGAAGCAAGTTAGCAACACACGTTGAACAGCCTTTTAATTGTACATTCCGTTCTCTTAATGTCATTTCGTCCAATGTGTTGAATTAGAGAAGAGGGGCTTCTAAACGGGATTGTATGCGGGGGTGGAGGGAGTTAAATATTAGATAAATATAACTTTGGTGCGTGTAAGAGTGAGTGTTTTTAGCAGAGCCATATTGTGTCCTTGTGATTCTGTTGATTATTACCTGTCTGTATAATGTTGCAGCTCAGCTGATTTTGGATTGATGGCAAAGGGAGAGGGACTTAAGTGAGAGTGAAAACACAAGGTAAGTTTAATACTACTGTTTTATATAAGTAAACACCTTATCTCCCCAAGGCAATAGGTGTGTATAACCCTTTCTCCTGTCTGTTACTCCCTCTTTCAGCACAAGAACCAGAGGGGGATTCAATGGAGCCTGAATACCTGCCCTGAGACCCTCACCCTGCACCCTGAGTCTCAACTCTCTGTTTTTCAAGCCTTTCCCTGTTTTTTGTATTTAACAAAACATTAAGCTCTCCCAATGGTGTGGTTTTCGTTTTGTGAAAAAGTGAAAATGCAGTGTTTGTATATAATTACATCACATATTTTGTTGCTGTTGGTCGTGAAATTGCTCCTGCTGACTTGAGCCAGCCATTTTTTCCTCCGCTCCGTGTCAGTGGGGAAGCCGTACATTCGTACTCCTTTCTCAGAGCGATTTGGGCATCCCCAGGCAGTACAGCAAACCATGGTGGCCGACTAGGAGGCAGCACAGCAAACCAGGACAACACGGAGGAAAAGGCACCGACAAACTGCAATGTTTATTGAATTCCATGTATTTGCAATGGATGTTCCTAAAGCAACACATTTAACATCATCATCATCATCATCATCATCATCATCATCATCATCATCATCATCATCATCATCATCATCATCATCATCATCATCATCATCATCATCATCATATGCTGCTAGTCCTGCTGCTGCTGCTGCTGCTAGTCCTTTGATTGTCACCTGTCGGTCTCCTGTCCTTTCTGAAAGCCATAAAGACGACATTAGTCATGTAGATAACTTGTGTCCTCAGTTACCATGGGGATTACTGAAACTACCATGAATTTAAGAAAATGGTAGAAATGAATCTAATCTGAATTTTAAAGCATTACTTTAGATCCCCTCCCTCTAAATGTATCGATAAACATTATAAAGTGATGCTCCTGACTACCATACAAGTTTAAGAAGATACTATTGATTTGAAAGAATTCAAAGCTATAAATAAACAGCAACAGGCTCTTTAACCAAGGCACTGTTAGCAACATGTAAACTAGTTGTTTACAATAATCCTAATATTATCACTTAATATTAGCAAATTCGATTTTATTTTTGAAAACATATTGATGTAAATACATACACATATCGATTTGTTGTATAAATATTGCAAATCAAAACCTTTATTCACTAATAATTTCCAAAAATCGTAGTTCTATCTCCTGTTATCAATGCATTCACATTGCCCGCCATGAACTTCCGGGGGAACGATCCCTCGTCTACATGAACCATGTGACGATAACTGTTTTTGGACTTCCGGTGTCGTAACTCTTCTATTAGATAGCTCTGACTCCGGCCAATCACAAAGCTTTGATGCGTTCAAGTGCATTATTCTGACACAGGAAGATTATGTTATAGGACATTAACGATAAAACTGTTGTTCTATTTTTAGACACATCTCGCGATCGTCTGGTTGGGCACCCCTGGTCTAAAGTGTACTTCTCTCTGCTCTGAAGAAAGATCCGAAAACATTTAACATGGGAATCAATTGGGAGCTAGGTGGACTTTTTGTCTCTTCATGCCCTCAAGAGGCATTTTGTTTCATATTTGTTCTTAATTATTTTTTATTTTCCAACCTAGGAAAGTTTTTCCTACGTTTTTCATGAACAAATATGTCTGAGGAGTGTAGGGTTTGGGAATTATGGCAAGTTTAACACATTTTTCGGGGAGCATTTCAACCACTCCTGCACTCTGTTTTGAGATCAAAGCACTCTAGACTTAACGAGCTGCTCCATCCACTCTAATGTTAAAATCTGAAAAAGGCCTCTCTACTAAGCTCCAGACTAAGTTAAATATCTCAAAAAGTGTAAAAGATATGAAGAATCTGAATAACAAGTGTTATAGCTGAAGGTCTTGTGATCATTTTAAAGTTGGAATGAAGTGTCTCGCTGAAAGTATGTGGAAGAAGTAGCATTTGGCGCAAGGTGTAGGAAAAGAGGATTTGAAGGCTCCTCCCATTGACTTCCATGTTAAAAAAAGCGTTTAAAAAGCTGAGGCTGTAGCACAGCATTCACACTAATAAAGTACATTCAGAAAATAAAAACGATTACAAATTACAACGATTAAAAAAGAAAAAATCTAACGAGCACTAACGATGCAAACATTTGAATAAAGATGCCTACAATCAAAGTGATGGAAAATTACAACAAAGAGCCCAAAAACAACCATGAAAAAATTATGAAATTACAACGTAGAGACACAAAATGGCTAACGTGGTATTTGAGTTTGGGTGTCTTGCTACTATAGCCTACAGGCCCATTTGATCCTAATCCCTCCATGCCTTTAGTGGTGGATAACGCTAACCAAATTGAATTTAATCAGTTACTAAAAACAATGGGCATTTCGAAATCCTAGAGGCCCCTGAGAGTCTGGGCAATTGTCCACTTTGCCCTGCTGGTAATCCAGAATTGTTCAATTAGTTACACGAGCACACACTACATGTATGGGACTGCATTCATCTGGAACATAGCCTACATGTGCGTGCACACACACACACACACACACACACACACACACACACACACACACACACACACACACACACACACACACTTCAAACCAGTTCAAACTCCCTCAACTACACCACATGCACTTTCCTTAAGACCCTTAGAAGTCATTTATCTGTAACTATAACAACCTTTTTTGTCACGTTCAGCAAAAAGTGGACCAGATCTGATCAAAAGGTTTCTTTTACTGAAATATCTAGAAAGATAAAATGTCTTATCACGAGCCTTGCAAACTGATGAGAATATCAAACAAACACAATCATTGTTTATTAAAAGTGCAGCAAGTGGAGCGATGGAAAAACCTTCCAGCAGTGATCTGTGGTGCTGATAAGAGCGAGGAACAGTTAGACCCGAATCTTCACCGAAGGCCCTCGTAGTGACATCCACTCAGTGTGCCGCGCTCTATCTGCCAGTGTTCCTGACAGTAATGCAGGGCAGCATCTTGGTGGGTCCACATGACAACACAGGCCAACATCCTGTTGTTCTCTGTTTGAAATTAGACCAAGCGCTTTGGCACATTAACATGATTAAGTTATCAGCTGACTGCCCCTCAAGGCTTTCTGCAAGAGTAAGTGATTCATCGTTCATCTATGCTGGCTCAGAGGAGCTTCAACAGAGATCCAGCTGATGACCTTTCAATACCTACAATGGATCTCGTCAAATGAAACTGGAGTACAGTGTGCAGTGCATTGTTATTGTGTGCTACAGTACTTCACTGTCTCATACATCACCGAGCCAGTGACCTACGAAGCACCGTCCGCGGCCCGTTTTGCATCTGGGGCCGACCGCAGCAGGAACGTGAGACGGAGGACATGCTACGCTCCCAGCTGCCGATGAGGAGATAAAAGTCAGCGACTGACTCTCTTGTCTCGGTACTCTGAATACTATCAGCTCTCTTTCAAGCGAGCCCAAACGCAGAGGGGCAGTTTGAGGAACCCCAGGGAGTGATCAGTCCAAGATATGCAGGCCAGATCCAGATACTCATCGCAGGTCTGAGGCTCGCAGAAGGATAGGACAGCAGATTAGAGGAAAGGAATAAACTCTCCCCATCTCTCAATCCCTCTCCCACGATCCTCTCTTTTTGTTACTCTTTCGTTTCCGTGAGACTTTTCGGCCTCTTCAAGTGCCCATCTTGATGAGCCCTGCTATGAGTTGGCAACACATTAATATAGGCCTGCAACCAAAATGACCTTCGGACACAACCAAACTGCCTTTTCCATTTAGTTTTGAGTGAAACACATTTTCTTTTGTATCAAATACTTTTCTAATTAAAGTCAGGGTAGGGAGGAGAGGCGACCAAACTAGATTAGAAATACTTCAAATTATTAACTATAAATGTTGAATAAAAGTGGTGTAATTTGATTATAATTTATAAGGTTTAGCTTACACATACATTTCATTTCATTTAATTTCAAACCTTTATTTATACAGATAAATCCCATTGAGATCATTGATCTCTTTTCCAAGGGAGACCTGCTCAAGTAGTTCCACATGAAACATAAAAGCATCAACAGAACAACAAAAGGACATCATACAGCATAATTTACAAAATTATCCACATAAACAGGTACCAATAGCTTCTGATTGACTAGCATCCAACCGTGCTTTAAAAACATTTAGTGGCACTAGATTGTTCAGTTTCCATTTAATTTGCAGACTGTTCCAAGACAGAGGAGCTGCGCATCTAAAAGCTGTCTTCCCTAAGACAGTCCTAGCAGTTGGCACATTTAATAAAACCACAGCATTCGATCTCAGGCAGTAGCCACTTACAATTCTCCGTGAGATCAGGGAGCAGATGTAGGATGGAAGGTTCCCCAACATGGCTTTGTATATAAAAATGTACCAGTGACTGAGCCTCCGTACAGTTAGCGAAAGCAAACCAGCCCTTGCATACAGGGTGCAGTGATGGGTTAATGCTTTACAGTTAGTCACACATCTCAGTGCACTGTGATATGCAGCATCTAACTTGACCAGGCAATGGGCAGGTGCATTCATATAGACCAGATCCCCATAGTCCAGCACAGGTCAAAGGTCACAGAGCCTTTTCCTGGCCTCAAGCGAGAAACAGGACTTGTTTCTGTAGAAGAAACCTAGCCTAACCCTCAGTTTTTCAAGCAGGTTATTTACATGAAGTTTAAAAGTGAGACAATCATCAAGCCAGATACCAAGGTATTTGTAACAGGCAACAACTTCAAGTTTTGTTCCTTGCGTAGTTACACTATCTAAAACAGGCTCTGGTGTCTTTTTAGCTTTTGAAAAGAGCATCACCTTGGTTTTCTCAACATTTAAAAGAAGCTTTAATTCAGAGTATAAAGGATACAACATTCATATTTTTTACTCTCTTTCTCGTTTTTCTCTTTTCCTGATTTGTGGATGTATTTATTTTATGTACAAGTAAGTGTCAAATAATTTCTTATAATGCAAAAAAAGAGGAGTGCACATTTGACCCTTTATGTATACATGTAACATGGAATGACATCATTCTGTAATTGACATTTTTAAGACTGTTTCCAGCTCGTTTTTTTCTTCCAATTTTGAATACAGCAGATAAAGCTTGCTGCTGGCTCCATTGTGTGTTCTTGCAGCACAGCATGGCCGGGTCTACCTTTACTACCTGAGCTCTCCTGAGAGCTTTCAGGCACCTGTCCCGATGGTGTTGCCTCAACGCTCTGCAGATGTATGAGATCAAGGCCATTCTTTTTTGACATGCCTTCCTCCCTCTGTTTTTATTAAAGTCGGCCTGTGATATATTATGCAGTAACCTTGATGATTGGCCAGCTTAATGGCTCCTCTCATCTGAAAGAACTGGCTGTTTTTCCCATACGAAACGTCTGGGAACCTTGAGCATCGAGACAGACGAGGAAATTGGACTTAGACTCTCTGCCTCCCACTTCTCGCTGAGATATTTGTGGTCTCCAGAGGATCCACTTGTTCCCTCTCAGATATGATCCAGTCGCCATAACTGAGCCCACCTGGGTTCACGCTGCATGATCATAGCGGCGGCTACAGCGAAATGCAAGCTCATGAGGCGGAAGCGGGCTGGGGAGAAGGGGTTCATGTGTGCCACATCTGAGCGCTTTAATTCCTCATGGGAAGTCTCATAAGGGAAAAGGTCAGAGGTCGGGGAGTTTCCCAACTGTTTCTTTCTTTTGTTGTGGTCTCTCGCTGCAGCTTTGGTGATTAAGTTAAGGTGCTTTGATGTACCATTAGAAGAGCTTCCAAGGGCTCCTTTCTAAGACAGGTGAGTGATGGTCCCACACAGATGAGAGATGATGAAAGACAACAGCTATTGTGTTGTCAACAGTGTCAGACCTACTGTAAAACCACCTTTTAGTATCTTACAAAGGGGATTTGCTTGAGGAGCGCACTTAAAAGTCCCGAATGACCACCTCTTCATGTCACTCAGTGTCTTTTGTATCAAGTCCTTATGCCTGTATAGACACGTTGTTGTTGTTGTTGGGGAACTTTTACATTTGAAGTATGTAGGTGTAAAAAACATCTTGAGGGCCCATTGTGATTGATGGCAGAGAGAGAAGCGGTCCTTATTGCTATCTGAAACATGTCCACGGAGCAAACACTAGCCTCCTATCATATTACCTATTACCTAACATTATGCTGTGTTGTGTGTAGCTGGGTATTTGTAAGGAACAACACTGAAAAAACTAAATCTCTTTTATGGTCCTGAAGCAGCTGCTCTGGAAAGTAAAGACATATACGTGTCGTTGCCTCACAACTTAAAGCCCACCTCAGCTCCAATGACCTCTTTGAGCCAATTCAATCCGGTTTCCGATCAAAACACAGCACAGAAACAGCTCTTCTCAAAATCACAAACGACCTCCTCCTCTCCTCTGACACCATCAACCACGCCATCCTGCTGTCCCTCCTCGAATCATCACTCAACATCACCGACACTGCACTCTCCTGGCTGAAATCCTACCTCACCGACAGACATCACTTTATCAACATCAACAACTGCACCTCCTCCCCTCCTCTGTCCCGAGGCGTCCCCCAGGGTTCGGTGCTTGGCCCCCTCCTCTTCATCCTCTACATGCTCCCCCTTGGCAAAATAATTCATCGCCACAACCTTCAATTTCACTGCTACGCCGACGACATCCGACTTTATATCTCAACAAAAACCATCACCCCCACAACACACTCCACTCGCACCAACTGTCTCTCAGAAATAAAATCATGGATGTAAACAAACTATCTCCAACTGAACAGTGCCAAATCAGACATCATCATCATCGGCCCCCCCATCCCGTATCAAAGACATCCAGAATTTCAACTTCACCACTGACAGCCACACTCTATCTCCCCCCCTCACATCCGCAACCTCGGAGTCATCTTCGACAGTCAGCTCAAATTCAACCACCACATCAATTACATCACCAGGACCGCCTTTTTCCACCTCAAAAACATTGCCCGTCTCCGCCATCACTCTCCTCCTCTGCTGCTGAAACCTGATTCATGCATTCATCACTTCACGACCCGACTACTGCAATAGCATACTCTACGGCGTACCATCCAACCTCCTCAATAAACTCCAACATATCCAGAACTCTGCTGCCCGCCTCCTCACCCACACCCGTTGCCGAGACCACATCACTCCCGTCCTCCAGAACCTCCACTGGTTCCCCGTCCGTCAAAGAATCAACTTAAAATCCTGCTGATTACTCACAGAGCCCTCAACAATCAGGCCCCCCCTACCTCACAGACCTGCTGCACCACCACAACCCTTCCCCCTACCTCACAGACCTGCTGCACCACCACGCCCCCCCCTACCTCACAGACTGCTGCACCACCACACCCCCCCCCTACCTCACAGACCTGCTGCACCACCACCCCCCCCCCTACCTCACAGAACTGCTGCACCACCACCCCCCCCCCTACCTCACAGACCTGCTGCACCACCACGCCCCTTCCCGCTGCCTCCGCTCATCAGAAGCCAACCTCCTATCCATCCCCACCCGCACCAATCACCGGACCTGGGGGGACAGAGCCTTCTCCGTCGCTGCCCCCTCCCTCTGGAACTCACTCCCCCAACCCATCAGAGACTGCACTGACCTCACCTCCTTCAAAACACTCACAAAAACTCACCTCTTCAATCTGGCTTTTAATGTGTGATTGTTTTTGGATTATTTGACTTTAACTATATATTTATTTGTTGTTCCTTTATTTTATTTTATCTTCACTATATATGTAAAGCGTCTTTGAGCACCTGTAAAAGCGCTAACAAATTAAATCTATTATTATTATAGTATTCCCCTTAAAGCATGAAGATATAGTGGAGAGGCAGCTATTCAAAATCAAACAGGTCTCACAATCCTCCTCGCCCCCCCCCCACCCCACTCAGAATCAAGCCCCGAGCATCAGGAAACCTTCTCCATAGCTGCCCCCCTCCCTCCAGAATAAGCCCCCAAAACACATCTTCACAATCTATGATTAATGGTGTGTGTTGTATATTTGTAATGTGTTGCTTTATAGGATTTATTTTAACTTTTTAGTGTACGGTGTACTATGGAAGGCGCTCTATCAATAACATGTGGTCATTATAATCTTATATTGTTATATTTCAGGCATCTCTGCATTGAATGAGCCAGAACACGGCACTGTCTTGGAATTTATGTGATTCCAATACATTAGAAAAAAAATGACAATGGGGACATCGAAAACGTCTTTCACTAAAAGTGTATTGCCCCATGATTCGGAAACAGTACGATGCCTCCCTGTTAGACCACTCTACACCCTTCCACAAAGTTCCAAAACATTCTGACCCGTCGTTTTTTCGTTATCCTGCTGACAACAATATCCACGAATTAAAAGTAACCATAAAAGTCCTGTTGGAGGAAAACAGCTACATCTAATACAACGCATCTCTTCTCCATACTGTAATTGAGATTAATGTTGTTGTGGTCCTTGACAAACAAAATTGAGAAACTAAAGTAATTTAAACTCGTGATCTTTCAGTCACATGCCAGCATCTCTGGGAAGTCATGTTTATGAGAAGGAAGAGAGAGGAAATCATCCCCCTATGAAGTATGAGTCTGAGCCATTGGACAATTGGACCTTACACATCAGTGAATGACACCGAAGCTTTCTGGCTACCCGTATTACAACTACAAGTGTAATCACAGTAATCCGGCTGAATCCCATTATAGCACTACCAGAGTCTAGACAGCGTGATCTTTGCAGTGCTCTAAACTCGCAACTCATAAATGACATCAGTGTGTTTTACATCGTGTTTCCCACACACACACACACAGCCAACCCACATCTAATAATCCATCTCAATCAAACCTGGGATAACCCTGCATGATATCAGACAGAGGTAGAGAGGATTTGCAATGTTTCTAAAAATACAGCATACAAGAGTAATGAGTGGTCGCACTAAGCTGTACTATCCATTTGTGTATGGAAATGCTTCGAGTTCATTACAAAAATGACATTTTAACTTTCACCCTGTTATCCCCATATCAGTATAACCTCTGTTTTCTGTGCAAAGTAGATTGTGCTTAAAAGTCTGCTTTATGAGGCGGGAAATGTTCCAGACAGACACATGGATTAGAGAGCACAGGGACACATTGTAAGCCGAGGACAGGCAGATGAAAATGTTTTGGATTTCTAAAGCAAGCTGAAGTTAAAATTGTCACATTAACACGTGCTTTCACTGATGGTGAATACGCTACTGTCCTTAAGTGAAGGGCATCAGCATCCTGCCAAAGTTCACATATCTTATTCAGTCTTCAATCCATTTCAGTGGTTATATGAAATTGAAGCTAGTTATAGAATGATTGAGATGTGTGGTAGGTTGATCTGTTGGTGTAATCAAACCACATACATGTATTCAAGTTCTGTACCTAAAAACAAAAGGCAAAAATAACTTTCAGTTGATGTGCATTCACAGTGCTCTATCACCCATACATGTAACATTGCAGCACATCTCGCAGTGCTCTCGTTTAATCCTTGACCAAATAATACACCTAAACACACAATAATGGAACATAAGGCCAAGACTGAACAACATCAAAGTTATCCTTAAAAAGGCCCTTTTATGCTTTTTGGTGTTTTCCTTTTCCAGTAGTGTGCTATGTTGTTATGCATGTAAATGGTCTGCAAAGGCTGAACATCCCAAATTGCCCACCAGAGGGAGTATTCACCCACACACTACCCCCCCTGCCTGACATGCCTGGATTTTCTTCCGTAACATAATGGCATGCTCTTGCCTCTTTTCCACCAAACCGGTTCTGGTTCAAGATCTGTTCTTGTACTTTTCTGGTGCTTAACTGGTTCTTCTCTGTAGCACCACTTGTGTTTCCAGTGCTCAGAGCCCGATTGGTGTTTCGTGCTTCGTCACGACATCACCGTTTACGTCGCTGATTTTCTCCTCAATGCTGCTCACAACGACAACAATAGGGGACTGCGTCGGGTCGATGATCGTGTTGCTTTTAATCAGACGAAGCCAGATTAAAGTCGATATCTACTTCTCAACCCTTATACTTTTCTCCAGAGTGCTGTGGTTCATTGTTTATTAATGTGGTTTAACGGCATTTACAGACCGCTGCAATGTTGCTGCTCGTCTACCGGAGGTTATTCTGCTGTTAAAGGTCCCCTGACATGCTTTTCTGGTTACTACCCGTCCCCTTGTGTGTTATGAAGGTCTGCATGTAAATGGTCTGCAGAGTCACAAACCCCCAAAGTACACCCTGTAGCGAGTAAAACTCTAACACAGAAATAAATAGTTTCATAAATGTTAAGAAGCCCTGAGACACAGTTTCGTGAAAAATAACCTGCAGCCCCCGTTACTTAATCAGCTCTGCTGCAGACTCTTCCAGAAGCTCCATCAGGTGGGAGGACGTCTTCCGTCTAACTTCAACGTGGTGCAGTTTAACAGACATGTCAATTATTGTAGCGAACACACATAACTATAAGTACCAGGGATGTAATGATACCAAAAACTCACGGTACAATAATATCGCGATAAAAAGTCCACGGTACGATATTTATCACGATATTGAAAAATAAAGGAAAAAAATGTGAATTATTATTTATTTATTTCTTTATAAAATAATAAATCTGATTTGTACAGCATATTATTAGGATAGTAGTATTTTAAAGCGTCAACAATATAATAATCAGACCCTGCAATAGAATAAATCAAGTTTCACTTTAGTTTTTCAAGTACTCAACTCTAACTCACTCACTCAGCGTCATCAAGGTTATCTTTTAGGAATATGAGCATGTCCACATTTCCAGGTAGAAGCTGGGATGTTTGGGCGTTTACAATATCCCCTGCTGTGGAAAAAAACTCTCTTGCTTGGTACTGATGTTGCTGGGACAGAGAGATATGCTTTGGCCATGGGTGACAGCAGTGGGTAAAACTGCGCATCACCTCAGAAGGTGAGGCTTATTGACAGGGCGAGATATAAATATACTGTTGGTACTTGTCAATGTCTCTATATGTACATGTAGCTCTGTTAATACTATGTCCTTTTGTGTTATCTGTTGTTTTATGTTCATGTTGTAACCTACTTGCTGCCATGTTGGACAGGTCTCCCTTGAAAAAGAGATCGATGATCTCAATGGGACCATCTGGTTAAATAAAGTTTAAAAAAAAATTATTATTAAAAAGAAAAGAAAAAAAGATTGCGGTATATTCTGTCAGTCTCACGACGGAATTGAGACATTTATTTACCACGATATCGCAATATTCGATATATTGTTACATCCCTAGTAAGTACAGAAAGAAACTGGAAACAAAGATTATGCCTTAACTTCAATTTAACGCGCTACAGAAGGAGGCACCAACAGTTCAACGGTAGTCTTCCTGGATCACCCCACGTCTTCTTTAGGCTGCAGTGAAACCGGCCGCATCACAGACTGGCCCACAGAGCAGTGTCCATGGCAGTGAATGTGACCCTTTTTTTAGGAATCTGGTGCCGCTATCTGTCTCAGTCTACACAGGAAATAAAAGCACACATGTGCATCACACACAGTCGGATGCATGTGAGTGAACTGACTTGACTCCCACACAGTGGCAGCCGGCCCATAGGGGCGCTAGGGGTGCCGCCCAACTTCTTCCCACATACAAAAAAAAATATTAAATTAAAAAAAATATATTTAAAAAAAAATATTTAAAAGAAATATATATTTTATATTTTTATTTTTAATGAACAAGGTAAATATCATACAATTGGTATCAGTAAAATGTATAATATACATTAAAATCTCACTAATCTAAAATTGTGCTACGATGTCTAAAGTTACTGATAAGTCACATGTTTCCTGCCTGGCCTTGCCCATGGCATTAGTTTATCATTACCGGGCGCCGTGCAAGGAGCCCTCGAGCCAAACAGCAGCAACCAGCACGTTGCAAAAGTCTCAATAGTAAACTGTGCGCCGAAACATAATTTCAGCCAATCAGCGCCGTCAAATATTTTGGTCACGAGGGCGCTCACGTTGGCGCCCACGTTGGCGCCCACGTTAGCGCCCACGTTGCTTACGTGCGTTGACGTGAGTTGTTTTTTAGACTAGTGAGTGACCAAGATGACGCAGTAGTTGGATGAGAATGGCTTTGTGCGCAGGTCCGCACCCAATTCCGTCCAGTATGTTGTTAATTCGGCATCATTTTGAAATGTGTATTACAATTAAATCGCGGAAAAATATGTTCATCTTGTTGTCGTTGTAGCCCCCTTGCCAGAGATTCTCTCTCTAGTTTAGCATGCTCAGCCCGACTCAGCCTGGTTGTTCCTGGCCCTAGAACCACGATTTTATGGGGCCAGAAAAACTGTGAATTAGGACCCGCTAGCCGTTACTAGGCCAAGTGGAAACGCAACCAAAAATTGGCCCCGCACGGCTCGCCACTGTCTGTGTCATGGCGAATACAGTCGCTGGTTTATTTATGTCTGTAGGCCGTTGTTATGAGTGTGGAGTGAGCATATACAACGTTAGCTTAGCCTGGTCGACCCAATCTCCATTCAGAAAACAAGCATTCTAAAAGGTTTTTCGCCTGCCGTCTGTCTGCAGACTTGTCAAAGCATTAAGTCATGGTTTTTACCAACCGGTATCAGTATGTTGTTAAGTCGGCATCATTTAGAAATGTGTATTACAATTTAATAACGGTAAAATATGTTTATTTTGTTGTAGTTGTAGCTCCCGAGCGAGCGCGTCTTGTTTGAATGATGCGAGTAAACACAGCTGGCAGCTGACCCATTACTTTAGTTAATATTTACTTGGTGCTATGATTTAAATGTACTTATCAAAATGAAGATACAAAATTACTTGCAAATTCAAGTAACACATTCAATAAAAGAAGAGATTTTGAGTAAAATAAATTTTTTAGTTATTATTATTATTCATTTGTATCAGTGTAAGCATGTGTTACCAAATACCTTATTTCAGGCTTCTAACCACAAAAATCAAATAAAAATGTTTAACATTGTGACAAGGGATCCAGAAGTGATAAGTCTTTTCCAGGTTTTAAGACAAATTCCTGCACCAGTCTACTGGCTGGGGCAATGCTACATAGTCTCTGTATTGTCACTTTGTGGGGGCCCCCTTGGTATAATTAGGGTTATGTAATACCACTTGCTACAGTTATGGTTATTTAGAGGGATTTTCCACGCTTACCCATTAAGTATAAAATGATGTTCTTCTCTCAAAGGACTAATAGTATCTGATATAACCGATATAACAATAAAGCTATTCTTTCAGAGTGCAATGTTTTCATCCAGTAGCGCTGTGTTCTGTTCCTTTGTTCCAATCGTGTGAGAGGCCATAAAGGTCTCTGTTGTGAAACATATCTATAATGTGATTGTTTGGCTCCTTGTTCCTGTGTGCCCCTCTGTAGTATCACTAACATGTGAGTTATAAAGGCATTGTTCTCTGTTTTGGTCATGATGCACCACATATTTCAGATCTCAATTATCAGCAACTCCTCAGAGGGAAGTGTCAGGGCCGTGTGAGTTACCCCCCTGAGGACATGCAGGTATAGGTTCTCACACACACTCACATTTATTGTATTCACACATATACATCTACGTGTACTTTACACATACACACACACACATTCACAGGTTGGGATTCTAGTGTGGTTTAAAAGGATTTTTTATTTGAACTCTTGCATAACTTAGACAATGCTCTGTAATAGAAACCCTTCCGCTGGGCAGCTGAGAGGTTTAAAGGGTTGGTTCACCTAAGTTACAAAACATAGATAGGCCTATGTCTTTCCAGGAACAGTGTCCCAGTTACTGGGATCAGTGTTATTGAACCTACTTTCTGTATGTAGATAGTCCCTTGATCCTTCTTACAAAGGACGTTTGCAAGAATTAAATAACCTCTGAAATGTCCAAATTTACCAACCATAACCGAGTATTCAACTAAGCCATGCATATGTATATTGCCATGACATTGTTTCTTAGGCAGTCGTTGGTAATAGTTATTTTGTTTTATTCCTAAATTATGGTGACACGTTTCAGGATAATTTTGATGTCGTTTTTTATGTTAAATGCGCTTTGTTGTGTTTTTTTGTCTTCTATCATCCGTAACTTTCCGTTCAACATGTTGTCATTGGGATATTTACATTTTTTAGATAGATTATAAACCCTGTATGAAGATAATCACCCGGGATCATGAGCAGCAACATCAAGGTTCTGGCAAACTGATACCTGAGCCCGACTGACTGGAAAGACACAATACACACTAGGCAAAACTCAAGCACATCATTCACACAGAAGAGAGAGGGAAAGCTGCACACACATGGAGAGGACAAAAGGACACCTTTCACATGAGTCAGAGAGAGAAATGGAATGAGGCTGAAATCAGGAAGAGATAAAGATTGGTTGTACTTTTTACAGTATTACGGCTTCTACAGATGACATTTTTTTATGGATTTTTTGTCAAAGCACTTAAGATATTCATTGCTATCGGGATGTTAAGAGCATTCCATGGAATATAACAAAAAGTGTATCTCGAGCCGGTTTCTCAAACGTACCTACCCCACCTTTAATGTTACTTCATGTTAAGGCTAATACAAATGACATGGCTGTAATGCTAACTAACGTTAGCTACTAGCTAGGTAGCTAACTTGATCCAGCCGCTCCTTGTCCTTCCATCAGACGGGAAGCGAAAGAACGAGCAAGACCCATTGCTGGTATGATAACAACCTGGTACTAAGCACACAGGCATCTTGTTAAAGTTATCTTATCTTAGCCAGTGCCATATAGATAGATTATATCTATATGGCGCTGATCTTAGCTATCTCTTAGTGGAGGAAAACAGTTATGCCATCACTCTGGGATTTGTAGTCTTTCTCGTTGTGTATTTTTCATAGTCCTATATTTCAACAGTTTTATGACAAACTGTGACTTTTTTGACATGGAAATGATTTTTTAAGATTGACAAACATCATATGTGTACATGCCCGGTTCCAGAACAAAATGACTAAGGGTGCATCTGAGATTAGAGAGGGTGCAGTGGTAAAGTGCTATTTTTATAAGTGGGGAGTGTACCTAACACCCTCTATGGGGGTCCTCACCTCCTCTGGGGGGGTCCGGGGGCATGATCCCCCGGGAAGATTTTTTTTATATATATCGAAGTGAAAAGCATCAATCTGGTGCACTTTGAGAGCAACATTAAGAGATCTATGGATCTATGTGCTCTTTGCTTTATTATGCCTTCCCAGTCCCTTATCACATAGCCTATAAGAGCATGGCGCCAGTTGTTGTAGCCAGTTGTGGTGAAGGCATCTGACTTACTTGAACCGAAATGTCTACATGCATAGCAGAAGATGGCATATTCTTTTTACATGAATATTCCAGCCAATCTCTGTTTTGAAACCATGAGTTGCAAAATGAGCGCCTTACCCCACTGTACAGGCGACTTTTTTTAATATACCTGGGCAGGCTCTGTTTTGCAGAGGTCTTCTGGCAGTTGCGGGCCGCCGAGGGGTGGCGGTGTTTGGGGTAACGAAGACGGCTGTGGCTGCTCCGCCTCTGTGGGCGAGGCGGGCAAAGCCGGCGAGTCGGGCAGGAGGACGTTAGTGTCCACGACAGTAACGTAATGTCCCCATGATCTGAACTGTTATTACCTGCAGTAGATGCAGTGTTGCTGCTGGCGATAAGGGCTGGTTGTTTTAACCATTTTCTGATCCATCATTGACTGCTGTGTAAACACCTTGCAGATGATGAATGTGCAGCGGCACAGGTCACGCACACCTGACATAATAACGTTACTTACCGTTTAAATTAATCAAATAAATGCAGCAGACAATGCTATTCAACCACAATTACAATTTATTTTATTTCAACTATATTCTTCTTATTATTATTATTATTATTATTATTATTATTATTATTATTATTATTATTATTATTATTATTATTATTATTACTACTATTGTTAGTAATAGGAGGCAAAATGTAATATGTTTCACTTTAAATTTGTTTCACTTTGAATACTTTTAATTTTTCAAATGAGGGTGCATAACGACTCAGCTGAGGGCTCCTGAAAGGGGGCAAGGCACACTATGCTCCCAAATATTAAGCCTTGACCCCCATCTTAAAATTGATATGATCAAAATATTATCTGCATTGTCGGAGGCCTTTTTTTCCTCATTATCATGTCAAATTGTACAGCTTTCCTTAGTGTTGAATGCAGAAAGATGACTATATTAGAGTGTTAAGTGAAAATTACTATATTAAAGTGTTAAGTGAATATATTAAGTGAATTACTCAAACTGCATTTGTATAGCAATGATTCTGTCCTATTGGCAGATAACTACTCTTAACAGTGATATCTACAAGAGGTTTCCAATGTAAATGTAATTATATTCAATTGGTTAGTATTACATTTTGTGACAGTGTGGTGACACTCATTTTAATGAGTGTCACCACACTGTGATGACACTCCAGTACCTCCAGGGCAGCTGATGAACAGCTCCCCTGGCTCGACTGGTACGCTACGGAGGACTCTCCGTCAACCGAAGGAGGTGCGTCAGCCGAAGGAGGGGCGCCAACCGAAAGAGGGGCGCCAACCAAAGGAGGGGGGGGGGACAGGCGGCCCGCTAGCAGCCCCTACATCGGGCCCAGGCTGAAGGGCCAAGAGGCGACTTCATCATGCCCCTATCGGCAGCTAGCCGATCCACTTTAGAGGACAGCCTGTTTCTAGTCCTTCTATTGGGGGGAGCACACATAGCTATCGCCCCCTCAAGTCGCCGGGAACGGCCGAATTGATCTGGAGGAGGACGTGACAAGGAGAGGTGTCTGTTGGCTGCTGCCAGACGTTCCACCTCAGTGATTCGAGCCACTCCGAGCACCCGAGGCATGCAGCTACAGCTCATGCAGGCGTTTACCGTGAGAACCTCCCTCAGATGCTCGAATTTCGTCCCCACTGACCGCCAGAAGCGGCCGAGGCAGGAGGGGCAGCGGTCGTGGTCGTCCTCGGGCTCAAGAGAAACCATACAGGCGCTACATGAATGAACCATTCTGTAGGTAGCCAGATGCAGCGTAGCCGGGAGCGGGTGCGGGAACATAGCCTTCACCAGCTACCTGCTTAATGGAAAGAGTAGAGCATTGCTGCTACTCGCCGAACAGAAAGAGGGATGTAATTACACCCACGTTACCGGCAGAGGGAGCGGGAGCGAGAGCACTGCCTTCACCTGTCTGGATTAATAAACACGGCAGTTCAGTGTCCACCAGGAGCAGGGGCGAGAACACTGCCGGCTGAGTTAGAGACGAATACCAGATGCAGCATAACCGGGAGCGGGTGTGGGAACACAGCCTTCACCCGCTACCTGCTTAACGGAAAAACAGGGCAGTTCCGCGTCTACCAGGAGCGGGGGCGAGAACACTACCTTCACTGGTTGAGTTAGAGACGAATGCCAGATGCAGCGTAACCGGGAGCGGGTGCGGGAACACAGCCTTCACCAGCTACCTGCTTAACAGAAAGAGTAGAGCCGCGCCGCTACTCGCCCAACAGAAATAGGGATGTAATTACACCCACATTACCGGCAGAGGGAGCGGGAGCGAGATCACTGCCTTCACCTAGCTGGATTAGTAAATAAGGCAGTTTACCAAGAGCGGGGGCGAGAACACTGCCTTCACTGGCTGAGCTAGAGGCGAGTGCCAGATGCAGCGTAACCGGGAGCGGGTGCGGGAACACAGTCTTCACCAGCTACCTGCTTAACAGAAAAACAAGGCAGTTTGGCGTCTACCAGGAGCGGGGGCGAGAACTGCCTTCACTGGTTGAGTTAGAGACGAATGCCAGATGCAGTGTAACCGGGAGCGGGTGCGGGAACACAGCTTTCACCAGCTACCTGCTTAACGGAAAAACGAGGCCGTTTGGCGTCTACCAGGAGTGGGGGCGAGAACTGCCTTCACTGGTTAAGTTAGAGTCGAACGCCAGATGCAGCGTAATCGGGAGCGGGTGCGGGAACACAGCCTTCACCAGCTACCTGCTGAACGGGAAGAGTAGAGCGGTGCTACTACTCGCCGGACAGAAAAAGGGATGTAGCTACATCCGCATTACCGGTAGAAGGAGCGGGAGCGAGAGCACTGCCTTCACCTAGCTGGGTAAAATAAAGAAGCTTAACAGTATACGCAAGACGTTAGCCGAGCGGCTGCTGCTAACGATCAAGCGAGATCAAGTCAAATAACACACATGTTTAAGACCAGATAACTAGCTTCTAAAGAAGAGAATAGCACAGAGCCGTAGTTACAGCAGTAACCATGGCCAGGGCTCACATGGCATCTAACCGTAGTTACAGTAGTAACTCTGGCCAGTACTTACACAGCATAGAGCCGTAGTTACAGTAGTAACTCTGGCCAGTACTTGCACGGTTTGGAACCATAGTTACAGTAGTAACTATGGCCAGTACTTGCGGCTTAACCCCGTAGTTACAGTATTAACTATGGCCAGTACTTACACAGCTTGGAACCGTAGTTAAAATAGTAATTATGGCCAGTACTTACGGCTTAGGACCTTAGTTACAATAGTAACTGTGGCCGGTGCCTAAAAGTGTCAGCCAACGGCTGCCCACTAGACAATATAATATTGGGAGGATGAAATCCTCCTTAATGGCCATACACGCAGAGCACACGGCACACACAGTGAAGATTGTTCTCTGCATATCGTCCTAGTGCTAGGAGTAAAGTACTAGGAGCAGTAAATACAACGATATAGCGCTACTGCAACCATACCATACGTTTACCGGGAGCGGCAGCGAGAGCACTGCCCTCACCGGCTGAGTTAAATAATGAAGCTTAACCGTACATGCTTAGCCAAGCGGCTGCTGCTAACAATCAAGCAACCAAGTCAGAACACAATGTTAAGACCAGATAATTAGCTTCTAAGAAAGAGAACAGCCCGCATTGAACCGTGCCTGGTTACAGTAGTAACCGCACCCGCCGAGCACACAGCACCCGCCGTGAAGATGTTCTCTGCATATCATCCTAGTGCAAGGAGTCTAGTACTAGGAGCAGTAATACAACGATCTAGCGCTACTGCAATCAAACCCTATGCTACAGGGAGCGGGAGCACTGCCCTGAGTTAATAGTTAAGCTCAACAGCAAGGTGTTAGCCAAGCGGCTGCTGCTAACAATCAAGCGACTAAGTCAGAACACAAATGTTAAGACCAGATAATAGCTTCTAAGAAATAGAAAGTACTTCCCTTACTTTCTGCATCTAAACGAAAAACGGGTTTAAAGTATGATCCTCTGGGCTTCCATACTAAATTGAATGAGGGACGCAGCCAAAGCTGGGACTCAAATGCTAATGATAGCTCGGGCACAACGCCACAAGCAGAACTTTCAAAAGAGCATAAGGGCAACTTTATGGGAGAGGAAGCGGGAACACTGTCGTCACCAGAAAGTCTAAGCCACAAACAATAAGACGGTAATCAGGACAACTTGGCTGGGAGCGGGTGTGGAAACACAGCCATCACCAGCAACAAGCTGACACAAACCTGTCTGGAGGCTCTGCACAGCCGGCGCAGCTCCTGGAGGACGCGTTTAACGACCCGTAGCTCCGACTGTCAGTCGCGAAGCTTCACGTGGCCAGCTGTTTGCAGAGAAATCCCTCAGATCAAACGTTCAAACCTGAACGCTGTAGGCTACGAAAACGTAGCCACGGTACCCTCGCACAGCGAGAAGATGAAAGGAACAGATCCTCTGACAATACCGGCTGATATAGCCGGTGTCACGTGGGTCACAGGTGACTTTGTTGTTATTGGTACTCGAGCTGCGCATGCGCGCGATGGACATATCCAGTGCTAAAGCACCGCCTCTGGCGGTCAGTAGGGACGAAATAGAACCAAGAAAAATGTGTAGTGTAGGGTTGGTAGGGTTACTTTGTAAATGTAATCAGTTACTGATTACTGAATACACTAAAACCAAAACATACCCATCTGCAGGAGACACATAAAGCAAAAGGAAACTGAACGTGTTTTACTGTTTTAATGGCTTATCAAGAGCACAAGTGAAACATAGCATCTGAAACGATGTAACAACATAATACACTTTTTGGGGATGCAACTTGGGTGTGTCGCCTTCTGTCCTACCAGTGTTGGCAGGACATAAATTAAAATGTCGAACTCGGACTTCATTTTAAGGACATTTCGGCCAGGGGTGTAGAGCTATATTTGTTTAAGTCTATTGTATGATAACTGTGTGATTACTATTTCTTTTCAAATGCATATATGCCACTATTTACACCACTCTTCTCGTCAAGAATTGGAATTTGAATAATTACAACGGAGTATTTCTAAATACAAGTTGTAAAAATCAAAATAATCATAATAGATCATCTTATAGATCATCTACCGCTAACCGACTGCTACGAATGTGTTGAACAAATACCAAAAGCAATGGCAGAGCTTTGCTTCAATATAATCAGAGAAAAAGCACGATACTATGGAATTGCCCAAATTGGCGACAGTGCCAGAACATGTATTAAAAGACTGTTGGAGGATCTCTATTCTAGTATCGGTTATCATTACATCGAAGGATATGCCAAAAGGTGTGACGACATAGACAAAGCTTTTGAAGACAATTATATGGTACCTGTCCTTACAGCTAAGCAAATCCTACGCCAGGTATTCAACAGACCCTGTCTCCTAAAAATTACGTTCCCACAGAACTAAATTGTATGCTCCATTACGTTTAGCTAGAAACGTATTTTCTCCCATGTTACGTTTCTTATGAACGTATCTCAAATACGTTTATTTTCTACATATCTTCTAGAAGCATATTTTCTCCCACGTTACGTTTCTTATGAACGTATCTTAAATACGTTTATTTTCTACATATCTTTGCCATTTATTGTCTTGCTTATAATAATGATAATAGTCATTTATAAATATCATTTTAGAGCACACCTTTGAAATCGACAATCGGGCTCCATATATGGTTAAATTAAAATCAGTAGGCGAGGCTGTAATTTCTCCAGCGTTACTCTCATGAGCGAGGCAGAACATAATAGTTTTAACATGACAAAAAGCTGCTGCGTCGTTTAGGACAGTAAACAAGTAAAGAAGAGCTCTGTGGCTTCAGGCTTGATCGCCGTTCAAATGACAGCGTTGGTTTCCCCAAAAGTGGGCGGGGCTGTAAAGTGACGTAGATTTTACTCTCATCTATTATTCAAAACCATTCTATTTATTCTAACGTAAATTACATGCCAGTGTTTTATGTTTTTATTTTAAATCGTATAATGTCGGACTTTTTTTCCGTCTGTGAGGAAAATAAATGGGGCTCAGAGCCTCAAAATACTGAAATCTGTATTTTTTTTAATATTTTTTTCCTTCTAATTTGTTATTCTTTTCTAAATAACACACTGTTATTTACTCAACAATAACACACAATTATCCTTTTTTTTATTTATTCGTTTAATTCTATAATCTTGGGCCTTTTAGCATGCTTTTTAGCCGTAAATAACTCACCGGATACACACCACAAACCCATTGAACAGATTACCAAAGATCCTCAGCTTGAAGCTTGTTGATTGGATGTTTTAGCCGCAATGCATGTTAGGATATGATGTTAATGCGATATGATATCCGAAAACATTTAATTTATTCCGAGTGTTCTTGCTTTTCTCTTTGAAAGTCATCACATAACTGCATTTTAATACACGGTTTGGCCGCATTAAATATTACACATCTGCCGTAGTTATTTATTTATAGAGCCCTGATGAGAAGACTTCTGGACAAACAGGAAGAACTGCCACCGAAACTGAATATGTGACGTGGATCATAAATATATCAACAATTAAACAACATCTTGCATTTCTTTTCACAAAATACGTCTCCTTGCAGTATCAACACTAATTTGGCTGACTTTTATATTTGATCCAATTGGTAGATGGTTATATTTACACCATAACGGTGCCCAGCTGATAGAAAAGGACTTGTAGTTTTTAAAGATATTACTAATTTTCTTTGAATATAAGAATGTAAATACTGAGTTGAGGGAATAGTCAGGGGATTTGGGTGATGGGAGACACATCTATGGAATCACAATTTAAATAGCTTACCATTAAATGACGGATATGCCCTTCTGTCTGTGATGTTTTACAAATCCGATATTTATGTGTAGAAGTAAAACATGAGAAATAGTATAGCAATATCCTGTACAATTATGTAAAATCATGAATAAAACTACACATCTTCAGATGTTATACATACATAAGTGTCCTACACTAATAATACAAAGTTATTATTTGTATGCTGTGTGTACCTTGTGTGCACCACCTAGTGGTTAAAGCACGTTATTGAATTATTTTTGTTGAATAATGTTATTTTTGTTGAATAATGTTATTTGATGAAAAAAATATTAAGAGTACATACTTTCATAGGGGAAAGTAGAAGGTCAATGATATAAGTATAGAATGTAAAAAAATCAAGAAGATACTGTAAGTGATCTCTTTCGTTTAGTGCAGGATGTACAAAGATATTAATATGAGGATGTGCAAAACAGACAAACTAATTAACCTTTATTTACACATTAAAGAATACTTTAGGTTAAGGTCTTCTTTCAAATAAGAAAACAACTTTGTGGGTATCTATCTACAGATACAAATTAAGCCTGATAAATTACTTAACGTCTAATGTATTGCTTTCCTGCAATGTTAACTATGTTGAAGCACTTATTTTAACTGATATTATACACATTAATTATACTCTTATGTATGTAGATAGAATAAGAAATGTGCAGAATATGACAGTTTAATGGTGGAGGTACACACATATTGATAGATGTCTTGTAATCAGTGTTGAGGAACCTGTGACCCAAGTTTTTCATTAATTGCATAACTACACCGTAGTTGTGTATGATATGTCAATAAACCTGAGAAAATCTTGAAATATTGAAAGGGATGTGCAAAATAGCAATTATATACAGTCTTTAATTAACTATTAGTAGAGAATAACGATTAATGAATATACTCTATAGAGATCTGCAGATACATGTTTAGTCTTCTCAAGCACCAACTATCAAATATCTCTCCTGATTGTTGGCACTTGACAATCACCTTACCTGAATTTTACTCAGGTGTAACTAAAGTCTGCTTTAAGGGTTGTTTATATTTCACATCATTAATCAGAATCTGTAGAGTAACTCAAATAAATGCAGTGGAGTAAAAATACCAGGTTAACCTCTGAATTGTAGTGGAGTAGAATTACAAAGTAACAATGAGCTGTCATGTGGGTATATATTAATGCTGCGCATTATGGATACAGCGATTTTCACCAATTTAGTAATTACATGTTTTAAATGTGTACACACCCATGTGTTTCCTATCACCTAAACCTCCAGGGCTGTACACAGTTTAAAGTGCCATATTGTTCAAGTTCAATTACGAAACTATTAAAAGTAGGCTTTTGAGTCCGACCATTTTGATTTGTGAATAAAATATTTGTCAATAATAAGAAGCTGAGTCATCGGCTGCAGAGCAAGCTGCTGACGTATGTGCTCAGTGGGCGGAGTTACAAAGATAAACATACATTTGTTCTTATTTCTTAACATGATTGAGACTTATAGAATGTACACCCTCAATATTAAAATAGTTCTACATGATTGATTGATGTTTCGACGAGAAACATGAATACATTCTGTCTCACATATTAAGGCAAGACACGGCAGGCAAAAACATCGTTTTTCAAGTACTGGTCAATTTTGAGATTTTGTGCTATTTTGATTCTATAACATGTTTTCTTTCAGGCTTTTGGAAGGAAAACGTACAAAATACACATTTAAGTGTTTATTTTACGATAGTTTGTCTATTTGTGTCTGTAGATTTCTCCTAAATTCACCAAAAGTTAGCATTCTAACGTAAAATAAAGTACCGCGACCGCTGTGTGCACCATGTCAACAGAGATATCGTTGGAAAGCTGTGTCTCTCTTGCACAATCTCATCGGATCCAAATATGGTCATTTCCTTTGTATCAGCAACCAATCGTGAAAGCAGAAAGGGGTCTTAAACCAAGAAACGAAATCTCATTGGCTGATGTACATTTCTGACAACGTGATTCGTTCAGAGGTGTCACGTGGTGTGCTAAAACACTTCCTGGTTAGCTTTCCGCTAGAAATTGAAATCTCAAAATGGAAAAGAACGGCGAAAAAAACTTTCACAGAGAAGACGACAACAATTATCACTTGCACAAAGCAAGGTTATACAAAAAACAAATGAGCCTGACCATGAAATATCTTCACGGAGTGCGTCGATGCGCAAGCTGTCATCCAAAGAACAGGAGGGTTTAGCTAGCGCCATCTTTCAAGGTCGTTTTCTCAAAATGAGTTTTTTCTCCTACTCTGAGTTCGAAATGTCAACTTCAGTAGCACGTAGAGACACCAAACCTTCCAGTTATATTCCTATCAATATTATTAAGGCTTTTACAGAAGGGTTTGTTCATATATCATAGCCTGAATTATACAACATTGTATACCTAAAAACATGGTGAAAATTGATATTTTAGGGCTGTTGACAGTATTTTCTGATTTATGGAGTGATAAAAAGAGATATCCAATATCCCTTCTGTAAAAGCCTTATATACTAATATGACTACAAAATGAAGCAAGAATTTTGAACCTGGCTTTATCCAAAGTTCAGATTTCGATTCCTGAAATGTATTAAAATATGTGCATATTTAATGAGATAATGGTTAATTTGCATATTTAAACATGCTATTTCAGAAAACTTGTAATACAAAAAACAATTGGCTTATTGTAAGTAATTAACTGGAGACATTTCTAGCTGATACCTTTAAGTTAAAAAAATTACCCTATTCACCTGGGGTGTCTCGCCTTAACTGCATATTTGCAAATTGAACAACCCCACTTTCCCCTTTTTTTCAGTGCATAAAATCAACCTGACAGTCAACTTTATTCCAGGGTTTTGCATGGGTAAGTGTTCACAGACAGAAGTGAAAGGCCAATTAATCACATTGTAAGCTGGTTACTGTTTCTGGCCTTTTGTGATTGGAACACACAGAATGTGATGATCCCATTTATAAAAACCGTGAACTAAATGAAAAAAGACTTCAGACTGGTAGGCTTCCAACTTCTAATCAGAGTTGTGAGGGTTTCTTAAAAATGTATTCCATTATTACAAAATACTAGGGATGTAACGATATATCGAATATCGCGATATCGCGGTAAATAAATGTCTCAATACCGTCGTGAGACTGACAAAATCTACCACGATTTAAAAAAAAGAAGTAAATACATTTTTTTTGTTTTAAACCTTTATTCAACCAGATGGTCCCATTGAGATCATTGATCTCTTTTTCAAGGGAGACCTGTCCAGCATGGCAGCAAGTAGGTTACAACATGAACATAAAACAACGGATAACACAAAAGGACATGGTATTTACAGGGCTACATGAGACATTGACAAGTACCAACAGTATATTTATATCTCGCCCTGTCAATAAGCCCCACCTTCTTGCCTCATCTGTATTGTTTTTGAAGTGGTGGAGAGACAATGCACAGTTTGACCCACTGCTGTCACCCATGGCCAAAGCATATATCTCTGTCCCAGCAACATCAGTACCAAGCAAGAGAGTTTTTTCCACAGCAGGGGATATTGTAAACGCCCAAACATCCCAGCTTTTACGTGGAAATGTGGACGTGCTCATATTCCTAAAAGATAACCTTGATGATGCTGAGTGAGTGCGTTAGAGTTGAGTTACTTGAACAACTAAAGTGAAACTTAATTTATTCTATTGCAGGGTCTGATTATTATATTGTTGACACTTTAAAATACTACTATCCTACTAATATGCTGTACAAATCAGATTTATTATTTAATAAATAATAAATCACATTTTTTCTTTATTTTTCAATATCGCGATAAATATCGTACCGTGGACTTTTTATCGCTTTATTATCGCACCGTGAGTTTTTGGTATCGTTACATCCCTACAAAATAGTAATTACCTGTTACCAAATACAGACAGGAACTTAATCTGAGTATAGCCACATTTAAAGTAAAGTAACCAGATTACTTTCCATTACTTTTGGATTACCTTCAATATCATCTACACTGAAAACACTGACACGTTGACATAACTGTATTAGGTTGGTTGAAAGCAATAATATTAAGTTTGACCTAATATTTTTTACATTATTGCTTTCAACTATAATGTTATGTGACATCCGTCGACATAATACAAGTTAAAATAAATATCCAATAGATTGGCTTGACTATTATGAACAATGTAACCTCAGAAAAGAAGACATGTTGTCTCAAAAATATGTCCTTTTGCTAAGTGTAATTTTCTTTTCAAGAATAACCTTTTATAAGAGACCATGATGACGAATTGGAAGATTAGCTTCACTAGAGACTTGTTTGACTTGATGTTGTTCAATTTGTGAAAAGTTGTAATGTATGCGCATGTTCTTCATAATGTATCTTTCTTTGTTTTAAAATGTACTGTATCGTGGTAATCATGGTAATACTATTTATTTTTATCAATAATCAGATTACTGTAAGAAATACAGTAACCTTCTTTTGTGTCCTGATTATATAATCCATTTACATGTATCCGTTACTTCCCCAGCCTGCTTTTTATGTCTCATACATATCCTCTTGGCTCTGGGAGGTTGTGTTTGTTTTCAACCAGTGGCACAGCAGGTGCTGCCCCCCGCCTTCCCCCCTATTACCTAGCCTTGGTTGATTACTTGTTCTGCCTGAGTGCGTATGGCTGAAGGCGTGCGCTAGTGTCAGAGGGAATGCCCTCTTAATGGGGGCAGCAATCAGCAGACCGCGCCACTGAGCCAAATGAAAACACGGAGAAACATACAGCATGTCAGAGGCTCATTAAGGAGCGCTGCAGCGTTTATAACAGGAACAGTAAATCACTGTGCTCCCCTAGAGCGCTGAGTGCAGGGAGTCCTGCCCTGTTAACTGCACCGCTCATCATTCTACACACACCACTGACTGTGTGTGTGTGTGTGTGTGTGTGTGTGTGTGTGTGTGTGTGTGTGTGTGTGTGTGTGTGTGCAGCAGCAGAGGCCCGCTTTCTTACTGTTCCTCTGTTCAAAGGTCTCCAAAGATCATGGGTTACATAGCATGAATGTGGTCTGTATAACGCTGTGACTCAATTGTGTGTCTGTGTGTAAGGTAGGTAGTAGGTACCTTAGAAATATTTGTCACCACATGCCTTGTTCCCTCAATCTTACAAATGTAACACATTAGCTCAATTCCTCCAAATAAAATTAGGCTACATTATGGGATTAGTGAGTCATAGTTGGTACATTTTAGAGGTCAACACACTCTCACTCCCTAAGCGTCCAAGAGCGACGTTTGGTCAGTGTCCGTGGCGTCCAGTTGTGCCGCTCCTAGGCTCCTTCAGCTTCATAAAGGGACGCAAATAGCTTTCAACTGATTGCAATGTATTCCCATCTGCGGCGGGATTTGACGCTCATGGAAGCACGGCATTCGTTTGTGTCGGCTGCCCTTAAAGGCAATGTGAGCGTCCATTCCCATTGGATAACGGAGAATTGTACACCCGGAAGTAAGTATTTCTCTTACTGTCGATTGATTTTACAGTGATATCTGCTCTACTCATCGA
Source organism: Champsocephalus esox (assembly GCA_036324585.1). Taxonomy (NCBI): domain Eukaryota; kingdom Metazoa; phylum Chordata; class Actinopteri; order Perciformes; family Channichthyidae; genus Champsocephalus; species Champsocephalus esox. Next base: position 39,604,911 of record CM070482.1, on the reverse strand, counting down.
CTAAAAAACACCAGATTATCCTTGTTAATTACACAACATTGATTGGTTTAAATTGTGTGCAATGCTTTTGTATTTTTCCCCTTCGATTCGGAGAAAGTAAAGAATGGCAGAACCAAGGTGGATGCTAGGGACGCTGCTATTGATATTATTTCTGTCATGTTGTGTAACTGTTTAATGGTGTTATCTTTATTGCTACCCCCTTCCCCGTCAATTGGTCCGCAGCGCAAACGTATTAGTTTAACAAAATCCGCATCTAAAATGGTGGCATAGATACGTTATTTTCTCCTGTGCAATTCTCCATTTACTCAACAATAACACATAATTATCCTTGTGTTTATTTATTTGTTTGATAAATAAACACTTGTTGGAGTCCCAGGATCGGAGCAGCTCATTTTCTTTAGAGAATATTACACCGGGAAGTAAGTTTTCTCTCCGCTTCGCTTGACAAACCCCGTGATAGTCCTCAAGCTCTGTGATTGGAGAGTGTGCAGAGCCTCGAACAGCACTTGAAATGGGATGGAACCACGGCAGCCACGACTGTCCAAAACTGGATTTGAACGGGTCCACCGCGTCACCCCTCCCCCACCCCGTCCCCAGAACTACACATGTTGGCTATTGTGTTTCGCAACATGTTCTCTATCTATAGCACGTCTCTACTGGGAGTTGTAGTTTTAAAAGACGTTTTCGTATTTTCCATAATAAGAAGTTGCCAGTATTAAATTGCTTGTGCCCATAATGGGCAGCATTAATATATACCCACATGACAGCTAAGGTCAGAAGAGCTTTATTTAACAGCTGGTCTTATGTCTGTGACCCCTGTTGTTGTTAATTGATGAGCCTGAAACATGTACTTGTCAAGGTTCAGAGGCACATTTTGCAAATATGGCAGTAGCCATCGATCAACTTAAGATAAGATATACTTTATCCCAAGTTGGAATATTTGCGTTACATCAGCATGTGTAACAGTTATATATGCAGTGGTCTTTATTTGTAAATCATTTAGTATAATCACACAAATTCTGTGTTTTATATTTAACAATTCTGTGTTCTTTATTTATTGATTGTTCAATACCTGACAAGGCCGGAGATGAAATATCTACATAAATCTTATAAGAGTATAATACATTATGTATAATATCAGTTAAAATAAGTGCTTCAACATAGTTAACATTGCTGGCGGTATGCACAAATATTGATAGATGTCTTGTAATGCACTATTGACACTATTACTATTGAGGAACCTGCGACCCAAGTTTTTCATTCATTGCATAACTACACCGTTTGTGAATATGATATGTCAATAAACCTTAGAAAATATTGAAATAGTGAAAGGGATGTGCAAAATAGTCATTTCATACAGTCTTTAATTAACTATTAGTAGAGAATAACGAGTAATGAATATACTTTATAGGGATCCTATTAATATCTAATAATACAAATAATAAAATTCAATAACATGCTTTAACCACTAGGTGTCCCTTTATATCAGCTGTGCACCTTTATGGTGTAAATACAGCCTATCTACCAATTGGATCAAATATAACAGTCAGCCGAATTAGTGTTGATACTGCAAGGAGACGTATTGTGTGAAAATAAATGTAAGATGTTGTTTAATTGATGATATATGTATGATCCACGTCACGTTTTCAGTTCCTCATGTTTGTCTAGAAGTCTTCTCACCAGGGCTCTATAAATACCGAACTACGGCAGATATGTAACATTTAATGCAGCCGAACCGTGCATTACAATGCCGTTATGTGATGACTTTCAAAGAGAAAAGCAAGCACACTCGGAATAATGTATTTTTAAAAAAATGTTTTCGGTCTGTCCGGTATTTGTTAATGACGATGTGCTGTGAGATGTGAGACTGGAATTGCACAGGGGAAAATAACGTATCTATGCCACAATTTTAGATGCAGATTTTGTTAAACGAATACGTTTGCGCTATGGACCAACACTATACATTGACGGGGAAGGGGGTAGCAATAAAGATAACACCATTAAACAGTTACACAACATAACAGAACTAATATCGATAGCAGCGTCCCTAGCAACCACCTTGGTAACAATGAAAACGTTGTATGGACACAATTTCCTGAAGTAATCTTCGTAATAACTAGCAAACTAAAGATCATGTACATCCACTGCACACATAATCTGAAATAACAACTCGTATTTCTCGCGTCACATGACATCAAAATGCATTTTAATGGCCAAACTAACTTTAAAATAGAAATTTTCCACCGAGAATAAAACAAAGTTCGGCCATCATTTTTTTTTCTGCAGGGATATATTTGATGATCACGTGACATAGACGCCAGCCATTGGAATGAATAGAATGAGGTGAACCAATCACAGAGCTTGATAACTAATCACGGGGTTTGTCAAACAGAGCACATGGTGTAGTCCTGAACGATAGCTGGGGATTCTGGGTAGTGTAGTGTCTTCTGCCATTCTTTACTCCGAAATGTTTTTTGTTTCTCCGAATCTAAGGGGAAACATACAAAAGCATTGCACACAATTTAAACCAATCAATGTTGTGTAATCAACAAGGATAATCTGGTGTTTTTTAGTCGATGAGTCGTGCAGATATCACTGTAAAATCAATCGACAGGAATACTTACTTCCGGGTGTACAATTCTCCGTTATCCAATGGGAATGGATGCTCACATTGCCTTCAAGGGCAGCTGACACAAACGAATGCCGTGCTTCCATGAGCGTCCAATTCCGCCGCAGATGGGAATACATTGAAATCAGTTGAAAGCTATTTGCGTCCCTTTATGAAGCTGAACGGCCCGTACACACAGCGGCGTGCGTTGAAGCTTCCAACGCTTCTGCCCATTCACTTTGAATGGGGTGACGTCACTTTTAGCCGAACTGCATTTTGGGAAGCGACGTGGAGCGTTGCTGGCGTAGCTGGCGTCCAAGTTAAGCATTGTTCAACTTTTGATGCCTCGACGGAGACGTCAGCCAATGAAATACCGTTTATGCAAATCTGCCAGTACAAGCGCTAGCCAATCAAACTGCGTGTATGCTGGGAGAGACTACGCAGGTCTTTTCCTCATATTCCAAAAAATGGAGGAGAAATTAATTATCGCGGTAGTGAATCACCCGGTGCTATATGATCAGTCTCTGTTCATTTACCGGGATACAAACCGGAGGAGCGAGGCATGGAGGGAGGTGGCAGAGACAGTGGGTGAAACTGGTAGGTTTTCGCCAGTTTGGGGAGTTTATATTATATGTGATATTCTGAACAAACTGTGCTGTTGTATTAGCTGTAACATGTCTCTACTGTAGGCTAGTTTTATCATATGTACAGCACTTTGGCTCGACCAAAAATCATTTATAAATGTTTATAAATGTGCTATATAAATAAAACTTGATTTGATATATCCAGTGTACTTAATTTTAACATTGAATGGACAGCTTGCAGGCATAGACAGTATATTTAGCCAGCATGGAATGTAGCATAAAATAGCACCATAGACATTAATGTCATAAATGTTCATCATGTAAAGTGTGAATGTAAAACCTTTTATGCAAATGACAGTCATAAAGGAATTTGCTTTTCATTCATGAAGGAATAATTAAGTCAATTCTTCAAGTAGTTCAACAAATTAACTTTATTATTTCATTTCATTAGAGGAATTGTGCAGGACAAGGTGGAAGTCTCTGAGGGAGGCAAAAAGAAACGGGGCAGGGTCGTCAGGGGGATATAAGCCCTGGCGTTTTTTTTTAACCCCATTTCTCATTGACCGTGAGACGTCCAGCAATATCCCCCGGCAAACCCTGCCTCCACCCCCCTGTACTACTCCTGACCCCAGCCAGGTGCCAGAGGATGAGAGCCAAAGCCAGCTAGATGAAAGCCTTGGTGAGACTCAGCCAGCCAGCAGCCAGCAAGCTGAGGCAGGGCAGACAGGAGAGGAGGAGTATAATGTTGAGGGCCGGGGAAAAAGGAGAAGTGGAAGGGAGATGTTTGCCTTTGAGAAAGGGTTGCTGTCAGCCATCGCTCCTGTTCTCTCCATGCCACTACCTCAACCTCGTCCAGTGGTGGAGGAGGACGAGGACGAGTTGTTTCTCCGGGGGCCTCTTGCCTTCATTGTGAAGGATGTCTATGGCAAAGAAGATAAGGCTGAAATGTGCCATTCATAAGGCATGTTTTGAAGCAGAGCAGGAGGAAGACTGATTAATCACTTTTTTTTTGTTATTTACAGCCATACTGATCCACACTACATGTTTTACACTCATCACTGCACTCATCACTGCACACACTTCACTCACAATATTACATATACATTATTATAAATAAAATATATTTAAAGTATGTTATGGCTATACTGTGCCTTCACTTGTTCATGTCGTTTGTCAGTTACAACATACGGAAGATACAGAAGCTTCATGGATGTCGATGTATAATGTGCTGTCTTCTGTATAATTGTTCATGTGAAAACCTGTTGAAATCACGAGTGGTTTATCAGTAAAAATAGGGCTGAAGGAAAAAGGTTGTTAGCAATGCATAATATCAATTTAAGAAACATGTTTATTAGAAATGTTTGTTTTAAAAATGGCTCATTTGGAATATTTGCTTTTTAAAGAAAATATGGGTAGCTCTTAAAAGAGTTGGATGGATCTGTGTGTGGCGTTGTTGGAGTAGCTGGAGCTTCATCCGTGGACTCTGCGATAGGTGTGCGTGATGTTCTTCCAAACGTCTTCCTACGGAGGAAGTTGTGCAACACACAGGTGGCCTTCACACACAACTCTGCTACCTCCGGGCTGGTGGTGATGACACGCCGGAACATTCTCCACTGGGATGAGAGGATGCCAAACGCACATTCAACCACCAACCTGGCCCGGCTGAGGCGGTAGTTGAACATCCTCTTTTCGCGTGTGAGGTGACGTCCAGGGAATGGACGCAGCAGGTTGTCCAGCAGCAGAAAAGCCTCATCTCCAACAAAGACATGGGGAAGAAAGCCGAGTCGCTCTGCTCCTGGGATGACGGTGTCAGGTGGTAGCTGCAGACTGCCATCTCTGAGGCTCTCTCCAAATGCAGAATTCCGCAGGCTCCCGCCGTCGCTGCTCCTTCCAAAGCCTCCGACATCCACTACACTCTGGTCCTGTATGAGTCACCGGTTGCCAGGTACCTGAGAAAAAAATAATATACATGATTAAAAAAAAGTATATGTCCACACACACACAGACCACAGACACACACACAGACCCCTCCCCCCACACACACCCACAGACCCCACCCACATACCACAGACCCCCCACACACACAGACCACAGACCCCCCCAGACCCCCCCCAAACACACACAGACCACAGAGACACACACCCCACACACACAGACCACCCCAGACCACCCCCCCAACACACACAGACCACAGACACACACACAGACACACACACACACACACACACACACACACAGACCCCCCCCACACACACACGCCATGTACACAGGGGAGCAATACTGTATTTACTAAGCTATCTTAATTAATGTCATCCATCTGAACTACATCACAGACTTCATTCATCATTCATCCATGGCATGCGTTCTCTCTCTTTATATACAGAGTCAGGTTAAAGAAGTAGAAATACACAAAACGTACCGTAGGCAGATGGCGAGTCGCTCGGCGGGTCCGATTGTCAAAGGCATATGGGTGTCTGCCTTTGATATCAGTGGACCCACTTTTCCGAGCAACTCGTCGAACACGTCTTTGCTCATCCTGAAGTACTGCTGAAACAGTACATCATCCAGGCGGAGCTCTTGGACCAGAACGTGGTATTCCCCCCGTTGCAGACATTTTTTGAGAATCGGATGTACCCAACAGCGATGCACACTACATGGCCTCCTGCGAGACATTGCATACACTAAAGCCACCCTTGCTACTACACTTGCCCGTGCTACCCTTGATACAAAACCGGCATCCATTTTGGCAATAGTGGAGAAGAACCGGGCTTTTCCTTTTTTGATATGTCGGGGGCGGGAGATTCATGTGATTGGTTGTTGGTCGCGTTGACTCCCCAAGCTTCAGACACGCCCACCGCCGAGCGTCAACGCACGCCGCTGTGTGGACGGTCCGGAAGGAGCCTAGGAGCGTCACAACTGCACGCCACGGGACTCTGACCAAGCGTCGCTCCTGGACGATTATGGAGTGAGAGTGTGTTGTAGAGGTGGCTAAATTACGTTAGCTTGAAAGTAACTGACGCTAGCTCTGAGAACTTACCTTACAGCACGTACTTTTGGTACGTATATGTCACATTATGGGACTAAATATTATTTATGTATATAATATTCGCTAATTTATATTGGTGATGGGGAAGGGATTTCTTAAAAGTTCGAACAGCAGAGCTAAAGTGAGCTAGCTAGCGATAGCTAGCTTGGTCAGTGTGAAGGCACTGTCACTTACCTCACCTTGTGCTTTATTTTCAAGTGTCTGGAGGAATTGGACATAGTCCCTGCCGTCTCTGTGAGCCAGTGTGAGGGTACATTACAGTACTTCCACACTGCCAATTTGTTTTCATGATTGTTTGTGGGCGGTGCGCATTTTTGTGGTTTGCCAAATTCAATTATAGTTGAATTTCCCGACATCTTCACTTCAAGACAGTTTGAGTGTGTGTGACCAGGATGGGGAGAGGTGAGGAGGTAGCAGCCGTGATAGATCAGTCCCTTGTTAACAAACATTCATATTCAGAGTCTCATGAGTGCTTACAAGTAAGTCAGTGAAGTCACGTGATTGGTTGCATTTGAAACAGGGTATTTTACATCATATCACATCCCCAACCACAGCCGTGGTCTTGACATAACCTCTCGAGTCCGATAGGTCAGAGACAGAGGCAAGACCGAGGCGAGTACACATGCAGTCGATACCGAGACAAGACCTTTAAAAAGAGAGGTCGAGTACTATAACACTAATATGAGTGTATATGTTTTTATCTTATTATTGCAAAAAGCAGGTAGGACTATAAGTCAGACTGACAAGAATTGTGGAAAAAAATCTAAATAATTATCTGTACAATTTTTGTTTTTTTTCTAAGAAATAGTATGACAAATGTTAATCCAATCCATGGATTCCATCCATCCATCCATCTTCTCCCGCTTATCCGTGGTCGGGTCGCGGGGGTAGCAGTTCCAGCAGAGAGCCCCAAACTTTCTTTTCCCTGGCCACATCAACCAGCTCTGACTGGGGGGTCCCAAGGCGCTCCCAGGCCAGCGAAGAGATATAATCCCTTCACCTGGTCCTAGGTCTACCCCTTGGTCTCTTCCCAGCTGGACGTGCCTGGAACACCTCCCTAGGGAGGCGCCCAGGTGGCATCCTAATTAGGTGCCCGAACCACCTCAACTGGCTTCTTTCGACGCGAAGGAGGAGCGGCTCAACTCCGAGTCCCTCCCTGATGACCGAACTTCTCACCTTATCCCTAAGGGAGACACCAGCCACCCTGCGGAGAAAACCCATCTCGGCCACTTGTATCCGCGATCTCGTTCTTTCGGTCATGACCCATCCCATCCTTCATGATCATAGGTGAGGGTAGGAACGAAAATGGCCCGGTAGACAGAGAGCTTTGCCTTCTGGCTCAGCTCCCTTTTCGTCACAACGGTGCGGTAAAGCGACTGCAGTACCGCTCCCGCTGCTCCGATTCTCCGGCCCATCTCACGCTCCATTGTTCCCTCACTCGAGAACAAGACCCGAGATTCTTGAACTCCTTCACTTGGGGTAAGGACTCATTCCCTACTTGGAGTGGACAGTCCATCGGTTTCCTGCTGAGAACCATGGCCTCAGATTTGGAGGTGCTGATCCTCATCCCAGCCGCTTCACACTCGGTTGCGAACCGATCCAGTGAGTGCTGAAGGTCGCAAAACGATATTTCTATAAAAGGAAAATTAATGGTACAATTAATGGTAAATAGAACAATTCCCGTTGTGAATTGTTCAATTTACTTTAAAGTACAATTACTAGCTCTGGCATGTCTCTTTAACTCGAAAATGTTGTTTTATTTTGACACTGTTGTTATTGTGTCTCATTAAAGTCACTATGACATTGTTACTCTTTGATGGGGCGAAGTAAGAAAATAGAGAATTGCTAGCTCTGGGATAGGATGTACAATTTCTATAATACATGTTTTTTTCAAGACTAAATAAAACAGCCTACCAAAAATAAAACGTAACAATCATCTTAAATCATCTTATTGAATCATAAAAACATTATGGATTAAACACGTTGTGTAGAGTCCAAGCCATGTGAACACATGAGCTCTTTAGACGTTAGCTCTAGATGATCTCTTATCAGCAGAACTGGCCCTGATACAAACCAAAAGGGATAGCAGACACACAGTGAATTGTGTCATTGTGAGGCTGATAATGGCTGCCTTCTTACACACATTAAATACAAGTCAGGGGGGGGGCGGGCTCGAGGACCCTGGCGGCCTGTTTTTGCATGAAGTAAAATGCCCCCCATTCAATAGGGCATGGGCAGCACCGTTAAACATTTATGGAGGTTGTTTAAATAGCCGTTAACTGCAGATTAAGTAAGATCTGCTCCTGTTGCAGAAGAATCTGCCGTTCAGATGCTGCACACACACAGCCAAGCAGGAGAACAAGACAGCATGTGCGCACACACATGAATGAAACCATGGCATGTACACAAGAAAAACAAGCTACTATGTGTGTGCATGGACACACACACACACACACACACACACACACACACACACACCCACACACCCACACACACACACACACACACACACACACACACACACACACACACACACACACACACACACACACACACACACACACACACACATACACACACACACACACACACAGATCATTCATACCCCACAGCCCAGGTTTCCTCTTGGGTATTGCTGCTGGAGTAGGAGCCAGTCATGTGTAACCAAAGTTTTGGATTGTAATGTTTCCCTGATGGATCGTAAATGTATATAAGTGTGAACATATTTACTATGAGGGTAAGAGCTGCCTTGTTTTCTGTTTTTCACACCTCATATACAAAAGTATGAGATTGCATGTTTAATCAACAAGAAATTCCTTTAGAGTTAGTAGAATATATTCCATTCTTAATTATATTTATATATTTATTTATCGTTCATTGTCCTTTATCATGCTACAGAGCTGATGGACTTTTGATGGAGGGGCATTCATCAATTCAAATTACGCTTGTTTACACCAAATTGGTTGAAGCAGAATTTAAACAGAGATGCTGAAATGGAACAGAAAACAGCCTTGTATTCATTTTGTCCTATAAAGTGTTCCAGGAGTAAACTAAACTATAAACAGGATTCACATTAAACTGCAGCATCTCGCTGATGCAAAAAGGAAACTAGGTATTCAAAGTTAATATTTTCTTTTTGCCGGCATTGTGTTCGGGGCGAAGTGTATACAATACACATATCAACCAGTCATTCGCGAAACATTGACAATCCTCATGTGTAATCCTCAGGTTAGCTCTGATCAGGAGAGGTCGCATATTTCTGGAGTTTGGGAAACCTTTTACATCTACAGTTGAGGCCTAAATGATTCTAGCCCCACAGGAGTTATGGAACATTTTCCAATAATTCTTCCCAATGTTTCCAACATTGATATAATCAAACATTCACCAGTGCTATTTAGTAGCTTTTGGTACATTTGGGGAAATAAAATGAGTGTTTAGGCTCGCTTTATTTCAAATATAGTGACACATGGGTTGATCAAAAATATTAGCTCCCATGTGAATTGTTGCTTTCAACACACACCTAATCAATCAATCAGCTTTCAAACCACACCTAATCAACCAATCAGCTTTCAAGCTACACCTGAGCATTCAATCAGCATAAAAGGACTCCAAGAAACAGGCACTTGAATACCTTATTGAGAGGGACTATACTACTACTCCTACTCACCATGCCAAAGACTAAGGAAATCAGTCTTGAGCTCAGAAAGCAGATAGTGGAGGCTCATGATAAGGGGGAAGGCTATACTACTATGTCCAAGCGCCAAGAACTGCTGTACGTTGCATCATTGCGACGTACAAGGAGACACATTCTGTAAGAAACAAACCTAGGCGTGGTCGAAAGCGCAATATTTCAAGAACTCTGGAGAGGAAAATAGTCAGAGATGTCGGCAAGAATCCCCGGACATCTGCCAAGATGATTGTTGCTGACCTGGCCTCTTCTGGAGTTGATGTTTCAAGGAACACAGTGGTGAGGGCTCTTCATCGTGGTGGGCTACAGGGCCATCGTCCTAGAAGAACCCCTTTACTCAAAGAGCGGCACATCAGAGCCAGACTGACGTTTGCCCGTGAACATTTGAAAGGTAAAGATGAGTTTTGTAAGTCTGTGCTTTGGTCTGATGAGACTAAACTGGAACTGTTTGGGCACATGGATGTTGTTTATGTTTGGCAAAGAAAGGGAGAGGCCTTCAACCCTAAGAGCACGTCACGCTGTGGGGCTGTGTTGCAGCCTCAGGCACAGGGAGCCTTGTTCGGGTGCAAGGCATCATGGAAGATTATAATTATGTTGTTAGTCTTGGATGAAAAAGCTTTTCCTTTTGAGTAAATGTTAGTGTGAGGATTTTCAGGGAGTCTTCCAGCTTCCTGGTGTCCCGATATGGGAGTGTGTGTGCTATTGTTCACTCGCCCTTTCCTGGCTAATCTGGCCATGGAACCTCTGTCTGAGTGGGCGAGACCTCGAGACCTGTGACTCAGATTGTGACCCGACCAGATTATCTTTTCCGGTCCAGACACAAGCATGATTTAATTTGAAATCTGTCTAATATGGAGTTAGCCTCCTTTCGCTGCTCTGTAATTAGCATGTTTGGCGATGCGCTATTTGTGGTGAGGAAACTCCGTGAGGTTGTGAGGCTGCTATGTCACTGTCAGGGTCAGGGAGTTTTTGTTTGGATCGGATAATCACCTCTCATCTCAAGGCAGGACCACAACATAATGAGTCAGCAGAAAACTCCCCAAAAAATGCCTTCTATGAATAAGCAATCCTAATTTAGTTCAACACAAATCTTCAAAATGTTAATAATATTTCATCATCTCAATGTATCAATGCAAACAGATTTAGCAATTGCGGTGTTTTATTTACATCTTGTGAGCTAGTGTTGGAGATATATGGTAATAAGCCCGCTCACAGAGTTGAATTGGCAGCGCACACAGTTGGCACGTTGTTGTTTTGGTGTTTTGTGTGTGCTGGGGCCGGGTGCCATGCCGAGGCGCTGGTGTGGACAGCTGGCCCGTCTGATCCCTCTAGTCTGCTCTTAAATCGGTTTTAGCGGCAGCACTAATAAAGCTGATTATCTGTGTGGATCAAGGCCCCGCTAACCCTGGGACACTGCTGGCAGCTGGTGGGACCCGGAGCTCAGGAGCCATCAACTCTGCAAAAAAGAGCCATATTAATTTAGCATTTTGTCTCGATTTATTCACCATTAAATAAGCAGAACAATACAAAACTGGCAGCCAGTATTTTACATAGAGAGATACCTCAGTTTGTCATTTGATTTCATCCCAGTCGATGTGTTTTCACAAAAAATGCTAAATAATTGTCAATTCCTGCATTTTCTGTTGTGTAACACTGGCTTCCTCTTCTTCATCCACTCTTTTCGATTGACAACTAATTCTAGCCTCCTTCCTGACTCTTGTCCTCCTCTTGGTTTCCCTCCCTCCATTCTTCTTACTTCCCTCGCTCTTTATTTCTCCGCCTCCCTCTCGTACAGTCTCTCTTCTCTGGCCAACTGCTCTTAAACCCTCTCTGCTGCTTCGCCCCCACCAAACACCCCCCCCGACCCCCACCATCACTGCTATCCCTCGCTACTCTTAGCATTTCGCATTTGATGTTAAACCCAGGTTGTGTGCATGTACACTACAGGTCAGGGGTGTCAAACTCATTTTAGTTCAGGGGCCACATGCAGCCAATCTTTGATCTCAATTGGGTTGGACCAGTAAAATCATTGCACAATACCCTATAAATAACCACAACTCCAAAGAGTTCCCTTAATTTTTGTGCAAAAAAGTACATTCTGAAAATGTTCCCATTTAATGAATATAGATATTACATTGCATTGCATTTAGCTGATGCTTTTATCCAAAGCGACTTACCAACAAAATACAAACTTGAAGAAAACAGAATCATATAAGTACATCAGGCTTCATAGAGCAACAACATTTCAAGTGCTACTCAACTGGCTTTAGGTAAGCCAGTCCTTTATTAGTATATAAATGCTTTGTTAATAGTTCTATCGCTCGAAGTGGAGTCGAAAGAGATGAGTTTTCAGTCTGCGCCCGAAGGTGTGTAAGCTTTCTGCTGTCCTGATGTCAATGGGGAGCTCATTCCACCATTTTGGAGCCAGGATAGCAAACCCACGTGTTTTTGCTGATGGGAACTTGGGTCCCCCTCGCAGCGAGGGTGCAGCGAGCCGTTTGGTTGATGCAGAGCGGAGTGCACGTGCTGGGGTGTACGGTTTAACCATGTCCTGGATGTAGGAAGGGCCAGATCCATTCGCAGCATGGTACGCAAGTACCATTGTCTTGAAGTGGATTCTAGCAGTTATCGGAAGCCAGTGGAGGGAGCGGAGGAGTGGCGTGGTGTGGGAACATTTAGGAAGGTTGAAGACCAGACGAGCCGCTGCATTCTGGATGAGCTGTAGAGGTCGGATGGCACATGCAGGTAGACCAGCCAGGAGGGAGTTGCAGTAGTCTAGGCGTGAGGTGACGAAAACCTGGACCAGAACCTGGGTGGCTTTCTGGGTCAGCTGGGGACGCATCCTCCTGATGTTGTAAAGCGTGTATCTGCAGCAGCGGGTTGTAGCAGCGATGTTTGCAGCGAAGGACAGGTTGTTATCTAGGGTCACACCCAGATTCCTTGCAGTCTGAGCCGGGGAAACAACAGAGGGGCCGATGTTGATTGTTAGGTCAAGAGTGGGACAATCTTTTATCGGAAGGAAAAGCAGTTCAGTCTTGTCAAGGTTGAGCTTGAGGTGGTGAGCAGACATCCACTGAGAGATGTCAGCTAGATAAGCAGAGATGCGTGCGACGACCTGGGTCTCTGAGCGGGGAAAGGACAGAATGAATTGGGTGTCGTCAGCGTAGCAGTGGTATGAAAAACCATGCAGGCTAATGACTGATCCGAGCGAGTTTGTGTACAAAGAGAAGAGGAGGGGACCAAGAACAGAGCCCTGAGGGACCCCTGTAGTTAATTGCCAAGAGTCGGACTCCGACTCTCTCCAAGTAACCCTGTAGGTGCGGTCTTTGAGGTATGAGGTGATGAGGGAAAGTGCAGAGACTGAAACTCCAAGTTCTTGGAGAGTGCGAAGGAGGATCTGATCTGACCGTGTCGAATGCAGCAGACAGGTCCAGAAGGATGATGACAGAGGAGAGGGAAGCTGCTTTAGCAGTGTGCAGTTCCTCAGTGACAGCAAGGATGGCAGTTTATGTGGAGTGACCTGCCTTGAAACCAGACTGGTGTGGATCCAGAAGATTGTTCTGATGGAGATAACAGGAGAGTTGTCAAAAGACAGCGCGTTCAAGTGTTTTAGAAAGGAACGGGAGGAGAGAGACAGGCCTGTAGTTTATAACATCTGACGGGTTGAGAGTGGGTTTCTTTAGGAGAGGGTTTACTCTTGCCTCCTTGAGACTGTTTGAAAGTGACAAGAAGTTAGAGAAGTGTTGATGAAATGGGTGAGAAACGGTAGAATATCAGGAGCGATAGTCTGAAGGAGATTTGAAGGGATAGGGTCCAGAGGACAGGTGGTAGGACGGGCAGAGGTAATGAGGGTAAGAACCTCACTCGGAGAGAGAGGGGAAAAGGACGTCAGTGTGCGGGTAAAAGGAGGGTCTGGTGACCCAGCGGTGAGTAAAGGTGAGTCAGAAAAAGAAGAGCGAATATCATCAACCTTTTTTCAAAGTGGTTAACAAATTAGCTGGACAGAAGGGAGGAGGGGGAAGGGGATATAACTATCTTTTCACAACATATTAGGAATAACCTGACATTTGCTATTTCAACAAATGTATGCCTCGGTTTATCGTGTACACATGTGCAATACAATTAACAGATTACAGTGTATCTACAAAGGCACAACACAAAATTATTCTGGAACTGAATAATATAGTATTGATCAAAAACAATTGTCAAGATCTAGAAATTATTTTCATTTCCACATCTGTGTAGTAATCCTAACACGACAGGTCAAGTTATCCCCCTGCCTTGTAAATGTAGAAAATGTAATACATAAAAGTATTTTCTGTGATTTTGTAAACTCATTCCGATATACGAATATCTGCTTCAGGTCATATTTAAATGTTCACTCCCTTATCTGTAGTCCTGCTGTTGGACACGAGGACAGGGGACAGGGAAGGGGGTGTGCCCCTTTCAGTCCACTTGTTTAATGTGCTAAATGTGTGCTGAATCACACGCTGTGTGTGAGGTACAGGGCACTGAGAGTTGGACTTTTCCCCCTGCATGCAGTGAAAACACACACACACACACACACACACACACACACACACACACTATTGTGTTTTAATATGTTCTATTGATTGGTGTGTGATGTTTTGTTGGGAGGGCAGCAGGGGACAGGCCGCCGGCGCTGGGGTTATGTCAGTTAAACATGAGTCATATAATACATGAAAGCAACATTCACGCAGAACATTTGCAAACAACTCGCTTACTGTAAAATCCAGATTACAGTAATAGTTAGATTAAGGATTTACATGATTGGCAGTAACCCCTACAGGAGTTCAGTTATGATCCACATAGTGGCGAGAAATCCGATTATAAAAGGAAAAGCCAGGGTGGAGGTGTCAATTTATTTTACAGAACACCTTCAAGTTGGAAGAGTTTTATAATCCCAATTTTGGTTATGTCAGTGACTTAAGGTTTTTAAACTGCAAAAGCCTTTCTCTGTTAGTCCACCTTTTCTGCACATTCTGATACGTACTGCATACTCATTTCTAGGCCGACCCAGAAGTTAGAATTGCAGGCGCTCCCTCGACGATAACCATTGGGATTTCTACAGTGGGTATATGTCTAACAAAACAAGCTTTGTGGGCAACACACGTGTATGCTACTAACCACATATTGTTCCAGTCAGATAATATACACATATTCACACCACTTTGTGAGTTTTGAAGTGTAAATGCATGGACAATGCATCATGGCCGCATTGCTGCACATCACCACCGCTAAGCTAGAACTGACCTGTGTTACCGTGATGACGTTTAGTACTTTATTTAGTCACTTGTTAGCAACCGCTGTTTTTATGACGCATAGAAGCTTTGGACATTCACAAGTCGCATATTAACCACAGACCTTATTTCAGGCTTCTAACCACAATCAAGTTAAAAACCGCATTGACATCGAGTTTTAGGACTCATTTCCGCACCACTGTATACCCAGCTAGGTTCACAGAAACCAAGCACGTACTGAACGTGATGCAGAAGGAGTTCGTTCACGAGTTCAAAACAGCTTTTAATGGATTATACGGTAGATTTAGTGCAAGCCATTGTGGCGTTAATAATTAAACTTGACATCAATTGAGCAGATGCTTTGTCCACAGCCACTTACATTAAACTGACACCTTCTTTAACCCTTTTTTTCAAACTTCACCCAGATTCTGCTTTATGTAATACATGTGTAAACTGAAAGATCTGTGAATGGCGCCTACTCATTGATTATGTAATACTGTGAGTATTAACCCACATGTTTCCTTCTCTAAACTGTCTGATGTGTCCTGGTGAGACCTTTCTCATGGCATTTACACATAAGGGAAACTTGATTTGGCTGCAATTGCAAAAATGTATTTCAATCTTTTGGTATGGCTCCAGTACAATGTGATGGAGGTATTTCTGAGTGAGAGGTTACTGATAGACTCTTTGTGAGCAAACACCAACCTCTGAAAAGTCAATAAAGTCAGCAATTGTGTCAACAGTTTACTGAGCATGCGATAGTGATCAATGCCAACTGCAGATTAATAACTCCATAGGTAACACCTTGTCTAGTTGTGTGTGTCGGGCTTCCATCCCTGGGGAGAGTGTGGCTGGTGAATGGGTGTCTTTCAGTCCCTGTCCCTGCTCCCATGAGCATTGCCATTTCTCTGGTTTCACTCTGAGAGCAGCTTGCATGAATTGGTCGGGGGCCCGGGGCTTCCCGCAGGCCCTAAACTCAACAAAGCCTTTATGACACGGCAGTTTCAGTCGCTTCACAGAGAGCGTGTTTGTTTCAGTAACAGATCCACTTGAAAGATGCATTTCCCTTTCAGTCACTGTGCTGATCATCTGTCGTCTTGCTTTTTGGATTTCAAGGGCACTTATCCAAGCAATTAATAACATCACATGTTATGTTAGAAGCTGCATTTCTCTTATATATTATAGATTCATATGTGGATCAAAATTCGACAGTTAAAGCATTTGTTTGGGTCATACTTTACAAGAAGTCATGCATTATTCCATCAGTGGTGCTCTAAGAGCTCTAACCTCTGGGTAGTTAAACTGGCAATCAAATCCACTGGCCAGGTATTCAACTAAAACCCTGCTCCACTGTTTATTTCAGTGTAGCAGCTGTGTATAGTGTGCAGTAGGATACCTTTTATAGTGCAAGCGTTATTTAGCTCAACACATATTACTTGAAATCACTCTGATGCCAAACAGGACATTTTATTGTTGGCCAATTCTTTAAGCCTTACTTTTCTGTTAAGTATAGAGACCTCTTGCTTAAGAAACACAACCATTTTTAAATATGTTGTGAATGAGAGGATGAACATCAAGTCAATCTAAACATGACCTGAATTCCATTTTGAGGGGAATTCTGGCATACCAAAAAACGAAAGACTTCTAAGTTGATGTACACCCAGCATTTTAGACCATTCTGTCAGGGGACCACATGAAGCCTGTAACCCAGTTGGAACGGAGCTGGGAACATGGCACACAGCTGGAAGAGTACACATTACTCACAAGTTCCTCACTCTCAAATAGAAAGGGGAGCCAACCAACACAAGGACATGACTTCAAAAGGCACACAGACTTCTGAACATTTAGAAAGTAAACACAAAAGTGATGCAGGCAGCTGCGCTGTAATTGCTTGGCTCCTTTGAATGTTGCCTGGACTTTAAGCTGGAATGTGCGCTGGGGAAGAACAGTGTTGACATTAAGCTTGGCCCGGCTGCAGAGAGCATGGCGCCCTGCTATAGTGCTCTGCTGCTGGAGCTAGCTCTGATAGCTTCTAACCCGGTCCATGGATATATAGGTTGACTCTACTGGGTGGCTCAATGGTTGAATACTTAGTTAGTTACTTGTTTTCACATGTCATGTGACCAAGGGTATCCAAATCTGCAACACATAACAGATTTTCATGATAGAAAGTAACACTCATTAACCTACTAAAAGTGTACACTATAGGTGCAATAGGGAAAATGTGTGTATGAATACAGTTGGAAAAAGTGCAATATTTGATTGATGCAATACAATAGGGAAAGTGCTGTACCTGTATGTTTCTTGTTTGTTTCTTTGCCATGTGATCTCTGTTCTGTATCTATGACTGATTGACCTGAATGTTTTATGTGTATTATCTTATCTTATCTTATTGGTATGAATCGTAGTGTAAGGTAATATAATTGTATTCAGCATTGAGGTTATGTTTTACGTATACATTTATTTTTCAGTTTGTTAGCCGGATTACTAAAAAATGACTGTGGACATGAAATGTACTGTAGGCATGAATCCTAACCATCAAACGGATTCATGCATTATCTTTATCAAGTGTTTAGCCTCATCTATGCGCCGGACGTTGATGCAAATGTAATTTGTGGCAAACGGTTGTACGACAACATCCACGTGAGTCTGTGACATCATTGGGCCCACTTTTTCCCATTGACTAACATTGGGATGAGACGTATATGTACTTTTAGTCCTACATCTACAAAAGATATTGTTAAAGCCCTTATTTAAATCATTAGGTCCGAAAAGATGTAAAATAATTGTATCAATCATTGCCAAATGATTGATACAATTATCGGCTTAAGGAAAATCCAAGTGAGCATGCTCTGGGCCCAGATATGGGTCTTTTCTTCTTTTGACTACATTACGTTACATAGCATTTAGCTGAGGCTTTTATCCAAAGCAACTTACTGTACAGCTCTGCAGCACTTTGTCTTATCTCATGGAACGAGCAGAATATCTCTTCTCCTTTTATTACCTCAGGAACTGTCCACGATGCCAAAGAATGTTTCAGTTTACAAGTCTCATCACTTAGAAATGAGGGTTCATGTAAACGAGCGAACATTCTTTGGCAACGTGACCAGAGTGAGATTTGAGATGATGAAGAGAGATGCACAACTTTTTTCATAATATGTAATCCAAGTTGAGATGAGTGACATACCTGCAGTGACCTTTGTCTGCGTTTAATTTCCCTTTATCCTAATCCTGCGCTGTGTGGCTAATGAAACATCAGTTTGAAGCTGTCAGTGGAAAGTCACAGGGGAATAAAAAGCGGGAACACACAACCAATACTCAATTAGAGCAATGCTCAACAACTGTTGGGGGAAACAATATGGATATAAAGGCAGATATAAGATTACGATGGAGACGGTGTAAATAAATGTTATTTGGAGTGCATTTGTGGCACTTTGCCAGGTTGATTGTCTTACTCAATATCACATCGACTTGTTGACTGCTGGAGATCCAACTGGTGATGTTCCGATTGGAGGACGAGCTTCTACAGCCGCCCCTCAGAACCAAGCCGTGATTATGCTAATTAATGATGTTCAACAGAGGCAGAACATGCATTTTACAACACACATGCCAATGTTGATGCGTCATTGACCAATTTAAAAAATGGTAGTCCACTTTAGACACTTAAACTCAACATCATGGGAAAGTAGGTGGGAGCATACCAAAGTTTCCCTTCAAGGGGCTCCCTGATGATTTTATAAATGGGGTCAGACTTGACATCATGGGGAGGAGAGTGGAGCCTGTGATAAATGCTTAGATTGTATAATCAAGCGTGGGAAAATAACACTGATGATGTTATAATAATCGTAATGAATAATAATGTGACTGTAGAATGGTGAACAGCGATGATTTGTGGTGTTTAGGTTCTGTCACTTCCCAGAAGGAAACACCAAGCTCAGCGCAGCCGGGACAGGGTAATTCATTTTATTATATGCTCTACAGTGCTCCCACAATCTGGGACACACTTTGAAATGTTCAGTCGGTTTTCCTTATTTGGGGCTTGAACTACCAATCTTTAGCAGATATTATGTTAAAACTCGGTATCATAATTTAAAAAGATATATGTGTTGCTATAGCCTGAAGTTAGAATATGCAATTCTGTTGATATTTAAATTATTGTATTTATTATAACAATAATGTTAACAAAAAAACTAGTTTTTAATCCAACAAAATATTCAGCTTCAATACCTATTATCAATTTAGACTGTCAAAAAAACATTTTCACTGCAGTCAGAAAAGGGAGGCATGCATCTATCTACATAAACACCCATTCAAAGCAAAACCGTAACACAAGTTTTGAAAAAAACCCATACAATTCAAATCATGCCTATGCTGTATTTTTTTTAGCGCACAGAGCGAACAGCTAGTTGATCGTGAGCAGATATTCACAAATTTGATCAAAAGTGTATTGGATATTATCGCAAACCAACATATCATAGAGTAATGACCCATAGGGACTAAAAGGCGGGATAGTTCTGCCTCTCCACAATAGTTTTTAACTTGAATCTTAAAATTGCTGGTGTAAGCTTCTAGGATTGATAGATGTTGAAAGAACATCTAAAATGGAGAACATGTCACAAAACGTGTGATGAATAAAGTATTCTGATTCTGATATATGTATATGAGAAATAGTGCAAAACCATGTCTGCTCATCCAAAACTATCATCTTAAAAATGGTTGGCAACTGTTAACAGTTAAAGAATGAGGGATTGGTGCCTTGTTCAAGGGCATCGCACGTGAGTAATGGGAGCATATCTCATCACCATGGAGACTCTCTAAAGCACAGACATGCACAGTGTGTGTGCCTTTTTACAAACAGAGGTAATGCAGTGGACTACCTCACTGTCCTCAGAGCGCCATAAAACTGTTCAATGTATGGTAAGCTTCCACAGCGCGGCCCCTAAAAGCTCTTCCATAACAGCTGTAAATGGGATGGGAAAACTGAGAAAAAAAAGCGTGTTTCTGGGCCGTGGTGACAGACAGCATCCAAGCTGTTTACATTGGACAGAGTCTGACATAAACACACACACTCCGTCTGTCCCTCTGTCCGCCTGCGTGTGTCTCTCTCCTCCCTTATGGAGCGTCTCCTGAAAGACCCTCAGCCTGGGTGCTGGGGTCAAAGGTTAAATATGTGACCTGTTCATGTCAGGATCTGTGGGTTCATCAAGACCAGAGATAAGACTCTGCCCTGTGATTTAACTGAAGCTGGCCTGTGTTGGCTGTGTGAGTATTTCTATACATACACTATGATCTGTATGTATTAATCCCTACATGTATGTCAGTCTGTGTAAACAGCTCTTGAGAGGCTTCCCCTATATGGTTCCCAGCCGGGCTCCTCTGCTGCTCACATTAGTACTGTGAGTCATTGCTGAGCAGACAATTCAAAATAGCTGCTACCATCAATCTATTCATCAAATATGTACTGTAATTGACAGAACATTTATTACATTACATTTCATTGCATTTAGCTGACGCTTATATCCAAAGCGACTTACAATAAGTGCGTTCGACCAACAAAATACAAACTTGAAGAAAACAGAATCATATAAGTACATCAGGTTTCATAGTGCCAAAACATTTCAAGTGCTACTCAACTGGCTATAGATAAACCATTCCTTTATTAGTATATAAGTGCTTTGTTAATAGTTCTATTGCTCGAAGTGGAGTCGAAATAGATGAGTTTTCAGTCTGCGCCGGAAGGTGTGTAAGCTATCTGCTGTCCTGATGTCAATGGGGAGCTCATTCCACCATCTTGGAGCCAACCCACGTGTTTTTGCTGATGGGAACTTGGGTCCCCCTCGCAGTGCGGGTGCATCGAGCCGTTTGGCTGATGCAGAACGTAGAGCACGTGCTGGGGTGTACGGTTTAACCATGTCCTGGATGTAGGAAGGGCCAGATCCATTCGCAGCATGGTACGCAAGTACCAGTGTCTTGAAGTGGATTCTAGCAGTTACCGGAAGCCAGTGAAGGGAGCGGAGGAGCGGCGTGGTGGGGGAACATTTAGGAAGGTTGAAGACCAGACGAGCCGCTGCATTCTGGATGAGCTGCAGAGGTCGGATGGCACATGCAGGTAGACCAGTGGGACAATCTTTTCCCGGAAGGAAAAGCAGTTCAGTCTTGTCAAGGTTGAGCTTGAGGTGATGAGCGGACATCCACTGAGAGATGTCAGCTAGACAAGCAGAGATGCGTGTGATGACCTGGGTCTCTGAGCGGGTAAAAGACAGAATGAATTGGGTGTCGTCAGCGTAGCAGTGGTATGAAAAACCATGCGGGCTAATGACTGATCCGAGCGAGTTTGTGTACAGGGAGAAGAGGAGGGGACCAAGAACAGAGCCCTGAGGGACCCCTGTAGTTAATTGACAAGGGTCGGACTCCGACCCTCTCCAAGTAACCCTGTAGGTGCGGTCTTTGAGGTATGAGGTGAGGAGGGAAAGTGCAGAGACTGAAACTCCAAGTTCTTGGAGAGTGCGAAGGAGGATCTGATGGTTCACCGTGTCGAATGCAGCAGACAGGTCCAACAGGGTGATGACAGAGGAGAGGGAGGCTGCTTTGGCCGTGTGAAGTTCCTCAGTGACAGCAACGAGGGCAGTTTCTGTGGAGTGACCTGCCTTGAAACCAGACTGGTGCGGATCCAGAAGATTGTTCTGATGGAGATAACAGGAGAGTTATCTAAAGACAGCGCGTTCAAGTGTTTTAGACAGGAACGGGAGGAGAGAGACAGGCCTGTAGTTTATAACATCAGACGGGTTGAGAGTGGGTTTCTTTAGGAGAGGGTTTACTCTTGCCTCCTTGAGACTGTTTGGAAAGTGACAAGAAGTTAGAGAAGTGTTGATGAAATGGGTGAGAAACGGTAGAATATCAGGAGCGATAGTCTGAAGGAGGTTTGAAGGGATAGGGTCCAGAGGACAGGTGGTAGGACGGGCAGAGGTAATGAGGGTAAGAACCTCACTTGGAGAGAGAGGGGAAAAGGAGGTTAGTGTGCGGGTGAAGGGAGGGTCTGGTGACCCAGCGGTGAGTAACGATGAGTCAGAAAAAGAAGAGTGAATATCATCAACCTTTTTTTCAAAGTGGTTAATAAAGTCGCTGGACAGAAGGGAGGAGGGGGAAGGGGCTTTGGGAGAGTCCAAGAGGGTGGAGAAGATGGAAAATAGTTTTTTGGTATTGGAATAGGAAGATTGGATCTTATCTTGAAAGAAAGTGCTTTTTGCCTGAGAGATCTGCTGCCCTAAGGACGGTTCTATTAGCACGCAGTGCGTCATTTAGCCAGGGAGCAGGAGGGGACTGAGGAGCCTGCCGAGGTGTGAGAGGACAGAGAGAGGATGAGAGAGTAGAGAGTAGAGAGGAGAGTTTCTGCAGCAGAGTTTGGAGGCAGGAGTTGGAACGAGTCAGAGGAAGGGAGGGCTGAGAGCACCGATGAGGCAAAGGTAGAGGGGGAGAGGGAACGAAGGTTACGGCGGACATGTGCAGGATGAGAAGAGATTAGTTTATGTTTGGAAAGGGGTAGCGAGAATGAAATGAAGAAGTGATCGGATGTGTGGAGCGGGTTTACAGAGAGGTTAGAAGTCGTGCAGTTCCTTGAGAATATGAGATCAAGGACACTGCCAGCTTTATGAGTTAGTGGGGAAGGAGACAGTGAGAAAGCAAAGGCGGTTAACAGAGATGTTAGTTTGTCTATCTTCCCCGTCTGGAGGTTGAAGTCTCCGAGAAGTACAGCGGGAGGGCCAGTTTCAGGGATGTGTGAGAGGAGATGATCTAATTCATATGCAACCTTTTGTAATAAACCATTCATAATTGTTTCAAGCAGTATAAAGATGTTTTATAATGTTTTAGTTTCAATAGAATGGACAGTGCACATTAATAAACATTGCTGTAAATGGACAGATGTTACATAGTCTCACGAACAAGAACACAAGATAAACATTACATACTTAAATAGATTATAAGCATGCAAAGCAAATAAATGAATAAAGAAGACAACCGTGAAACAGAAGCCAACCATACACATATATAAGATGAGTGTATATTTAGGAATTACACTTTTTTCAGACCACCGTGATTTTATCACATAAGGTTTGTGTGGATATGACGTACATAATCTACTGCAGGTTGAGAGGAGGTGGTTCAGATTGACATGTCCTCTGCTGCTTTAATTTAACAAAATAATTGAAGGATCATGTTCTTCATCCGACAAATGATCATTTATCTGAAGTCATTTCACTTTCATTACAAAAAATCCTCCCTGGTCCTTTTTTATTTAGGGTTCGGCTGCTCTGCTAAACAACTTTACTTTTCTACGATGCATTATATTTATACCATTATTTCTTTCTTGTAATGTGTATTTTTGTATTATATTATCACCAATTTCAAAACCTATCTTTAGACTAAGGTTGAAAGCTCGTAATGTGTCTGTATAATACATAAACTCTCTCTACTTCTAGAAGTGTTCGAATTAATAGTAAATACTTTTTGTTTATTGTCTGGGCCCCTATTGTAAAGCTTCAGATAGCTATTTGGGGTGTCATCTTTCACATATCTCCATTATGTCCTATGATTTAATTTGTATTTTTAACCTGTTTCTTACTAAAATGATTTGACACATTTGTACTAAGTTTGAGAAAATGGTCCCTCTAACCCAGAGTCCTTGTTGTTGTTGTTGTTGTTGTTGTTGTTGTTGTTGTTGTTGTTGTTGTTGTTATATAACAGCCTCTTGTCTGCACACTGTGTCGTTAGCATGCTAGTCTTGACCATGACAACCAAGCAGCCTGCCATCACACCTCATTAACATTAACAGCAGTCTGCCTGGTGTGAACTGCTGGGAACCTTCTGGACTTTTATGGCTCCAATTGGCTGTCAGGTTCTAACATGTGGAAAGAGGAAGTTGTATTATCTTCACTGCTAGGCTAATGGTAGGCTGCATTCATGATGGAAGTGCTCACAGCGTGCAGAGGTTAACACCCCCACCTCGGAGCATGTCCTGGATCACATTCTGCTAGAACAGGGGTCTGCAACCTTTTTGACCAAACGAGCCATTTTGTCCCCTTTTCCACCAATTTTTTTTTGTCTGGAGCCCGCAAAACATATTTGATAGCTTTATAGCTTATAAAGTTGTATTGTTATATCATAGACAAAAACAAATTATTTTTTGCATTTATTATGTATTACATTATAGAGAACTGTTTACCTCTAATAATAAACAAATAACTCTTATAAGGAGAATTAAAAGAAAATACACAGGCCTACTTTAAAATAAATCAACACAGCACTTGGGGAGTCCTCTGCACATTTGAAGAAAATGATAGAAATGGGCCCACTTTAAAATGAGTAAAACCTATAGCTGCACCCTAAAAAGAGTTTACTGAATTATGACTGCAGATTGTCAGCTGTCTTCCTCTTCCTTTTTTATCCTCGATAGTAAAGGCTGCAGCACCTTTGACAACTTCTCTCCACATATCAAACATACCTGTAAGCCAGCATTGTTTGCTGTGAAAGCATATAACTCTAACCACACAGAATTAAACCCTCTGTGTTCCTCCGGCACTTTTATTTTCTTTGATTTATCATAGTTCGCTCATCGAGCCGGGGGTCAGGTTATTCGCCTGCAAGAAAAGGCGCTGGTGCAGGACCGTAGCAGGATGTGACGCATATTTTAGTTAAACTAATTAAAACCGTTTTCTTAAAATATATGTCACAGTATCACCTCAAAATATAAGATACGAAATATGTTCAACCGTGCAACAAAATATAAATAGTCCTACACATATTTGTATTTTATTTCATTCTTATTTTTGTCTAAGCTCAAGGGAGCCAGAGCAGAGGGCTTAAAGAGCCGCAGGTTGCCAACCCCTGAACTAGAACATCCAGGAAACGTTTGTAATCTTAATACCCTTAAAACTGTTGCTAATTCTTCTCATGATAATAACTGGGCTGGAAAGGCAATAAATTGTGATCCCTGGTCATGTGTTATCATGATGGATGGCAATTATT
The DNA here is from genome assembly GCA_036324585.1 of Champsocephalus esox. Taxonomy (NCBI): domain Eukaryota; kingdom Metazoa; phylum Chordata; class Actinopteri; order Perciformes; family Channichthyidae; genus Champsocephalus; species Champsocephalus esox. Next base: position 39,579,701 of record CM070482.1, on the reverse strand, counting down.
ATTTAACCAAGGACAACTGCCTCATTTAAAGTCCAACATAGATCATTTTTAACTGATGATGTTGAATACAAACTTACAAACTGTGTCTCTGTATCTTCTCTGCATGTTTTTCTTTCTTCTCGGAAGGACAAACAATTCTCATTCCATTTACCCTCAGAATACTGAAAACAAAGACACTGGCCTACAGGTGCCCCTAACCCTAACCCTATCCTAACGTCTATTTGTTCAATAGTTTCAGAAGCTAATGAGCATCTGGAGCGAAATCAAGTAACAAAATACAGTTTTAGATTTACGTTTGCAGACAACTAGAGAATCTTGAATATTAAGACAATGAGTCGGATAACATAATATAAAAACAACAATGTCATTTAAGACCCCATTTCCACTGGTGAGGAAACAACAGCACCTTGTGTTGTTATTGTTGTGTAGCTCCAATGATTTAATGGTTCCATTCCAGTCATCGTTTGAAATATTAAAATACCAATACAAATACCAGTATACAAAAAATGATACCAACACCAAAGGGGAACTCCATAGAATATCTTTTCTCTGGTCGTGTAATAGCCATTATGTTAATAATACATTTCAGTTGAGCAAAATGCCAAAGGCACTGCTCCCAATCCAGAGTATCCTTACATCCGACTCCAACTAAGAGCGTGTTGAAGACCTTCCTTTGTAGTAACTCCTATAGGTAGAGATAGTTTAAGATCACCATTGTCCTCCTGAGTCCTACATGTTATGGTATTTTTCTATATTGTTTTTATTGTATTGTTACTGTCTTTTTGTTGTTTTTTATCTCATTTTATCGATTTTATTTGTATTTCACGTTCTATATCATCTTATACTTGTCGTCTTATTTTATGAAATTTGGTTGTATTTCATTGATCATTTAACACTTTCATCTACGTTTATTAATATGTAAAGCTCACTGAGACATATTTTGTGGTATTGTATAGAAATAAACTTTGTTTGATCTTGTCAATTTATTAATACCAATAATTGTCCTAAGCTAATCAATGAAATATGATTTTGTATCTTAAGTTCCTAAGATACAAAAACAAGTATCGTACTAGGTACTTGGAAACGTTTCTATGGAGGGGGTCAATAAGTGGTTCAGAGTAAACTGAGGCTAGAAGATACGTTTTTTCCCGAGGATCTGTGTGCTGAATCACTTCCTTGCTCCTGCCTTGTAACGGTCCACATGGCAGAGCTGGCAGAATGTTCCATCATGAGTTATCTCATGATGTTGGTCCCGTGGGGGTGGAGGCCGGAATTGAAGGAGAAAACATTGGGTAGAGAAAAGGGAGGATGTAGGAAAGAAGGGAGTTTTGTGCCGAGGGTGGAGGTGATGACTGAAGTCATCTCAGGAAAGGAGGAGAGGCAGGAAGGGAGAGGAGAGAAGCATGCAGGGTGTGAGGAAGGGAGGAGGTAGGAAGACAGCAAGGAAAGGAAAAGAGGAACACTGAAGAAACTGAAACGTTTATTTAAATGTATAGTGTAAACAGATTTCACACAACTGTATAAGGTTAGTTGAAAGCAACAGTATTAAGTTGAACATAATATAAATACAAAGATAGTAGGTTCAACTGTATTGCTTTATATGTCTCTGAATGAAAAGGAAAAAAGGGGGGGGGGTTACGTATTGTAACCCTAGTCATAAAAGCACAGACGGGGCCCTCTACTGGACTCTATGGGTACTACTCTCATCAATGATACACAAGCCTTCACACACTGAAGTTGTATAAACGTAGCCGGCCAATCAGGGTGAGCCTACCTGAATGCACGCGCATATAAGGCAGCTACTCCTCCTGACTGTCATCCAGTGTCGTAGTCAAGTCACCTTTTCATGAGTCCAAGTCACTCTCGAGTCACCACTCTTCGAGTCCGAGTCCAAGTCACCCAGGGAGAGTCGTAGTCGAGTCCGAGTTCAAGTCCGAGTCACCCAAGGAGTGTCCGAGTCGAGTCCGAGTCATCATTGCCTGTGTTCGAGTCCGAGTCCAAGTCCGAGTAGGGATGGGTATCGTTTGAAATGTATCGATTCCGATTCCGGTTCTGCTTATCGATTCCGGTTCTTATCGATTACCCGTTTTGATTCCAAAATTGTAAAAGAAAGAGGTCAAACGTTTAGATAGCAAAAATATCTTTATTTTTTAAGCTTTAACTGACATGTTTACAAATAAAAAATATACATGCAATACAAATGTATTGCACAATAGCTGTGCTTTATTTTAACTGAGCTATGGCTGTGGCAAGCTATTAACAGGCATTACACTGTGCCATATTTTTTAGTGTAGTGGAGCATCACTTTAGAGCGTTTACCGCGATCCATCTTTGGTGTTATGAAGTGACTGAGCTCGTGAACTGTCTACGGGAGGGCGGGGGGAGCCTCGCTGCGGGGAAACTGTGGACCTCTGTCGCCGCAACTTACATGATGCCGTTTAAAAAAATGAAGGGCGGTGCCGGCCGTCAGCGTACCGAGCCGGCTGTCAACGGCCCGCTGGCGACCGGCCATTCTGTGATTCTCCAGAACACACAGATGGCCAGTCCTCCCTTACCCTGGCTGTATTCCACCGGGTCACTGCAGCGCCGCGGGCAGACGGACCCGCGGTGCAGACGGACCCGGTGGAATACAGGGTCTAGCGCGTTTAGGAACCGTTAAGCAGAACCAAAATTGTGTATTTTGTATGGGTACCCGGTACCCGGCATTTTCTTATCGGTTCTCATCTGGAACCGAGTTTCGGTTCCCAACCCTAAGTCCGAGTCACCTTAGAAGAGTCCAAGTCAAGTCCGAGTCACAAGTCTTCATGTATTAATCTTTGTGGATGTATGCAAAAAAAGTGCAAATATATTTGCACTTTTATTTTGATAGTAATAAGATCAGAACTCTTATTTTGAAGGAACTTTTACTGGTTAAATCGGTTTACCATAAAGATTGAGCCCCAGAAAGCACATGGCTACTTAGCATGCGAAATGACTTCATTCTGCATGTTAAATAGCCGCCATGTGCTTTCGTGTTATTGGCTGAATCTTTATTTATTAATAATAATAATAATATATCAATTTTATATCGCGCTTTTCTGAACCCAAAGACGCTTTACATTTGGGAGGGAGGGTAGACAAACAAAACAAAAACAAAGACAGAACCAAAAAGAAACAAAACACAACAGAAAAGCAGTCAGGAGGAAGTTGATTGAGAGGGGGGGGGGCTTATGGATAGAGAGTTGAAGAGGTGGGTTTTGAGGCGGGACTGGAACAGGGTGAGGGACTCAGACTCACGGAGGTCTTGGGGGAGGGAGTTCCAGGGATTCGGGGCTGCCACAGAGAAGGCTCTGTCCCCGAAGCTCCGGAGTTTGGCCTTGGGGATTGAAAGCAAACCGGCTGAGGAGGATCTGAGGGACCCGGGTGGTTGGTAGAGGGTGAGGAGGTCAGTGAGGTAGCCAGATGGTGCAGGGCTTTGTAAGTGAGGACCAGGAGTTTGTAGTGGATGCGGTGTGAAACGGGGAGCCAGTGGAGTTCTTTGAGGACCGGGGTGATATGATGCCATGAATTGGTGTGGGTGAGGAGTCTCGCGGCTGCATTCTGGACACGCTGGAGTCTATTGAGGGAGGTGGAGCTGATGCCGTAGAGGAGGGAGTTGCAATAGTCGAGGCGGGAGGAGATGAAGGCGTGAATGAGTCGCTCAGCTGCAGGGCGGGTGAGAGAGGGACGGAGTTTGGCAATATTGCGGAGGTGAAAAAATGAGATTTTTACAACATGACGGATGTGGGGCTCAAGGGAGAGGGTGGGGTCAAATATCACGCCAAGGTTGCGTGCCTGGGTGGAGGGGGAAACAGGGGTGCCATCAATGGTGACTGTCAGGTTGGGGGTTTTGCTGAGGGTGGATTTGGATCCGATGAGGAGGAGTTCAGTTTTATTGCTGTTGAGTTTTAGGAAGTTGTTTTGCATCCAGGATTTTATTGCAGTCAGACAGGATTCGATGTGGGTGAGGGGGGGGGGTTGTTGGGGGATTTGGTGCTGAGGTAAATCTGGGTGTCGTCGGCATAGCAGTGAAAGTCCAGGTTGTATTGGCGGAGAATCTGACCAAGGGGGAGGATGTAGATGATGAAGAGGAGGGGGCCGAGTACTGAACCTTGGGGAACACCTTGGGTGACTGAAGCTGTGGCAGAGGAGTGGTTGTTGAGGGAGATGAAGTGGGATCTGTCGGAGAGGTAGGACTGGAGCCACCTGAGTGCAGTACCTTCGATACCGATGTCATGGAGTCGGGTAAGCAGGATGGTGTGGCTCACGGTATCGAAGGCTGCACTCAGGTCGAGGAGGATAAGGATGTTGAGGGAACCGGTGTCAGCAGAGGTGAGGAGGTCATTGAGGACTTTGATGAGGGCCGTTTCTGTGCTGTGGTGGGGACGAAAACCAGACTGAAGGGGTTCAAAAAGCTGGTTGGTTTGGAGATGGCGGTGGAGTTGTTTGGAGATAATGCGTTCTATTGTTTTTGAGAGAAAGGGGAGGTTGGAGATGGGACGGTAGTTACTGAGGGAGGAGGGAACCAGACCGGGTTTCTTGAGGATGGGAGTGACAGCAGCAGTTTTGAAGGCAGAGGGAACGGTTCCTTGGGACAGGGAGGAGTTGAAAAGGTTGACAAGGTAGGGGCAGAGGACGGGGAGACAGGACTTCAGTAGAGGGGTGGGTAGAGGGTCAAGGGAGCAGGTTATGGGTTTGGAGGAGCTGATCAGTTTGAGTATTTCAGGGGGGGTAACCAGAGTGAACTGGGAAAGGCGGCCGTGTGGAGGAGGGCTCGGGAGGTCCAGGGAGATGGGGGGAGACATTGTGGCGGTGGATGCTGGGGGAGATGTATGTGTGTCAGATGCAGTGGATAGGGAGAGGTTAATGGCAATGATTTTGTCGGAGAAAAACTGGAGGAATGAACTGCATAAAGTGGAAGTGGAGGAAGGGAGGGTGTCAGCACAGGGTTTGAGGAGCTTGTTGACGTTGAGTTCAGTGAGATCAGAGAGGAAGGAGGGGTGTGGTTTGGGGGGGGCGGTAAATGAGGATAACTGTCAGTGAGGGAGGGGCAGGGGCTTTGAAGGCGAGGAATTCGAAGGATGGTACTGAGGGGAGGGTGAGTTCTGTCGTCCGGATGTTGTGGTTGTAGATGACAGCAAGCCCACCACCACGGCGTGAGGGGCGGGGTTTAGTGATGTAATTAAAACCAGGGGGGGATGTTTGGTTGAGGGAGAAGAAGTCATTGGGTTGTTGCCAGGTTTCAGTGAACAGAAAGAAGTCAATGGATTTGTCCAGGATTATTTCGTGGAGGATGTGGGCTTTATTGTTAACTGACCGGATATTGAGGAGGGCAAAATTGGTCAAGTGGGGGGTTGGAGGGGTGGTGGCAGACTGGAGAGGTATGAGGTTGGCCAGGTTAGCAGCGCGGGGGTGGGCACGAGAGGGGGGGCAGTGGAGCAGAGGAGGGGGGCTTGATGGTGGGGAGAAATGGCTTGTTATATATGTTGGGAGGCGGAGGGGAGTGGGATCCGCTCCAAGAATTACATGCAGCTGGGAGTGTAGGTGAGTGGGGGAGAAAGGAGCAGTAGGAGTTGCGTTCTGATGACGCGTCAGGTGTGCGTTGGGTAGAGCAGATGGATGCTATGGATTGTCCGTGCTGAAAGTAAACGAAATTGCGGCGGGTGCTTCGGTGAATGTAACGGGGTCGACGAAGGAGTCCAAGATGTCTGATGACTGAGATGGAAGACGGGGTGGAGGAGTTGGTGAATGACAGAAGCTGTGAGATGGAGTATTTCAGCATGATGACAGGCGGGAATGCTGAGAGCAGTGTGTTAGCAGCGATAGCGGCTAGCGGGCTAGGTGCACAGAGGTGGAGGATTGTTGTGGAGACGAGGAAGATCCACGACATGACAGGAGGATGTGAACAGCGGGTCGGGACAGGTGTACCCCGGAGATGAAGACAGGAGGCAGAGAGAGTCCACGGTTGTTGCGGGGGACGGAGACAGACAGGTAGGCAATGTAGCAGATAGCAATAGCCACCCGGCACTTTGATGGCTGAGTGAGGGCAGCCAGCAACGGAGGCAGAAATTAAAAACAATGTGCAGTGCAGCAGAGATGTGCAATGCAGGGCAGTAGTCCAATTCGAAGGTTTTTGCAAGAACGAATGTTAGCTGAGGGTGATAGAGGGTAACAGAGGCGGAGAAGCGGCGAACAGTCAACGCCAGCGTCCTCTCCGTGGAAAAAGTCCTTGAGTGTGACGATTATTGATTAGATCACGTCATGACATGCACTCTGATGATAGTGTTGAAGACAGCCTATATGTCTGAACTCGATCCTTAGAGTAATGTGTTACGGAGCCTTCTCTTCAATATTGTTTCCACATAACGAGCATTTTTCGCTGCTCTTTTCCAATGTGGAAGCATAATGTGTGAAAGCATACAGCACAATGCGGGGTGTGTCTCTAGACATCTTTAGACTGGAATAGCGGGGCCCAGTACGTGAACTCGCCTCGCAGGTGCACACGCCAGGATAGAGCACACCAGACTCCAGAGAACACTTGTTCGAGTCCGAGTCCAAGTCGGAACGTCAATCTACAAGTCGAGTCCGAGTCATCGTGGGGGAAAAAAATCACGAGTCCGAGTCCAAGTCAGCGTTCACGATAATTCACAAGTCCGAGTCCAAGTCGTCGTGCGCGAGAATTCACGAGTCCAAGTCCGAGTCACGTCAATCAGTGTGCGAGTCCGAGTCGAGTCGCGAGTCCCGAAAATCGGCACTCGAGTCCGAGTCCAGGACTCGAGTACTCCATATCTGCTGTCATCCTACACCCTCTTCAGCGAGCGGCATAGGACAGACAGGGCCCCTAGGTAGAGGGCTCCGCCTGTGCTTATAGGAGCATGGGGAGAACATAAGTGCACCATGTCCCCCACACTCACACAGGCTTACCTCATGTAGCGTGTGCATGGACCGTAGTGGGGAGAGTCTTCCAGCCCTATATGGGGCTTACTGCGCACCACGTTTCCCAGGTCCCTAAGGAGTATGGGACAACGTAAGTGCATTATGTCCCTGGGGGTCAGATACAGCTTACTGACCCACAGCCCTCCTCCTTTCACGTTGAAAAAGGAGCCAGACATGTCTAAGAGATACTTACCTTATGAATAGTCCTGGCGTAGACCAAGACGCTGCCGTGCATAGGTGGACTACTAAAGCCGTCTAGCTGTATAACCCTCGACCTTGAAGAACTCCTTTGGTTCTTGGGAATAGAGGAGGGGTTCGGTTTGAGTGTCACCTTGCTACGGTCACCACGAACCAGAAGGCAACTCAGGTGCACCGGTAGAGCAGTCAGTTTGCATACTCTCTTGGCAGAAGTCAAAGCAAGCAGCAAAGCTGTTTCTTGTTGCTTCTCTCTCTCTCTCAATGAGAGCGCCTACAGGGAGGAGAGCTCCAGAGGCTCAAACTGTTCTGTAACCAAAGCCTCGAGCACCAATGGCAGTTCCCATTGCGGGGTGGAGACATGCACATTCACATGCTGTCTCCTGATCCCCGTTGGCTAAAGACTGGTCTGCCGCCAAATCCCGCATGACGAGATGGCTGCTGCATACACCTTGATTGTGGCATGAGCAAGCCCCTTGTCCACCAGAAGCTATAGCTAGGATAGAATAGAGCCCAATGTACTGGACAGAGGCTCGAAACTCCCTTCATCGCACCACGTCTGTCTGTCCTCTGACAGAGTGGCACGTAGCCTGCCCTCCTTCTCGATGAGGCATACACCTCGCTCTCGATGGGGCGTACCACTTTCTCTCAATGGGGGCTGCATTGAGCAAAATCCCCAGATACCCCACCTGCTTGTGAGGAATTGACCGCAAACCTCCAACTTGGTTAGTTGCAAGATCAATTGGGCTGTGTGGAACATCTGCCCATTCCCTGGCCCACTCCGCCGCCAAACCTTCCATAAAAGGAAGTTTGGCCCAAGGGGGGCTGACACAGAAAGGGCCGATTTTCTACTGAGGTCCTTGAAATTCATTAATCGGAGCTATTACACTGGACGAGGTGTGTTTTCTGACAACAACACGCCGGCCCTAATGTCCCTACACCCGCATATCACTTTGACAGCATTTCTTGCGGTTTATCCCACTCACATGCGCACGCCCACTGGCTGCCTCCTTTACTGGAGTTTACAACTGGGGCAGCGAGTTGGGAATTGTGTCAAAATGGGTGCCCAGTAGGGGTGTAACGGTATCTGTATTCGTCCCATCACGGTTCGGACGTCACGGTTCGGACATCACGGTTCGGACGTCACGGTTCGGACGTCACGGTTTGGTGCATGCAGTCCCATGACGAATACGCCTTTTTTTTATGAGTGGGCAAAAAGTCTGTCATTCAGGGCAGTATCCACTACACTATATATAATCCAGGGGGCGGTATTGCGCCTAAAAGCTGTTTGCCAGCCGCCCTTAAACAACAAATGAAGAAGAAGAAAACACAACAAAACTAACAAAATACAAGAAGAAGAAAAGTTAGTATTGCGAGTTCAGATAACACAAAGGAGCTAGAAGACTCACCTGCTTCTTTTAAATCAGCTGTGTGGACTACAATAACGATGGAGTGCGAGTGGTGGATCGGACGAGGACGGAGTGCCGGCGTTGTTCGACAGCGGTGCGGTATGCTAAAACACAAGCCAAACATGCTAAATCATATCAGATTTGGCAATCATCGGAGCCGGCAAAAGACAGCAGCAGTTCAACAGCTTATCCCCGCTGTTTTTAAGAAGCCAATAGACATGAAAGCCGAGAGACCAAAATAAATAATGGAAGCTTTTGGCATATGTTTTTCAACGGCTATGCTGCGCCCTTATGCAATAGTAGAGGATTTTTATTGATTGTGATTGAAAAGTGATTGAAAGTGATCACACTTCAATCACACTATTTTATTGTTTATTTTGTAATATTTTCAAGATATTCTTTTTAATTGTACAGCTTATTGAACCTTTTGGTTTGACATCAGCCATTATGGATAATATGGCCATCTGAGTGTGTGTGGTACTGTTTGTGGTTTGTTTTTAACTGTGTAATAAAGTTAATAATTAAAAATGTTAGAGTTCCTTAATTTTAAACTGAAACTTGCACTACTGTTCAAAATAAATAAAAAACAAACCTGGAATTATGCATTTGGGACTTTTGTTTTGCTTTTTCTTGTTGTACCCAACCCGTACCGAACGGTGACCCCCAAACCGAGGTACATACCGAACCGTGAATTCTGTGAACCGTTACACCCCTTGTGCCCAGTGAACATCGTATCTTGCCGATTTCAACAAGACATTATGGGGAATTGTGGAGAGAGATGACTCTAACTCTGGGATGAATGCAATAGTTTTTATTGAATGCATTTTTTCACACACACATCACTCTAGGATTGGGGTTACAATACATAACCCACGTTCTTGCAACAGGGCCTGAATTTCTGTTGAAAGGAAACTTATTTCCTCCTGGGATGATATATTTGTCTCTCTTACACCACTGATTGGAGGAGGGACGCTAGAGAACTGGAGTGAGTAACACAGTCACAGTATCCTGTCCACCAATTCTGTCAGTACACAGCTGATCTTCCATTCCCCATAAAACTGTGTTTTAGGGGACATGCAAGGAGCTGTGGAGCATCAGCTAAGAAGCTGTGGTACTCTCTGATGGCCCTCTCCTCCGCCAAACCTTCCATGAAATGAAGATTGGCTTATGGAGAACCAACATTAAAAGGGCCGATTTTCTGCCGAGGTCCTTGAACGCACCGCAGCCACTCTTGCGGGGCCGTGCGCCTTCGTATTAACGCTGTGTTTCACATTAACGGTGAAATGCATTAATCGGACCTATTATACCAGGCTATTATACCAGGCGCCATACCACTCTCGCCGCCCCGCTGTAACAGCCCGTCCACACAGCAGCGTGCGTTGAAGCTTGCCGGCGGGCGTGTCTGAAACTCGACCAACAACCAATCATTGGCTGACGCTTCAAAAGTTGAACATTGCTCAACCTTTGCAGCGAGCCACGCCAGCAAAGCTCCTCGTCGCTTCCCGCAATGCAGTTCGGCGAAAAGTGACCTCACCCCATTCAAAGTGAATGGTGAAGCTTTCAACGCACGCCGCTGTGTGGACGGGGCGCCGTCCTTTACTTACTTTACTTTACGGGGCGGCGAGTGTGGGACAGTGTTCTCTCCTCTGAGGATGAGCAAGAAGCAGCATACGCCAAGCTGCGACTTCTCCTCATCCACGTGACCGAGGAAATCTATCCAAAGAGCCCTTCCGTGGACACAGGGGCTCCCAGGAGATCATCACAGTCTTTTTTTTTAAAGTGCCACACGGCATGATCCCACTGTGGCCAGGGACATCACACGGCAAGCAGCGGCGGCCACACGTGGACCAGGATATTAATTTGGCCGATGCTGCGGCCAAATAATCCGTCTGATCCGGTGAGGTGGGGGCATCTTGCGGAAGAGCAATCAGTGAGACACCCAACACACCCATGTTATTTGCAGCCGCCCTGTTACGCAAGCAGTGGGGAAGAGATTCTCCGCCCAGCCTAGTGCCTGTGGGAGCATATGGGCTGCCAGGCTCTCATCAAGGGGGGGCACGCCGGTACACGCTGTGTCCGTGCGGCCCTGCACCCTGAGGATCCCAACCATACCAGCCACTGGAGCCTTCGCCTTCAGTGGGTGTCGCCACGACGTCTCCACACACTGCCAAATATTTGGCAACGGGGACAAAACGAAGGCTGGCTGCGCCGGGCAGACCGGGCTGTAGAACCCCTGGCGGAGGCGGCTCATCGGTTTTTGCAGCAGTGATGGGGGGAGCAGTGGACTTCCATGGACGCCGGACCCAGAAGTACCCACCAACGAGAAGTCCTCGTCCTCCCCGGTAAACTGAGCCTTCCGCCCCGCTGGAATGGCAAACGTGAATGGCAAACGTGAATGGCACTGCCTCGGCCATATCCTGGTCCCCCAAACACTCGAAGCAGAGGTAGTGGGGATTGGCGCCCGCTATTAAGCCAGGGCACGAATGGCAGGCCCGGGTCTCTAGAAGTGGTGACTCCATGAAGGTATGGAGGTATTTAAAACGTTTTACTTTTCTCTGTCAGGTGTTGTCCTGCTCGCTGAAGAGAATAGGATGACAGTCAGGAGGTGTAGCTGCCTTATATGCACGTGCATTCAGTTAGGCTTGCCCTGATTGGCTGGCCACGTTTATACAACTTCAGTGTGTGAACGGTCGCGTATCATTGATGAGAGTAGTGCCCATAGTGTCCAGTAGAGGGCGGAGCCTGTGTGAGATAGAATCAAGGAAGGGAATCATATTAAAAGGAAGGAATAAAGGAAAGTATATGGAAAGGCAGGCATGGAGGCCAGTGGTGGCGAAGTCCATAGGGACTTGGCTTGGCAACTGGAAGGTTACCAGTTCAAGTCCCGGAAAGACCAAAATGCTACCGAGGTGTCCCTGAGCAAGGCACCGTTCCCTATTCATAATGGCAGCCCACTGCTCCTAACACTAGGATGGGTCAAATGCAGAGAAACCGTTTTGTTACATAGAACCTGTACTACGTAATGACCAGTGTCGTGCGGTGAGGTTCATGGCTGGTGAGGCACGGACTCTTTCAGAGTCAGATTTACAAATATTATATTTTGACCTTAATCGAAATGTTCGGTTATTTTCAAAAGCTTTTTTAGTCTGATACTTCGATTCATTTTAAAAAGACCGTTCAACAAAAGCATACCCACAATCTAAATATTGGATTGTTCTTTCTGAGTAAGATCCCATGTTCATTACAATTGTGGTCTTACCTTGACTTGAAGATGAAGTCCATGCTCTCCTTCTGGACAACAATCTCTAGTTTCAAAAGTCTAGCTTGTTGTTTGCGTTAACCGTCTCTGTGTAGAATAACAGTAGCAACAAGAACCTGTGGGCTCACTTGCGCCCCCTTCAGTGCGGCAGAGTATAGGGCTGCCTCTCCTGGTGCTTTTTTCATTGCCGTTGTATGATGAGACCAGCGAGCCTAAATATCATATATACGTGAAATAAGTTATTTAGAGACTATGGATGGCGAGGATAAATGTAATAAAGGGATCTACAAACATTACATTGGTGACATACAGTGAGATGGTGCAGGCATGCGCTGAGGGCCGCTTTCCAGCCAGTTTCTGTGGGGTGACGCATTCTGAGGTGAGGCAGAGCTCATCTGTGCCTCACCTCACCCCACAGTAACTGGCTTGAGCGCACTCACAAAATAAGTGCCCGCGCTACATTAGTGCCTGCGCTCCAGCCAGTTACTGTGGTGGGCTTACGAGAGGCAGAGCTTGTCCCTGCCTCACTTCTCATCGCTCCCATGTAGTTGTAGCGGAGCTCGGCCAATTTGCTGATTTTGACTATAAGAAGCGATTGGAATCAAACAGAACTCACACTTACAACACAGATCAGTGGAGACATTTTATTATTATTACTATTTAGTTTTTCTTTAGTTGTTTTTCCGTACATTGGAGTATGACAAGTGAGGCTCTGCCTCCCCTGACTGCACGTCGCTGGTAATGACAATAAGTTGAATCTTCTTCTTCTTCTTCTTCTTCTTCTTCTTCTTCTTCTTCTTCTTCTTCTTCTTCTTCTTCTTCTTCAATGGAGAAAGAAGGAGAAGAAGGTTTAGGATTGGGACATTTAAGGAGTCAAGGAAACAAAAAAAGGTAGGAAAAGAAGGAGGGAAGTGAGGAGAAAGGAAGCAAGGCAGATGGGACAACAAAGAGACAAGCGAGAGTGGGAAGTGTGAAGGAAAGAGTGTGAGGGGGAGCGGGATAGGGGAGAGATGGGCATGACAAAGGAGATGGAAAAAATCAAGGTTTAGAGTGAGGAAGGATGAGATGAGCACACTTGCAGGCAGTCGGGAAGTGTGCTCGGAACAGCTTTTACAAATGGCCGCTAAGCTGTGAAATATCTTTGTTCTGGCATCCTTCTCAGATGTCAAAAAGAATCCCCCTAGCGCCAAAAGGTGCCCCGGAAAACGAACAAGGCACCCTAAGTTCGCTCTTTAAATAAGCCTCTTCTTCTCTTGCTTTATCTCCTCACGTTTATCTCGAGTTAAAGCTAAGGTACCGATAAGAACAACAGCAGAAGAACACAACTTGACATGAGAGTTCCTGAGATCCAGTACAGGGGGAATGCACGGTAGTCAGCCCAATTTTAACTGCCTGCTGAGGAAATGTAAAATATTTTATTGGTGTTTAAAAGCAGATCGGGGGAGTGAGGGCCTATTGTGGGAAGCTCTGCAGAGAAGCGGGGGTGGGGTTTGCGGGTAGAGGATTGTTCGGGACTCAAGGAGCTTTGAAACCTAAGGGTTTAGCCTCCTCAGCTGTAAAAAACATGAAGGCCAAAGCCGTTTTATTCCACCGTAAAAAAAGGGCCTCCTACTGCACGGCGCTGTTTACACAAACCCATTGTATGCAAAGTCACCAAACGAGAAGTGATGGTATTAAAAATGCACAAAAATTATATTGTTTCCCACTTCAAAGCAGAGGGGAAATGTGCCCTGAGCAAATGAATTCACAAAGTCGTGAATGTAAGCTTTGAGTAAGTATAATAATTGTTGCAGTGAAGTTTTAAGAGTGCTCTTGTTTATGAGAAAAAAGGTTTCCCGTTGGGAGAGTAGAAGTGCCTCACTCATGCATCTTCTGGACTGTTGCCTGTGCTAAGGGTATTTGCCAAAGTGACAGCGTGTGGTGACCCTGTGACCTCTCTTAGAGTTGCCAAGAAGACGAGTAGCAGCCCTGTACATTGTAACAGCTTCCAAAGTGAAATACCTAAAAGCAAAACAAACCTTTTGCCCATAATCATAAACTGATAGGATGTATCACCTTGTCACATTTTCATTCTAGTTAAGTCCGTATTTCAACTGAATTTGCAGAAAATCTGCAAAAGAAAATGCAAATGAAGACGCCTCTCCAGCCAGATCAGTCACATGCGTGTTAAGAGCGGCCTACCATAGCGCCAGCATATCATCAGCATTACATTTATTACTTGTCTCAACAACTATTAATGTATTCAATGCATTTGGTGCAGATCCCCGACAGGTGATCCATTAACCCGTCAAGCAAACCATACACACGCATGTGAAGCTGTGTTTTATAGAATATCCTCTCATCTGTTTTAACATGTCTCAGAGGTAGGAGGGGAGGGAATGATATGTGTTCCACGTTGACCTCATTGTGTGCAATGGCAGGAAAGGAAACTGCATGTCCTGCAGCCATTATTGTGGTGTTCGTGATTTAAAACACACACAGACTCCTCCTTTGTTCCGAAAGATGATTCGTTGGAAAATGTCGTCTATTCTGAGTTCTGGGAACATTATTCCTATTATTGCAGCCATGTTGAGTCAAAGCCATATAATAACAATAAGTGGTGATTATGATCTGTTGGCTTTGAACAGAAACATGTTCCGTGCTGGATCACATCTGTGCTCTTCACTGTTAGTGGTGAAACAGTATCTCCAGGTGTGAAGTGTATTAACACAGGGACCAGGGAGGATCATGGGAGATCATCTGCTCAGGTGGCAACCACACCAAATGTGTTTGTCTGAGTGAAGGAAGCGAGCTAAACACTAACAGCCACACTGTTGCACACACACTTAATTTAAACCCCTTAAAAGGCAAGCACATTGCATTTTACATTTTCTTCAAATTGAGACGTTTTTTTCCAACTTATCTCTCGAGATACATTGCCAATTTAGGGTATACATTTTATTGGATATTGAACCCATATTACACCCACAGCTCAAGTTACACCCATACTATCCCTTTATTACTCCCATTATACACCCATATTACACCGGTATTATCCCTATACATGTTAAACCCATATTTCCCCGAATGTTACACAAAAAATACACCAATAATTGTTACACCCTGCTACATCCATGTAACATGTTACCCCTTGATTACACCTATATCACCACCATGCTACACATGTTACACCCATATTCCTCGTTGTTACATCCATATTACACAGTTATTACACCTTTATCTGATTATCTGTAGTGTAGGCCTTACAACAGTAGTATATGTATGAGTGATTATTTCAATCCAACATACACAGCCTATTGCCTTAAATACTAATCGGAACACTAAATGTTGTTTAATATACCCTTATATATATTTTTTAAATTTGATTTCAGAACACACAAGGAGTTACGAATAAAGTTACAAGTAAATAGTTGGGGACTATTGTCAGTAGAGGAATAATCCACATGTGGTGCTTAGTGAGTGTTTGCAGAAGCGTGTATTTGGGATTGAGTCAAAATAAACGATGGTATGAAGGAACATGTCAACAGCCTGTCTCATTGTGATTTTAATCGTTTTTAGAAAACAAAGCTCTCTGACACCAAGGACATAGTTACAGTATATCAGACATTGACTGGTTGTCAGTGCTTTTTGTATTTTCACAGGCTTTGTTAACACTAGGAAAGGAATCCAAAGCTGTCTTTTAAACTGTTTAGCAAAGACAGAAAGATACTGAGTCGGCTGCTGAGCTACCGGATTAAAAAAAGCCTAGTTTATGTGTGACATGTTCCTGAATCACAAATCATAAACTGATGGTGAAAGAACCTTTGACATGAAAATGGTGCAGGACTCTGAGGCTGACAGGAATGTTCAGCATGCACATTCCTCCTTATATCCAATGGCAGAGCAGCTTCTCACAGACCAACCCAGTCTCACAGCCGCTTGTGTTAATAGTCACAACATTGATTTGTCTACACCGACACAAATGTCCCCTTTTCTTCGTGTCACAGAGAACGATTTTAAAAACAATGTCTTTTTATAGTAATTATCTTTAGTGCGTCTTTGTTGGGTCTCAGGAGACCGCAAGCTGTGTGGTTTATCAACTTTTGTCTCAATCAATATCAAGTTATTCATCTTTTGGTTATTTATTTAACTATGTCGGGGCTCGGAATATGTGTTTTCAATTAGTTATTTTCCTTCTAATTTGTTATTCCTTTTTATCCACAAACTGTTATTTAATCACCAATTAGTCACAAGTGTCCTTGTTTTCATTTATTTGCCTGATTTTATTTTGTTGGTCTTTTTTGCTGTCCGTCAGGGCCAAGAGTGGGATCTCAGGACACCGGTTTTTACCCAATATTGTCCCTATTTTTTATTGTTTGTTGTTAGTTTTTACTACAACCGCTTATTCAGTCGACGTTAAGTCACAATCATTCTTGTATTTGTTTTGTGTTCTTAACTTTGTAATGCTATTGCTGTGTGACTGTGTTGCACACACATAGTAGCTGCAGCAAACATCACTCGTGTGTGTGTTGTGATGGCATGTGGTGAGAGAACTCGTGCATTAGCAGTCTACAGGTTATGGCAAAATGTCTAAACCTGCTGCCGGAGGCCCTGCTATTTGTGTCAGCTTAAATCCAGCAGTATGTACATAACACATACACAAAATACTGTGTGCATAGCAAAATGCTTATCTCTGTGTTGCTAGGTGGAAGCATGTTCTATTTGTAAGTGTGGTGGTCTGTAGTCAGGCCGCAGCATTTACTGTTTCTGAGCAGAACGCGGGCGGGGCCTGTGGGCTGAGCGCTCTCATTTTTCATCATATGACTTCATCAATAATAATAAACGCCCAGCACTGTGTTTCGCTCTCCTCCCTTTTTGTGCACAAACTGTACATCTGACTGTTTACTCCCTGAGACCTCAAAGCAAGGAAACACTCGCAGAAAGAGCCTCATGGGCGTAACCAAAACTCAGGGGAGAGCTGACGTGTGTGGACACGTCCTGTCAGAGAACAGGGAGATCCAGGTGACAAACACATGACTCACTCAAGCCCATGTGATGTGACCCTGTGACAGTGCACTATTTTATTTTTATTTTAGTTCTCTTTAATTTTGTATTGTCCTTTTTATTATTTGTATCTGATATATGCCCCACTGTGAGGCTAATTTGAAAACATTTAAAAGTTTGTCTCAAAAAATCAAAACAATAATGTGCTGTATCCATGCTAATGGTTGTGGTTGGTGTGTAGATGGGATCACTGCTAACACTGTTCGTATGACACATACAGAGCCTAGCTGCTCTGATGCAGGCAGATGACAACATGTACAGTGTGATGTCGTTTAGCACACAGACAGACCAGGTGTTTTCTTCATGGAGGAGGAGGGTGGTGTTCTGAGCTGACCATGATGTCACTCTCTGAACACAGCTGCAAAGTCAATAACATGGTCCAATTAAAGGGCAAACGGTCAAAAATCTGTTTCAAGTTCGATAATTGAGATTTTGTTTCAATGTATTCTTCTGTCCCCACTATTTCTGAAAATAGATTTTAGTGTCACCAAAGACTGATCCAGCTAGCGGTGCATCAGCGATGTTGTGTTCTGCAAGGTAAAGTGACTGTGATAGTCTGGTGTTAAAGAGGGCATTGATGATGGCTTCAGTTTCCTGTGTGCTAGTTGAACATTGTTTTAAATAGCGAAATATTTGCAACTATGCTGTGACTGAATGAATTGATTCCATAATCAGAAAAGAGAACATATCTACTAGGGATGTAACGATACCAAAAACTCACGGTACAATAATATCGCGATTAAAAAGTCCAAAGTACGATGTATGTATCGCGATATTGAAAAATATATTAAAACATTTATTTTTTTTTAATGAACAAGGTAACTATTATATAATTTCGATCAGTAAAATGTATAATCTAAAATAAAATGTCGTTTAAAATTGTTTTACTGATAAGTCACATGTTTCCTGCCTGGCCGCAGCGTGTATCGTTACCCTCTCTCGCCCAGGCGGTAGAAAGGAGCCCTCAGCCAGAGCAGCAGCAGCCAACAAGCTGACTGTTGCTATCTGTAAACTATGCCGCCGAAACATAATTTCAGCCAATCAGCGTCGTCAGATCTGATGCTCAAAGGGCGCCCTGTCAGCGCCCTGGCCTGTGTGTCTGTGAGTTGTTTGGACTCGTATCCAAGGTGACGCTACAGCAGTTGTCGAGGATGGCTGCGTCTGCAGGTGGAGACTCCGGTGCTAGTGGATCGCCGGAGCTGAAGATTAACATTTACATGCTTATTGTAGTTGTAAGGGCAATGCCTGTGGCACCATGGAGCATATGTGGACTGGACCTGTATTTTACAGGAAAGGAGTGAGCAGAGGGTGGAGCTGTCGATTCTTGTTCAGTGTTCATCTTCCTCACCCTCTCAAACTTTGAGTTGCACGCTGCTAAAGAGACGCGCTACTATGGAAACCAAACAATGGTGTAGCTGTATTAAAGTCCGAGTGGAAACAGTCGTGAGTAAATCTGATTTTGTCAGAAATCGGGAGAAATCTGACCCCGGGGAGAGGGCAATGAATTCGGGAGTCTCCCGCGAAAATCGGGAGAGTTGGCAAGTATGACACACACACACACACACACACACACACACCACACACCACACACACACACACACACCACACACACACACACACACACACACACACACACACACACACCACACACACACACATAATGTTCATATTTAGTCTCCTGATTTTAAATGGGAATTAAATCATTTGAGTGTTCCCAAAGCACCAGTGTTCTGCAGTTTGTGTGGGCCTATAGGCTCTGTGCACAAGATGGCGTCTATCAACTTCCGGCAGCTGGGTGTGCGGCTGAGTACTTCCGGTTTGAGTACAGAGTTTTTGATATAATATAATAAACAATATGCGAAAAAAAAAGATAAGAAGTTACATCATTTTCAAAAATACAGATAAAGAAGAAATCAAATCCTGGAGCAGTTCTTAGGATTTAGCAGCCCGGTATATATATTACAGTTATTAAAGATGGCATATGTATATAAAGTATATATTGCACATAAAGCACATATTGCACATAGTTTGACGGTATTTAACATCAGCAAGTTACACAATGTTATAATCGGGAGATAAGTTTCCATTCATTTCGGCAAGCCTGGGCAACAACGATTAAAAGATTTCTTGCTCCCAAACCAATTGTGTATTTCATTACAAAAAGCAGTTATACCGTACTATGTTTAGGTACGAATGAATTATATCCTCAAAACAAACACACAAATAACAAAGGAAAATACATAATTTAATAAATCCACAATATGATAACATTTTACAGATTAATTTAATAAACTTTTACAAAACATAGGTTGATGTTATATCGGGGAAAAAAATACATATTTAAACATTTCAATTAGTCTCTGCATATTTAAGTAATGCTAGTTTATATAACAGATGAACAGATGTACAATATCCAGAAAGTAGATGCAAAAAATATATATAATGTGTGCATTTCCAACATATCCTCTGAAAGAGTGTTAGTCGTTGATTTGAGTAGTGAGCCATTCGGTTTTTTTTCGTGGTGCGATGTCTGCTGAGAAGTCCTTGTATGCCTCACTGACTTTGAGGACATCTGGGTCTGGCAGCTCCCCCCGCACGGCCTTGTAACGTGTACTCCTTTAAACATGTTTATATGATAATTAGGACTTTAAGAACAATTTTACACTCAGACAACAATCACAAAGTTGTAGCAGGCTACATACAATTACTTAGGACAATAGATATGACCTTACACCGTCAGCAACTGTAAACTGCTTTGGCTTAGTGGAAGAGAACACCATGTCACTCACTCTGCCTGGTTTCACACACTATTCATTACAAAATAATTGTCAAATTAATTGAAAAGGTTGTTCATGCAACATCAGCTCTTGGCACAAAGGAAATACTCATTAAACCGTGGATTGGTTGTGAACATACTGTACTTACCATAGTTCTTGGCTTGTGCCATCGCTGCTCTGTTTCAGTGCAGCTGAGGACAGGGGGATACAGCAGCTAGGTTGAGGGTGGAGCAGTGTGCGGTCTGGAACAGCAGTGCAACATTGTGGTTGCAGAGTGCTGTTCCAGCTACACAGGAACACGTTGCCACTGCAATCTCCAAGGTGAACAGTTCTTAAAACAAAATGTCAGTCATTTTACATTAAGGACACTGCTTCAATACAACACAGACACATGAGAAAGCTGATCAGGCAAGTAGTAGGTGTGGGAAAAGGCTAAACCATGTCAGGTTGTCATCACATACACAGAAGTTCTGCTGTTTGGAATACTGTAATTTAAGGACATTCAAACAGATACGCTTGTATAGTCTGTCTCAGCTCTCTCATTGTATTATCTTATATTATAACTACGTAAAATAGTGTTAGTAGTTCATGCTTTCTCATGGACCTGTAACAGCTAGCCCTGACGTTCACTCTCCCTGAATTGGATATCATTCATGTTATCCAAAAAAACAAAATAGTACATCATTAAAACGCTTTACACTGTATCAAGACTGTCAAGTTGTCAAAGTTAGCCAGTAACTACAGCTGTGTTTGTCACTTACCTTCATAATTGTCGATGTAACTGGATATGTAGCTACATCTTGAACCCCTTTTCTCTTTTGCTCCTCGGGGCTGAGCCTGCCTCTTGTACCAGCCGATGTACATCACTGATGTTAACCTTCGGTAGGTCTTGGAGACATCGAATGTAAAATAGTGCCTATATAATATCTATACGCTATCTCTCTCGCTATCTATACGCTATCTATCGCTCTTCCCTCTACCGCTCTACTGTAGACCGGAAGTTTACAACCGCACACCCAGCCGCCGGAAGTTGATAGATGCCATCTTGTGCAACTAGCCCATACTGTTTCACAGTTTTGGAAGATTCATAGCTAACCACACTGAAGATTATGGATTATCTCATATTTGTAAGCCTCAATTTGTCCTCCGCCCCCACTCTCTAACATCACCAGATAATTTAAGGGGTCATTTCTCAAAAATTTCTTCCGGGGAAGATCCCCCCGGACCGCCTAAGTATGGTTTGGTCCCTATTTCCATAGCCCCACCAAAAATATATATCGTTACATCCCTAATATCTACAGTATCTAAAGTTGACAAACTAGTTGGGTTGTCGCATATTTAACAGATCTAAGGTAAATTTTAATTTAATTCAGCTTTTAATTTGGAAGACGAACAATGTGTTCAGTGGCGTTTCTATATGTACAAAAGTGGTGGGGCACAACAAACTTAGATGTCTCTAAGCTTCTGCAGTGAGGTTCATGGCTGGTGAGGCACTGGCTCTGACTCTTCAGGTTTACAAATATTATATTTTGACCTAAATCAAAATTGTATATTATTTTCAAAAGCTTTTTGTGTCTGATGCTTCAATTAATTTTAAACAGACAGTTCAACAAAAGGATACCCAACAAAATGTATTTGATCATTTAAATATTGAATTGTTCTCTCTTAGTAAGATCCCATTTTCAATAAAATTGCAGTCTTACCTTGACTTGAAGACGAAGTCCATTTGCCTATCCTTCTGGACAAAAATCGCTATTACTTTTTTGCAAAAGTCCTCCTTATGTTCTTGTAGTTTCAAAAGTCTATCATAAATCTAATCTCATCAATAGTTTTTGATTAGAAAATTATAAAAGTAGGGTAAACATGTGGATATTATCCGGCTGAACAAAACGTGCATTTATCTAACAGCTACGTTTCCCACAGATCTTACTTTGAGCTATTTTCTAAAATCCTATGGAGAAATCTTATTGCTTTTAGGTGGAGGGAAGCCATGCGCAGTTTACTTCCTGGTTTTAGGACGCCTCACTGCAGCTCTCTCGTCTCCTCTTCACACACCACACTTTTCGCGGCACACGTACTTACAGCCAATCAGCTCTGAATGATGTGAGATGACGTATGGTGGGGATGGCAGCTCTATGCCCCTATGGTCATTATTTTTTTGCCACACACATTACATAGGAAAATACTCTGAGCATACGCAGTGTGGTTTTTACAGTCACCGTTCACTTAGACAGTCAGAGGGAGGGGCAGGATCGGGTTTTTCCCCACATGGCTCTAAACAGCTCAAAAGGCACACATTGTAGACACTAATTAGAAGAACACAGACTAAAACAGCAATGTACAGACGAATCAGATGATTAAACATGATCTTAAAATATATTTTATAAATATATATATATTTTTTTTGCATTTTGTTGTAATCATTATTTGTAATACTTTCTGCTGACACTAGGTGGGTCTGTGCCCCACCTGCCCCTAATGACCAGTCACCACTGAATGTGTTATTTCTTAGCCAATTCTACAAGATCAAGTCCCCTTGAATTTCTGCTTTGAATCACTCCGAGACTTAATTTTAATGACTGTGAATGTTGCCAATTGAGGATCGGTATGTGCAGTTTAAAACTTGTAAAGCCAAATGAAAAAACCCCAACAATTCAATATGTTACATTGAATGATGCATACCTAATACTCTGTTATGGAGAATTGAAAACTTATATATGTCCACCAATATAGTGCCTGTAATCTTCAGCTGAACACATTGTCAATCTGTTTTTCTGTTCCAACAGCAAGCTGTTCTCCGTGCAGGTTGTAAAAGCCTTCTCCGGTTTCCTCCCAACGTGCTCCTCATTAATGCCCTGGAGAGAAATCTAACCAGATTCCAGTTAGTTCTCCCGCTTGCCTGCAAACAATTAAAGAATCTAAAAGAACCATTCCTGAAGGAAGCTGGCCTATTATTCTGAATTACAGTGTGAGAGATTGAATTTCCTTGTCTTGTTTCATTGAGCGGAGTGCTCAGGACTTGTGACCTACGTGTCCCTGATCAACACATCCCTTTAAATCAAGTTCACATTCTAGTGACGTATGTCTTTCACGGCTAACATTCCAACTCATAATTTGCAAAATAATACAAATAAACCTAATGTGCAATACAATTTGTGGTCAATTAAAAGATTTCAGTTCAAATATCTGGAAGTTATTTCATTCTTTAGGAGACAAAGTCTTTAAAAACTTGGTAAATGTGATCAAACGTCTTTCTGGGAAAGGCGATCTTTTTTTTTCTTTCAGCACACGCAGAGATGTGTCGTTTACTGGAAAGCAGCAGGATATCCCAACAGCATCAGGAAGGACATCCGCGAAACTAATCAACCCAAAACCACAGAGGCCCTTAAGTGGCCGGATTCACATATCCTTACGCATGGGATCACCCCAGCCAGATCCTGTATCTAATAGGGGCAAAGTCCACTAATCAGGCTTTAAGTCGTTTTTATTGACCATGAATTAATTCCAAGGACCCCCCACAAACAACCTGACCGATATAGACAGATTAATTGCTCCATCATTAATCCAATAAACAACCAGGAGCTTTCTTTCTCCAACGCTATATGTAACCCACATTACGCCACAATTTATAGTTTTAAAATGTCTGTAGAGAAATTTGATCGACGGGTTGGTATATCTACATATCTACAACTATGGAAAATGGTAAATGACCTGTATTAACATAGCGCCTTTCCAACATTTCCAGCCAATCAGCCTTGGAGCAATCCAGGGTTCAGTATCTTGCCCAAGAACACTTCGACGTGGACTGAATGTTTCCGTTGGTGAACGATCTACGTCCGCCCCATCTGTGAAATGGATCACAATGGATTGAATTTTCACACAGACATTCATCGTCACCAAAGGATAAAAGCTACAGACTATGGAGATGCCAGATTTCGCTCAACGCCATCATCATCCTGTGAACTAAAATGTTTCCATTCATCTGGTTTTAGTACCTGCAAACCTTATGAAATTTGAGTGAGCCTCAGTTGTTCCAGTTTTTAGCACTGAAACAGTTTGCAGGCCAAACACAGTGATGCGTTTAGCTGCACTGCTGCCTCAGTAAAGCCTTGTTTTGACATCTGTATATGTGCAGATGTGAGAAAAAATAGTCTATAATTAAAAGCTTCATGTCAACAGAATAGAAAGGCAACATGTGTCGCTCTCTGATGTAAACAGTAGCTAACAGACAGTCATACTCCCGCTCGGCTCTGCGTCAACAACCATGTCACAATCTGTTCCTCATAATACACATTTCCTGGGATAAATGCACTCAGTATCTCAGATTGGGAAATGGAGTGGTGGGAGGGGGGCTCAGAGCCGGATTACAGGGAAGATGTAATGTACTACTGGGAAAGAGCCTCCAATCACCACCACCTATTGTACGGGTCTGTACTTGATATTATAGTGCTTTGATGCACATAACTGTTTTATGGGTTTCTTTGCATTCACAGTTGCTCAACATCTGTCTCAGGATAATAATAATAATAATAACAGTGTGCCAGAGACCCCAAAGACGTTGTACCTGTCATGGGAGGTTTGCCAGGCATCATGTGGCATAAAACTGAAAATCTGCTTCCATAACAAATGCATTATTCTGTGGCTTAGATCGGGGTTTGTAAAAATCGAACCTGGGCCAAACAGTTTTGAGAAATTCCCTAAATTATTTGTTTTGGCATTCATGCTGTAGGTGCAGATTTAACTGACTGTCGCAGGGGAGTCAGTTTCCTCTAGTCTGGGATTTTAAGAAGATTATTATTTTAATACAAACTTGTAACATCCATCCAGCCACTCGCTGTTCTTGATGCAGCTGTGAGCAGCTGTGCATCTTCCCTGGTCATGCAGTGAAAGCACCTGGCAGCTTAACGCTCTGTTGTACAATCCCGATAAACAAACAAGTAGCAAAAGGGGGCAAATCACAGTTAAGCCCAGTAAAGACGGCTGCTGTTGGAATAAACCCCGGCGGCTAGAGAACCAAAGAGCGCTCTTACTCCCAGTGTCCCTTCCTTCTCTCCCCGGCACAGGGTCAGCGCCTGGGCTTACCCGAGTCCACCCTGCATGGTGTCGGAGTTCATGTGGAGAGCCACCCAGGTCTCACATCTCTTATTCTGTTCTGACTGGGCTTGGAATGAGGCAGGAAGGAAATGCCACCACAAATATGTGTGGATATGGAATGCGGAAAAATGGTTTCTCTGATGATTTTTTCCTTTGCTTGTCCGCCCATTGTTGAACCCTCATACCTGACTGTGCTGAGTTACAAATGAGTTGTGGAGATTAGGGAAAAGCTTTAAAATGCAGCATCTTTGTTCCATCTATTATGCCTTGTCCCTCTTTTCAAATCTTTTTTTTTCTATTCCCCCTCCTCACAGAGAAATCCACAGGGGTTTTGACCATCCCACCTGCAGAGAGAATAATATCCTAAATCCATATTAGTGCTCTTTCCCAAAAGCTTTGGTCAACAGATGGTTTACCCAAATCCCCTGGACCTCCCATCCAACCCCCCCACCTGCCCCATTTGACTCTGAGCTTGAACATGCGTTGGGTCTTATTATAAATGGAAGGAGATTCCATGATTCCCTCTTGTTTATGTATTTCCAAAGCCTCATGTACACGAAAAAAACTGAAATGTGGACTAATTAAATGTATTATGTAAATAGATTCCACATAACCGTATTCGGTTAGTAGTTGAAAGCAATAACATTAAGTTTAAATATAAACTTAACTGTATTGCTTTCAACTAACCCTATACTGTACAATTAAGTGACTTTTGTTGACATAATTCATGTATTTAAAGTCAACATTTCAGTTTCTTCAGTGTAAGACAGAACATGTGTTGTAACTGATCTGTGCAGCAGGAAAACTGCAGTATAATATACATATATATCATCCTAAAATATTGACCTCAAGAAGAACAGGACATTAGAATATCAAGGGGCTGAGCTAGATAGCAGGAATAATCCTTTTCATCAGGTATGGTATTTCCTCTAATCAACATGTTTTGATTCACACTTCACTGCTGATTTTTCTCAGCTGGCTATGAGATAAACATTAAGGATTGCTGTGCCAGAACCAATTAGGGCTGTTCAGGAAGTGTCCCTGCTGCTGGCTTCTGCTGTGTTCGGTCATTAAGCCCCGACAGGAGTGGCTGGTTCATTGTAATCCTTGGGCGCTGGAACAACAGCCACACTGTGGTGAGCCCAGTGGAGCTCCCCCCCAGTGAACAAGTTAGTTCAAGCTGCTTGTCATGCGTCGAGTGGCTTTGCCGCTCACTTGTCCCGGGAAACAGCAGCGGCCAATCAGTGTTAATCAGGAGTCATCTCAGCATGTCGTCGACAGATTACATTCATACCTGAGCAACTGAGGTATAAATACATGCCAACTGAAATACTTCTCTCTTTATGTCCCCTTCTGTTAGATGCTCTCTGACAGCATGGCGAGTAATAACTTCAGTAGACAGAAGTGGGATGTAACCAGTGGCGTTTCTATATGTACAAAAGTGGTGGGGCACAAAAAACTCAGATGTCTATATAAGCTTCTGCAGAGAGGTTCATGGCTGGTGAGGCACTGGCACTGACTCTTCAGGTTTACAAATATATTAAATCAAAATATAATATTATTTTCAAAAGCTTTTTTTGTCTGATGCTTCAATTACTTTTAAACAGACGGTTCAACAGAAGGATACCCAAAAAAATGTCATTTTATCATTTAAATATTGAATTGTTCTCTCTTAGTAAGATCCCATTTTCAATAAAATTGCAGTCTTACCTTGACTTGAAGACGAAGTCTTCTGCCTATCCCTCTGGACAAACATCTCTATTACTTTTTTGTAAAAGTCCTCCTTATCTTCTTGTAGTTTCAAAAGTCTATCATAAATCTAATCTAATCAATAGATTTATGATTAGAAAATGATAAAAGTAGGGTAGACATGTGGATATTATCCGGCTGAACAAAACGTACATTTATCTAACAGCTACGTTTCCCACAGATCTTATTTTGAGCTATTTTCTAAAATCCTATGGAGAAATCTCATTGCTTTTTTGTCGAGGGAAGCCATGCGTAGCTTACTTCCTGGTTTTAGGATGCCTCACTTCAGCTCTCTCTCTCCTCCTCTTCACACACCACACTTTTCGCGGCACACGTACTTACAGCCAATCAGCTCTGAATGATGTGAGATGACGTATGGGGGGAGTTGGCAGCACTTTGCCCCTATGGTCATTATTTTTTGCCACACACATTAAATATGAAAATACTCTGAGCATGCGCAGTGTAGTTTTTGCAGTCACCGTTCACTTAGACAGTCAGAGGGAGGGGCAGGATCGGGTTTTGACCCACATGGCTCTAAACAGCTCAATAGGCACACACTGTAGACACTAATTAGAAGAACACATACTAAAACAGCAATGTACAGACGAATCAGATGATTAAACATGATCTTAAAATATATTTTATATATTTTTTAATTTATTTTTTGCATTTTGTTGTGATCATTATTTTAATACTTTCTGCTGACACTAGGTGGGGCTGTGCCCCACCTGCCCCTAATGACCAGTCGCCACTGGATGTAACTAAGTAATGTGAGGTTCGCATTGCTTGAGTATATCCACTGTACTTTCTACTCCACTACATTTAAAGGCCCTGACACACCTACCCGATGTTGGGAGTCAGAGGCCGTCAGAGGCAGTCGGGCATTCGCGGCGCCCTACTCAGGTTGGTGTGTCCCGCACCGTCGTTGCTTTACGGCACATTTTCACACCTCCCGCGGTCGGCCAAAGAAATCACTCTGATTGGCTGTTGCCTCTTTTGAATGACGAATACACACTACCGCTACCTGCTGGTAAGGACAGTTATTGCCACTCGTCGACTGAAGTCTTTGCGGTGTGTTCGTAGGCGGGCGGCGTAGCGGATGTAAAAGTCGGGATGCCTTCAGTACGCGTTCTTTGGTCTCAGGTTGGTGTGTAGCGGCCTTAAAAGGGAAATCGTGTACTTTTACTCCACTACATTTATTTACAGCTTTAGCTACTTTAACAACACATCTCTTAAAATGAAACAAAAGAGTCAAACTATTTAAATATTTTACAAAAAGTCAATCAGAACTTTGTTTGTACACAGCAGCAAAATGCTACTTGATGCAACAATACTAGATATAGAAATGTCACATATACACATTTAATTATTTTCACACAAAGGCAGGATTATTACTTTTACTCTTGATACTTGAAGTACATTTTGCTGATAATACTTTTGTACTTTTACTTAAAGGTGGGGGAGGTAAGTTTGAGAAACCGACTTGAGAAACACTTTGTGTTATATTCCATGGAATGCTCTTAACATCCCGATAGCAATGAATATCTGAAATGCTTTGACAAAAAAATCCATAAAAAACATCATCAGTGGAAGCCGTGGCGCTGTAAAAAGCACGACCAATCATCTGAGCCGGCCCGGCTAAAATAACTGGATGGCCTACCTGCCTGTCAGCCTTCCATCTGTACACACACTGATCTTGTGCCCTCATTGGTCATGTGCGCGTTTGTGTGCGTTGGAGGAGGGGCTCTGTGAGGAAGTCTGAAGGAAGGGGCAGATTTTCTCCGGCTGGTTTCTCCCAAATAACCTACCCCACCTTTAAGAGAGATTTTGAATGTAGGACTTTTACGTATAATATTTAGTATTTTGAAAATAATGTATTGGTAATGTTACTGAAGAAAAACATCTTAATTCTTCTTCCAACACTGACTATGGCAGATTCATTGGTAATGGAACAGAAGACAGATGCTGCTTTTAAAGAAGACTAGAAAACAAAGGCTGCTCCCCTGTAAAAGCTCAGCTGTATCGACCTCTGTTTACTCAAAAAGCACCGTGCACGTCTCCCACTTACAGTATGTAAAGCAGCATAGGGGTTTTTGTTAAAACTTGCCTCAGGAATGTTGTCTTGTTTTGCCGTGTTGATCCCATTCTGTGGGGTCCTGTTTGTGCATTCCAGGGAGGAATGCTAGGAATGGCAGCGTTGCACCACAGACACACGGGACATGCCAGGCAATAAATGAGAGACTGTTGATGCGCCACACTCAGGATTACAGAGCGTTGATGGCATTTTATTAAGTTACTGAACCTGGTCAAAGGGTTGACACATCATGATTAAATTATTGGTTAAGTATTGTTTAATTAAGAATATTATCTGCAGTTTTCTTTATTTTACAATAAGATAAGATAAGAAGGACCTTTATTGACCTTAATTCAGGTTTCATAGCAGCAACAGAATAAGCAAAGAAACACAGATAGTACACATGGAATATACACAGGTATAATAATAAGAAAAGTAAAAAACAATTATAATACAATAAGAATGAACATGTATTAACAGTGTAAATTAAAAAAACTAAAATAACATGAGTTCAATTCTGATCCGGTGAATGTACATTAAGACTTTTCTTAATCCTAGTGTTAGGAGCAGTGCTGCCATTTTGAACGGCACCCTCGGTAGCACTTGGTCTTGCCGGGACTTGAACTGGTGACCTTCCAGTTTCCAAGCCAAGCCCCTATCGACTTCGCCACCACCGCCCCTGTACATATCTACAGATATGTGTGCACCGTTAAATATTTAAGATATATCAGCTATAAACCAAGAGCTTTTACAACAGAATCTTATCTGATTTGTTTGTGTGTTAGTTTACAAAAGCATTATGGGCTGGGTTTGTTGTATAGCATGTATACATGTGCACTGATTGTGATTGTACACGTATTGTCCTGTACAGAGTGATTGTACACGTATTGTCCTGTACAGAGTGATTGTACACGTATTGTCCTGTACAGAGTGATTGTACACGTATTGTCCTGTACAGAGTGATTGTACACGTATTGTCCTGTACAGAGTGATTGTACACGTATTGTCCTGTACAGAGTGATTGTACACTTATTGTCCTGTACAGAGTGATTGTACACGTATTGTCCAGCGGTATACATTCAGGGTTCTTTAAACCAGGTGTCTGTGTGCGCAGCGTTGGATGCACAAAGCAGCATGTACTGTACGTTAGGGTGCATGTGAACCTGATCCCTTTGATCTCTGACAGGAGATGTTCACACAGCATGGGGGTGTGACACGCCTGCCCCCCCCCGTCAGCAGCGCTGCGTCACCCCGTGCTGCCCTCTGCGTCCAACACTAGCACGCGATCCTGTCGGCCGCTGTCAAGATGCTGCAGGTGCACCAGCTTTCCCACACTGAAGGGCACTGGGGGGCACTGGGGGGGCATGGACACCTTAGCTGCCTATTCAGCCAACACACTGCATAGGGCGGGCAGCGGGGCCGGCCCCTCCCCTCTCAATAGCCGCAGCCCAACAATGGGCACTGCTATCACTGCCTGGCTACACAAACCAGGGCGGGGACCCACGCAGCGCTCATAAAAGACCCTGTCACTTTGTCACTGGCAATCAGAGAGCTGGCCTTTATGAAAAGCATACAGAGGAAAATAGGGCTTTCTCTCAATCTCTCCCTCTTTCCTGCTCGCTCTGCGATTGTACATTCCTCCCCGGCCTTTTGTCTCTCACCTGTGCCTGGGACATGTATAAAGTAAGTATACACTATGTGAGAGTACTTTACTTTGTGCATCTGCCTTGTGATTAGTATCTGCTCCCAGATGTAGAGGGTTCTGCGCAGCATGCTACACCCTTCCACCCAGTTCAAATGAAAGTCAAGCTAGTTTGTTGTTGCTGCTGACAAACACACGGAGCCAGAGGCAGTGAAACAGAGCAGCTCTTTCCCTGTTGTTCAGTTCAAACCTGGTTCTCTTAGTTGATGCAAAGACCAGCCAGGTTTCCATCTCAGATTTGGATATCTCACAACTGAAATAACATGAGCAAGAAACAGCCTTAATGAATGTTTCATAAGGCAACATTAGCTTGTGTGGTCATCTCCATCTCATCCGTGAACGCAGCGGCAACAAGTGGATCATCACTTGAGCTTTGATGTCTTTCCACTGACTGTCTGTCAAATACTTGATTTCAAAATACTGCTGTTGGTTTATAAATCACTGAATGGTTCAGAGGCAAAACACATGTGTTATCTACTGCTAAATGAAGAAGCATCCAGATCTCTCAGGTCTTCTGGTCAGCTTTCTGTCCCCAGAGTCAGAACTAAACCTGGAGAAGCAGCGTTCAGTTACTATGCTCCAAAACTCCCAGAAACCCGCAGGTCCGCTGCAACTCTGACTACTTTTAAAATGCTTTTCTGTTTGCCGCTGATTTCGATAACAAAAAGCGATTCCTATCTTACAGTGCACTGTCCCTTTACTACTAATACCTGTCTGATTCCATTTGAGCTTGTTTAACTCTCTTGGCTTTTGAATGACTTTAAATGTACTTAAATGTCGTTTTCCATAATGTGTTTCTCTTGCTCTATAACTCAATGCTTTTATACTCTGTAAAGCACTTTGAATTACCTCGTGTTGAAATCATATATAAGTAAACGTGCCTCAACTTGCCTTGCCTGATGTAATCATTTTATGTCTGTCAGCATGTACCAAGTGGACGAGTTCTGATGTTTAGGAGAACCCTTACAAGGCTGTCAGAAACAGACTTGTATGTGTCCTACTGAGTTTGCTGACTATCGCGTTAGGGTTTATAAAAGTACATAAAAGTGCCTGAAATGATTAAAATGGCAGCCGTTCAAAAGAGGTTCTTTTAACTGTGACATGCACAGAAATAAGGACACGATGCAAGTATGTCAGCAGGTATTGTGTATTGGTCCTGCAGTATAATAGCAGGATCATGATGGAGTGGTCTTGTAGGTCTTTGTTGCAGTATCCGGTACATCTTCCTCGGATCAGCTGTTCAATGTTTGACTTCCAACACGTGTTGAGCTTTACCGTCAGACGGATTTTACTAACAAGTATGTATTGCTGCCTGAGCCAAGGTTCAGTCTCTCTCACACTCTTACGTTTTCTTGGCCCGTGAACTTACGAGGAAAACCTGAAGACAAAATGTGATTTGGTTTGGCCTCACAAAACCCATTAGGAATTCATAATATAGAGATGAATATTGCTAACGTGATGTGTTCAATTGTGAACCTGTACAGTATGGAAACATTAGCATGCTTATGTGTAACTGTTGCAATAAAACCATGCAGACCAGAGTCCATACAATCCTCAATTGAGCTGCCTCTCAAATGGCCTCTTGCTAGCATCACCCACTACCGTGAAGCACAGCAACATGCCTGTTTTCGGATCACTTAACATCTCCAGTGATAGATTCATGAGGACAAGAGTCAAAGCTCCACTCTGCTTGTCTTGCCATTTGTGGAAATAAATGCTTCAGTTGAAGGCAGCGTGAGTTTCTGTTCATGATTTCATTGTGCGCTGTAGCCAGCATGTCTCATGTTGATCTCGGGGGAGGCCGTAAAGCAGCGTCTAAAACAGCACCTCACTGTGCACGTTTAGCACCCTTGTCATTTTCACTAGGGGAACATGTTGTTCTGTAAGTGCTCCTGAGGCCGTGATGAATGCCTTGTATGTTGGCAACGTCCCCCGTGGCACCCTCATAAAAGTTACAAGTGTTTTCCCGTCCCTGATTGCTAGGTTTCTACAAACGTTTATTCATTTTGATTCCCTGACAAATGTCTGGAAGGGCATTCCAACATCAAGCTTCTTGAACAACAGTACGCTATGTGCTGTTTGCACTTTGTGACAGCACATGTTTAAAACTATGAAACTGAGATGCTGCCTGCTCCCAGAAGACTGGCTAAGACTGGACACACACTGTGTCCCTCAAATGTGGCACTATCAATACATTAGCTTGTGTACATACAGTGTAGGGTTACAGACGTGTGTTGTTACTGCACCTCAAGAATCATTATCGTAAACCAGGTCATAACCTCCCTCTGTAGGAAAAGGGCAGCCTTTCTTAAGGTGGGATTAAAGGCAGCTCGTTGTGGATCGACAGGCCTGATGTCTGCTGAGGACAACCGTGTCAATCATCTGTCAGATGCTGAAGTATGAGCAATGTGTGTGTTTAACTGACAGGGACCTCTAGCAGGTCTGTGAATTATGACTACTGTCTGTCTGGAGCAAAGGTGAAAGTAACATGACATTTCTATGGCCACACATTTTCATGGGGAGGGGGTCTGGTAGAACTCCGCCCAGGTTGTTCCAGGAGTGAAGAAGAATATTGAATCTGCTCTGTGATTCAGATCAGCGACAACATTCTGCTACTTGGTCCATGCTACAGTATACACTCAACAGTTACTGTGCATTGGGCTGTTAGAATAACAGAATACCATAGCCAGCTAGGTGCTGCAACTACAGTAATTAAGTGTTACTTAATACTTAACTCAATACTGCATTTGAACACATCCTGGAAAGTGCAAATACAGCACTGAAAAAACTGAAAGGTTGACTTTAATTAAATGTATTAGGACACATCTCACGTAACTGAAGTATGTGACTTGAAAGCAATAATATTAAGTTGAAACTAATGTTCTTATTTAAACTTAATATTATTGCTTTCAACTAACCTAAGACAGTTATGTGACATGCGTTGACATTTAATTCAAGTCAACGCTTCAGTTGGTTCAGTGCAGCATTGCATCCGCTCACCTCCTGCACATGCTATGCCTCCTCGGTAGACACGGTGTGAAGCCAGCGTTCTGTGCCAACGGATGAAGTAGAGAGCCCCATATTAAGGAAGGTAATGTTGAAATGTCCAACTTTGATATGGTTGATGACCATTTTGCGTTAAAGTATTGGCACATCATGTGAGAGAGCGTTGTGCAGAGACAATGTTGACCTTCTTAGTTAGTGAGGAGTTTTGGTTGAAGAGGAGAAACCAAGGCTTCGACTTTGACCTGAAAGCCAGTTCTTTGTTTTCCATTACCCTGCAAGTCAATGTTGGCATTTCTCAAAGGAAAACTACCACTGTTGATACTGAAACCCCAGGTCAGACGAACCTGACATGGTTTGACTATTTCTCAAACGGTCCATCAAAGTTTATAGACCAACTTCCTCGGTCAACTTTGATCTTGTCTGATCTCAAGGATTCAAGTGTTTGGTCCGCCGGGCTGGATGTTGAAGGATGTTGTGTTTTATGTAAATATCCATGAAAAAGACAACTATAAACATAACAGTTAACACATTCTGAGGGATATACATCGTGGTCCAAATGGAACAACAGAATAGTCTGTCTACGCTCTCTACATTGAATGTTTTCTGATCCGAGCCATATCGCAGGACAGCAACTTTTGGTTTATGTATATATCTAGAAATGGCAGTTGAAAAATCTGTCACTTCACTAGGTTTAAGCTAAACACAAATTGGTTAAGTAAAGATGGTGGTTTGTGTTTCAATAAGTATATAGTTAAGATAAACATTATTACTATTTCATTAAGTTACGATGACCCTTGTCATTAAGGCAACAATAATAAAGACTTGGTTAAAGTTCGTGAACAATCATGGTTGAAGAAATAAAAAAAAATGTAGGGTTAGGGTGGCAGACATTTTGTATAAAGGTATTTCGTATTATTATGTGTTCGCTGAGATAAATGTAAAACACTGCTCAGTTAAATGACTGTAAAATGTCCTGATCAGAATGTATCTGATTTAAAAAGACAATTATTATCTGAAATGTGTGTTGATGTTGTGTGTAATAACCAACACAAACTCAAATCTGCCAAATAGGAAAATCAGTATTGGCCTCAAACATCTACTATTAGGCTGGTTACGTCGTTCTTTAAGGAATGAGAAATAATATAATGTGGTGCTCAGTATGCAGACGTGTTGGAATGAGACCAGCCCTGTACAGTAGATGTAAATTAGCTACACTGTTAAAGGGTTTTCATTACTATTATAAGTTTAGTTTGTATTACTATGTCAGCGCTTTGTTCTTGAAAGACAGTGAGAACATGAAGTAGCAACAACTGAAAAGATAAAAGGCAAACCATGAGGTCATGTTAATAATTATAGAGACTCATGAACAGGTGTTAAAGGACAGGTCTTAACGGCTCTTAAATCATGTCATGTTTTTCCATGTTCATGTGAAACCATCACAACGTGGCTTTAAGACGCCTGTCAGTCGTGGATCGTAGAATAATGGCAAAGTGTACCATTTAAGAGGCAATTACAAACTAATTACAGATTACCATCTCTCCATTCTCCTCCTCCCAGCCCTCCCTACCTTTCCATAATCCTTTTCTCAATCCTCCCATACAGCTACAGTAACTCCTCCAATGATGTGCTCCCACTTATGTCAAGGGGGGAGTGTTTTTATTTTGTTTTCAGAGATTCACACAGTCACACATTTTTAGTTTGACACACGAGAGCAGCCCGTTGACAGGCGGACAACATGTTGTGGTGCCGGGGATCACGTGTATGTGCATGTGTTGATGGAGATATGGTGCTCGCCTCGTGGAGCATGGCACTGAACAAAAGACTGTTTACTCAAATGCTATCTGGCCCCATACGGTCATTGAAGACACTCTACCTTGCGAGGCACACAGCAGGACCTCGTAAGGGCATGCTGTGTATCCTTTAGTGTGTTGGAGTGCAGCTGCAGAGTGCTTGGGTTTATACTACATATAATGCTCTCTTCATCAAACACTGAAACAACTAACACGTTGACTTGTAGTAAGTGCATGTTGTCAACAAGTGTCGTATTGGGTTAGTTGAAATCAATAATATGAAGTTTCAATAAAACATGTAGGTTCAACTTAACATGATTATGTTCAACTAACCTACTGTAATACAGTTATGTGAGACTTGTCGAGATCATTTCAGTTTCAGATGAGTATATATCAGACGATTACCCATGTGTCAATCCAAGTGTCCTGGAATGTAGCCGGAAAGGAGGACCGTGTCAATCAAAGATGATTTCTTTCAACTCAGGTGACCAGACATTCATTAAGCTGCTCTAACAGCACCAGAGCAGCTAGTAGCCCCTCCCCTGGCACGCTGCACAGGGTGGTGTTCACATGAGCATGTGTGTGTTCTGCCCACAGACGGGATGTCGTGACTGATTCCATGTCTCGTTCCTCTGCATCTGCTCATGTGTCCATGCTGTAGGAGACACAGGACACGAGCTTAATGCTGTGTTATCGACTGTGTGTCTGGGGATATTAGAGCGAGAGTCTTTTGCGTCATCGTTGATTACACTGCGTTGTACTTTACACACTTGTGAGCTAGGTAAGACATGTAATATCTGAGCAGGGGCTCTGCCAACATGAAGGTGTCTGATACAGACCAGTGATTAGAGAGGAAACATGCTTTCTGGGTGGGATGGGGGGGGGCTAATGCTTTCCCATCTGTTGATTGCATCCCACCTCTCACTCCGCCCTGTGCGAGGCTGTGCTCGGAATGCATTATAAGGAACATGTCTTATTGATTACAGATGGAAATGGCTTCATTGTTTGACTTCCTTCACAGGAAGGGGTACTTAGCAGCCACTGGCTGAAGCAAATCAGCTCCTTGAATTACAAGTATCACACATCAACAGTGTGCACACTTGTTGGTGTGTGGACTCTGTGCAGACACATGTGCTGACGCAACTTAACAGACGTATGTTCTCTTACTGAGTGTAGCACAGCGGGGAGGGTGGCATATACAGTGTGCACTACATCATCATAACATCATTTGACACTAAGTTAAATGTTTACAGTCAATGTTGTCTGCTGACTCTTAATGGAGCCTTTCTAATGCATTGTGATGACCGGCTACAGGGGGGATTATGTAAGGGGACAGTGAAGCGGAATCTCCTCGACACAGTTCTCTAACAAGGACCCTATAGCAGATTCACTTCACACTATCAGAACATTTAGTCTGCGGAATATGTATCAAGTGAGGCCCTTGGGGACCTGAGAAGAACACATGTATGTTCTGTTCACTGAAGTCAGATTGAAGCTTGGTTCCTTGTGTTCAGGGACATACTAATAAAGCTTTGTTTGTATAGCACTCTTCATACACCAAGTGCTTTAACAACATGGCACACCATACACATTTAAATAAAGAACATGACATTATAACAAGGGGCAAAAGGAGGGGAAAGATATGATAATACTATAAAATAAATAATGAGCCCTCTCTGTCAAATAAAGGAATACAAAAGGACACAATGAATAAATAAGTTAAAATATGAAAAAATATAAAATAAATGAATAAATTAAAGAATAAAAAAACAAATAAAATATGAAAAATAAAATAAATAATAGGCAAAATACAAAATAAAAAACCAGCTTCAGAGGGAATGTCGGTAGTAAAGTATAAAATCAGAAAAAGAAAAAAAAATCTAGAAAATCAAAAAATCAATAATAAATGTATAGATTTTTAAGGGGGGGGCTGTCGCTAATTCAAATCTAAAAAGAAGTGTCTTCAGTTGTATTTAAAATGTCCACATGTATGAAACCAATATGCATTGCTCTCAAGTGCAGATGTATCCTGCTAGTTTTAGGATTAGAACCAGCGACCTCTGACCCTTTGGCAGCCTACATCTTCCAGCTCCTAAACTCACCAGATCCGCCTCCTGGCTCAGGGCTGTTACTGGAGGGAGGCTCCGTACTTTGACACGACGTGGAAGAAGCTTGCTGGTGGCTGTGCTTGCACTGTTGACCCAAGTAACCCTGGTGACCCCTAGGCCCATGTCCCCTTAATAAGTGTTGCCCTCCCCGGTGGTAACAGAATGGTCAAACATTATGTCAGGGGTAATTAAGGTCCTAATGCTCCTGACCCTGATATAATCCCCTTTGAAAGGATCTCCAACTGTTTGCTGTGATTAACAAGGACTGCCGCGTTGGGAGGATCTGCCGCTGGTGAGCACGCTTTATTAGGCCCTTTTTTATCACCACATAAAGTGGCCTCGGATAGCCTCAGAAGATGTCCACAGGTCCTAGAGACAACACGTCGGTGCTTTGAGCTGTCATTGAACATTGCCGACCAAATGGCTGGCTGGTGACAGACTTCGGAAGCTATAAAGGATTCCCTCAGATCTGAGCACTTTTTAAAAAGCCTGTAAGCTACCGACTAAGGTTGTTTTATTCTCCAGATAGTGAGGTTGTTCCCCAATTGCTGTTGCATGCTGGGAAGTCACATTTATGGGTGACTCAGTAGGAAGTTCTGAAAACTCTGCTTTGATAAACTGAGCTTAAGCGTTTATGTGAAGAGTTCTCTTTTAACCCTCGTGTGTTCGGATCATCTGACCGGTTTACTACTTCCATCAATCATACATATGGTGTTTTACATTTGATTGTTTCAAGGCCTACAGATCGTCCACAGTGGGCATTTGAACATTTTTCCATCACCACTTTAATTGAATTTTGAGTGGTTTAGTCCACTTTGTAAGACCTATGATGTTCACGATCAAAAATGACTGCCATAGGAAATGAGTGAGTAATCTAGACTATCAGATACAGATCAGTACACCGTGCACCAAATCTACAACATCTTCATTTTGAAATCAATTTTCTGGAGTTATTAAAATAATCCGGTATTCTGACCGTGTTTCACGTTTAAAAAGGTGTTTAATCAAATGTGGTGACGATTCATGTGTTTTGTGTTAATGTAAGAGCAGTTAAAACAGACCAGTCACATGTGACCAAGGATACCAAAGTAAGGGGGAGAAACGCACACACACGAGGGTTAAGCATTCATGTGCGACGTTCTCTTTGAAGTTCTTAATTTAAAGGCGTGTGTCGTCATTGTACGTCAAGCAGACACCAAACATAACGCTGACACATTGGAACATTATTATAATACATGTATCACGTCCCAAACCTTCCCCTTCACTCAGATCAGGCTTCACCTACATTCAACCTGCTATGCTGCACGCGATCCCCCAATAACGCCCCCCCCCCATGACAAACAGACCCCGCACCCCACCTTGCTCTCGCTCACACACACTGACCACACGCACACACCGCCGATGCTTCCGCTGGGAGTCCAAAATGACAGACTGTCCTTGCCATGTCCACTAACGGTCACTTTAATGCGCTGGAGGTCACAGGATTAGTCTCGGGGGGTCATCTTCACAGGGACGGAGTTTTTAATATGAATCCTACAAAGAGGTCAGAGTCCGAGGGCGGGAGAGGTGCTGGATGATGAGACTCCCCCACACATGCACACAGAGGCCTTAGTGTGTCCACTCTCCGCCCCTTTCCCCACAGCCTTACCCCAACTCTCCACCCGTTCCCTCCCACCTCCTCGTAACAGCCCCCCCTACCCCTCCCCGACCACGCTACCCGCCCCTCCATGCGGACAGCAGCACCCTATCCGTCCTTTATCTCTGGGGGCAGCGCAAGTCATGCAGAACTCACGAGAGGAACATGCTGAGTGTGAGCTCATGGGATTAGGCTTCAGGACCGGTGCTGCTTCCTCCGCCTCATGCGCCTCTCCTTCAGAGCCAACATTTGCACAAAGCCGGCCGAACAGGAAGATAAATAAGCTCAAATCCATCCAGCCGCAGCGCCGCTTTCAAAGAGCGCTCCGGGAAAGCACATCACATATTTCCAGAACAGAGTCATCGGAGGGTTAGGGGATTTCTTGAAATTCCTACTTTATGCATCTTTCATATTGTCATCTGAAGTCAGAGTCAGAGTCCGGTTGATTACCAAGAGGTTTACACATACGAGGATTTTGCCTTGGTGCATAAGGTGCATACATAAAAACAGTTAAAGAAGTTACAAAGGAAGAAATACAACAAACAAATACAATTAATTAAAATATATATATATACTTTTGTTTCCTATTATATGTTAAGATATAGAAAAATATTTCCATTCATAATTTATTATAATAATTGGATACATTGTTGTTTTAAAAATAGGGGTTTATAGCCCATCTCAGTTTGGTAAGGTACATTAAAAAAAAATGGTGTGTTTCGTAAAGAGAGAGATCTTTACCCTTCAAGGTGGGGTAGGTCATTTCGGAGAAACCAGCTCGAGTGCGCTAGAATAGAGCCCCTCCTCCAACACACACAAACGCGCACATGACCAATGAGGGCACGAGATGAATTTGTGCCCAGATGGAAGGCTGACAGGCAGGTAGGCCATCCAGTTACTTTAGCCGGGCCGGCTCAGATGATTGGTCGTGCTTTTTACAGCGTCACGGCTTCCAGAGAGGACATGTTTTTATGGATTTAAAAAATTGGATATTCATTGCTCTCGGGATGTTAACTGCATTCCATGGAATATAACAACAAGTGTATCTGAAATACATGACATACCCCACCTTTAACTGCTGTCAGCCATAAGTTAAACAAGCCTATTAGCATTCACGAAAAGAAAGGCCAAACCAGAAAAAGAAAGTAAAAGTTGTAATTATTGAATTTCAGTGAATTCTGAAAAAAGAGAACGTTAATTGAGACCATTTAATTCCCATTGAATGACAGCCCAACTTCAGTAGAATCACATTATCTATCAAACATATATTACTGCTGAATCATCTGAGGGTGAGGGAAACATGAAGTGAACCCCCCACCCTGCAAACTCTGGATACCTTCCATTCGGACCTTCCTGTGAAATGGTGAGCCTTTCAGAGAGGACCATGAACAGTAAACAATAATAATAATAACATTGATTTATAGAGCACTTTTCAAAACATAGTTACAAAGTGCTTTTACATACAAAAACTCACAAGTCAACTAATCAACAGCATCTGAAGATAGAAACAGATAGAAAGTATATATCAAAGCATGACCAAGGTGCGATGCAGAGGTGAGTGTGGGTGCAGACACGGCACAGATCACAGATCAAAGACGGCTCGAGTGTTGAATTATCCCTCCTTGAGTTACATCAGATATGGAGATGCTCGCCGGCTTTGTTAGACGCCCGAATGCCTGAACAATTTGACTCTGTTACAGCTTTGACGGGAGCAGTGTTCTGTGATGAATGGGGTGAGGCACAACCTTTTGAAGTAATAAAACAAAGAAAAGTAGGCCGATGCATGGCTGTGTGCCAACGTTCTTAGCAGAGGGTGGGGGGGGAAGCACATGATCGCTAACGGGTGATGGCTTTGATCATGCTCCCAAACAAACGGCCAGATAAAAAGGGTAATCAACACCTCTGGCCACAAGTCCAAATGTGCTTCTGCCAGTGTCTATAAATTACCCGCCATTAAAGAGAAACATTTGGCATACATTTGGCATTGTTACACCACTTAGGGACCGGGGGGAGACATGTGGAGGGGGGGCCTGCGTTGGGACTTTCCTAGGGTTCGCAGGAGGCAGCAGCAGCAGCACAACACGACAGAGTTCAGCTACTAACTTGGAGCTGGGAGCTTGTTGGGATCAGGGGTGCCAGAGAGTGAGCAAGACGATGACCATGGCTGAATAGTGTGGGGGGCTTAGACCTTGGTCTCTGAGTCGTGACCTTTGTTCTCCTCAGTGTGGTTTATGTCTCCCTGTGGACAGTCTCCCAGGCAGCGCTGCTTCTGCCAAACGAGGGAATCCCTGAGGCTGAATGTCCGCTCCGAGTCCCTCACCGCTGCTTTCCTTTTGATCAGTGTTTACAGCAGAAAGAAGCACCCCACTGTGCTCATAACACAACCAGCAGATTAGCATGATTTGCACTTAGTGAGGGCTGGGTTCTTAGAAATGAAAACTATTGGCAAAGCAGCAAGACGCTTCAAACGGGTTCTGACCAGCCATCTGGCTTTGGCACCAGTCAGCAGCGGCCTGCAGGTATTCAGCGACGCTCTGCCAGGATATGCGTGAGATGCTGCACAATGATCACACGGCACACGATTCGCCATCAAACCTGCCAGAAGTGAACATGAGAATTAAGGGTGCTTGGAGTGAGTTCTTCTTATTTATACAACCACCGCTGAACAAACGTTTAACATCACTTATTTTTCAAAGCAGTTGTAGCAATTTAACCAAACACTGTAATCAAGAGAGGAAACTTTCCTTTTTGGAAATGGGAGAATGTGTGTGTGCGTGTGTGTGTGTGCTGGATCCATCAGGCTCTGCTGGAGACTGGCTAGTGTCTTCTTTGGTGAATTCGATTCAGGGAAACTAGAACACTTCCACATCATAGGATAAGCTTCTGCAACTAGTTGCGTCTAGAAAAATTACATTCTAAAAATAAACAATGATGTATTACTGTATAGGAATAAGATGTGTGTCCTTGGGCAAGACACTTCACCTGAACTTGCTCCTGTGGGTATTGTCCACAGTTTCTGACCATTGCATGTATGATATATGTGTAATGTGTGTATATGTAAAGCGCTTTGAGTCATTGAAAAAGCGCGATAATAAATGTAAGGAATTATTATTATTATTATTAAAAACACAAGCACTGGTAGGCTTACATTACACACACACACACTGGAGATACAAAAGAGAACGTTTTATCTTCAAGATTCCAATACATATAAGTGAAAATGTAATAAAGACTATGATTTATTAGAACGCCCTAGCTTTGTTTAGTAGTGCCATAGCTGCAGGT
Source organism: Champsocephalus esox (assembly GCA_036324585.1). Classification (NCBI taxonomy): domain Eukaryota; kingdom Metazoa; phylum Chordata; class Actinopteri; order Perciformes; family Channichthyidae; genus Champsocephalus; species Champsocephalus esox. Next base: position 39,537,620 of record CM070482.1, on the reverse strand, counting down.
ACAAAAGTAGTTCCGAATCATTTTCTTTTTCAGGGTCTGGTTACAAAGCCATGACTCAAGACAAAAAAGATTCAAGAAAGCGTGATAAAAGAGGGTCACCAAAGCTATGTGTCATCAGCCTGGCTTCAATGATCAAGGTCTCGTAGAATGAAGCATGAGTTCTGAAATCTAACATGAAGTTCATTTTAGTAACACAAATAAGTAAACCTACATTTCTTCAACTGACACGAAAGAACATCCAATGAAATGCACTGCCACTTCCACCTAATCTTACAAAGACAAATCGAGGGAACTTGTCAGCCAACAGTAGCATTCATTTAGGGTAGGTTTGTTCCATATGAATAATGTAGGTCAAATAGTACTTCTAATAGCTCTGACTTTGGTCTCCTCCGGTATGAGAGCCGTGAGAGTGAACCAAGTAAAGTTAGATTATGGATAAGTCTCTGAGGTTCATCTACAAGAGACCCCTTTCATACATTGATATTATATAAATGGGGAGTAATCCCGCTTTAAGTCAAACAAAATGACAATTATTTCTTATTATGAGGATGATCACAACTTATTGTTGGATTTAGAATAGGATAACTGCTGTAAGCCGTAAATCTGCTGTGTGCTGTAGAACATACACACATACATACACACCTATTAGCATTCACGAAAAAAAAGGCAAAAAAAGCAAAACCCTGAAAGAGAAAGTACATACTGCCGATACACTACTGTTACTGACGGCCAGGTGCATGTACAGTAGCAACATGCCGCAGTGTGTTCCCCTCTGTGCCTCCGTACAGAACCACCATACTGCACAGCAGATTACTCAGATTTCAATGTCCTAATGTGAGGGTGAAGTGTCACAATCAAAAAAAGTTTATTAAAATAAAATATGTGTAGAGAAAAAAAATCTTGTTTGATCATAATTGGACTGTATTATATCAGAATAAGGTGATATCATTCAAAGTAACATCATCTAATAAAGTCTGCTCTGTCTCTGTGCCAGCGTTTGTCATGCAAATATGTCAGAGAATTGAATGGAATATTGTGCGCGATAAATCTGATGACAAACTGAGTTATACAGATTTGGAAATGATACCGCTGATGTATCATGAGTGAGTGTTCTGATGCAGTCCATTGTCGATGTATCCTTGAACTTTACACTTTACCGCCTTGCGTAAGATCGGGTTTCAAGCATTTCCCGTTAGACGTTGATGTTAATGCAACATTACTGCGAACACGCTCCCCTATTACAATGTTTATAGTTTATATGAAAAATATTCCTGCTGTCAGCCTTTGATACGTCAGAACGTCACGTCACGTCATCGCACGAGAAGCGTGTTCCAGTTCGTTTCTGTTTAAATCACAGCCCTAGTTGGGTTAGTCATTGTTATTTTCTAATAGCTGTTTACAGGGCTTTAGGGCTTTGGAGAACACCTCACACACTGTCCTTCAGCCGTGTACACACTCATCCATACACTCAACCGTATAACTGTTGGTATTATACATGACTATTACTGTTTACCCATTACATTGCATGTTTTTGGACAAAGTATGTTTTTTTGGGGGGGGGTTTCATTGTTTTTATTCTGTTCCACGCAAAATGTCTCAGTTGTTCTCACATTTCCTGTGAAGATAAACGCCCTGTGAAATTGACTTTGCTCCAAAAATGGACCTTAACTAACCAAAGTTAGTATATCATAGTTATGATATGTTTGAATACAAAAAGTTCAAATGTAAGTAAGGTAACATGACATTAAAGGGGCCATATCATAGTTGTTGTGATGTTCCCTCTCCTGTAGTGTGTTCTATAGGTTTTAGTGCATGTATATGGTCTGCAAAGGCTAGAATCCCAAAGTTCTCTCCCACACACTCTCCTCCCCTGCGTGAAAGGCCTCCATTGGACTCCTTTGTTTACTTTTAGTAACATAGGGACAACACTATAATGCTCTTGCTTCCATTGGCTAGCGCTCAGACACATTGTACGTGATGCATTTATTGAATAATAATACTTAACACTAGAACCGCCTGATATTTTTCTATACCTAAAACCGCCACCAGGGTCAAATTGACCCGTTATTAGAATATCAGGCAGGGGGGGGTGTGAGGACTTTAGGGATTCTAGCCTTTGCAGACCATAGAGGGAGGGGAACATCACAACAACTATGATATGGCCCCTTTAATGTCATGTTTCCTTACTTACATTTGAACTTTTTGTATGCATCAAGGTAAAAGTATTGCTTTAAAAAGAAAAATGGTCCTGTGGTATTGGTATTTTGAAAAGCAATTTAGTTAAATTGTTTCGTTTATTAACGCTACAACATAGCGTTTCGTGAGGCGGTTGTCGTTGTTGGGTGAAAAGCAAACAGCTGTTTGTTGTGGAGCGCAGCGCGAGCAGTCTCCCGTGAGCGGAAGCGCGCTCCTTCACTACAGACTCTATCTATATATATATCTCTCTCTCTCAATCTATCTCGACAAAAGGCAAGACGTCATGTTTGTTTACACGCAAAATCAATAGCGCGAAAAGGAGTGGGGTCAATATGACCCGCTGGGCGATTTCTTCAATCTGACTTCATATTGACAATTTTTAACAACATAGAGTGCTACATAACACACTTTCAGGAAAAGTCACGGACTGGGAGACTTTAATATTTTATTGAAAAAAAGTTACATACAATAAAAAACAGCTCTGGGTCAAATTGACCCGATTGGCGGTTCTGGTGTTAAGTAGATTCATGATGAAAAAGAGGCGTGTTATACAGAAATAATACAAACTTAACAAGCTGTGGTTAATAACTGCTTTCGATTGTCGGTTGAATCCTTGAAAACTAGGGATGTCCCGATCACCCTTTGATCCCGATCCGATTTCGATCATTTGATTTTGACAATCTGCCGATACCGATTTTTCCCGATCCGATCTTTATGCAATGCATTAAGAGAAAACAAAGATAACAGATAACGGCTGGTCATCCAACGCGATGAGTCAGCTATCTTGGCTGTTATTTTGTTGGCCTTTTCACTGTTCTGGGGCAGTTTCTCTTTCCTTTTAAAAGTCTCTGAAAGTGTTGTGTTGTTTCAGTGCCGTTACCTGAGTGACCGCTGTGCACTCGTTGTGTTGTTGTTGGTGTTTGTTTCACAGGTAGCGTATTAGATTGGTCGTGTTGAACGTAGCTCTGTTCTTTCCACCACGCGGAACCTCTGCCTTGCAAACATTGCATCTGGCTGTTACGGCCCCTACACACGGCGGCGTGCCTTGCCGCTTGGCGGTGGGCGTGTCTTGAGCTTGGGGAGTCAACGAGAGCAACGCGACCAACAACCAATCACATGAATGTCCCGCCCCGGACATACAAAGCAAAGCATTCATGCTACATCCATGCTGGCTAAATATACTGTCTATGCTCGCTAGCTGTCCATTCAAACGAAGTACACTGGATATAAACTCCCCAAACAAGCGAAAACCTACCAGTTTCCCCCACTGTCTCTGCCACCTCCCCCCATGCCTGGCTCCTCCGGTTTGTATCCCTGTAGGTAAAGAGGGACTGGTCATAGAGTACCAGGGGATTCCCTACCGCCACGATAATTTTCTCCTCCATTTTTTGACATATGGGAAATAACTGCGGTCTGGCTCTCCCAACATACACGCGGTTTGATTGGCTAGTGCTTGTACTGTCAGATTTGCATACGCGGGATTTGATTGGCTGACACCTCAGTCGAGGCGGCAAAAGTAGAACATTGCTCTACTTTTGCAGCGAGCACCGCGAGAGAAGCTACGCTTTGCTCCCACAATGCAGTTCGGCGAATAGTGACGTCACCCCATTCAAAGTGAATGGGCAGAAGCGGTGAAGCGGCAACGCACGCCACCGTGTGTAGGGGCCGTTACACTGCCTTCGCTTTCAATTTTATAATACTTCCAAACTCCTGACATTTGCTCTGTCCCGACTCCCGAGTCACCAGCTGAACGTAGCCTCTCGTTAGCTTGCTGCTACTATTAGACACTGCGCCCACTCTGTTGCCAGATTTGAGAGAAATAAGCAACCAGGTCTATGAAAACAAGCCCAAGCAACACATACATGATGTTGTGTATTTTAAACCAAAACTAAGGCCTCAGGATGACTTTAAGACGTGAACATGGTCATTTTTGTTTTGTAACATTAAATAAAATAATAAAAATATTTTATATATAAAAAAAAATTCCCGATCCCCGATTTTTTTCTCCTATTCTGATCTTTTGAAAATCACGTGATCGGCTCCGATCCCCGATCACGTGATCGGATCGGGACATCTCTATTGAAAACGGATTATTATATCATAATTCATTATAACAGCCAATGCCAACAGCCAAACAACAATGTTCCTCACACAGGAGGATAAGGTGCATTTGTCGGGATCAACTTTTAGCCCCAGATACTTTTCTATTCCATGTTTAACATATCAGTCCCACCTTAAATCTCAGCATACTTTCCTAACAGCAACATGTTATTCAAATATTGGAAATGATTTAATGCTGTGTTAAAAAGTAAGCCAAATATTTGTTTCTGCTTAGCCAAATGCCGGCAGAATGTCCTTGAACTAAACACACCCTTCTGAGTCCTTCAACTGAAATGTAGCACTAACACATGTTTAACTATGTTACATCAGTTCAAGTTGAAATACTGTGACAACATCCAGAAATAAGAAATGCATCAGTTTGTGCAGGTAAAATATGAAAATAGACGGTACATATAAAATGTCATATCTAAAATAAAAACACACCAGGGAAATTGTGTGGAAAATTGAAAGGATGTCAGCAGATTTAGTCTGAATGCCATATTGAAGCATCGTGGTGAGTTTAGGGGTATCTACAAAGAGACGTGCTGTCATCCTGTAATGACAGTGTGGAGGAGGCGCTGATCTCAGACCAGGGACTCTGATGACAGACGCTGCTGTGAGCCGGGCACAACCTCAAATTAAAGATAATCCCTAAATGGTATTCCATCAGATTACCCTTTTAAGAAACCTGCCACACAGTTCTCACTCTGCTACATCATCCCACAAGAAATGAATAAACAATCTATTCATGTTTCTGTTTCTATTTTAAGAGGAGCGTGAAACTCACAAGGCTTGTTTGTAAGACCTCATTGAAGCAGCACTAAAAGAGAGCATTGGGTCTTTTCCTCGCTGATCTTAACACAAGCTTATTTACAACACCAAAACATGATTAAAGCTTTACTTTGGATCAAGATGTTTCCCATGACCAAAGTCTGTGTGGCGAATGGAGCAAGCATAAGATAATGATGTACTTTATTGATCCCACATTTTGGAAATGTTTTCATCGCAGCAGCATACAAAAACAAGGCATTGCACATCATTAGAAATTAAAAGAGTAGTAATAAACAATTCAAAAATATAAACATCTCAAAATATAAATAAACCTGCATGCGAGAGTAGAAAATATTGACCGTGAAGATAAAAAATCTATAAACTATCTGACGAATAAGACACTATTTCAGTTAAAGCAATAACAAGTGGGATATTATTTACATTCAGTGTGTGAGGAATGGAATATTAACTTAAATATGAATGTAAAAGGTACAGTGTGAATGTACACTCCAGTTAACCAAAGTGAAGCGATGGATAAAAGTGAGGTGATTTGCTAAAAAGTGTTATGGCAGTAGGCAGGAATGTTTTCCTGTATCTAGCAGCGGGGGGGGTGGGGGGGGGGTTGTTCAGTATGGGGGGTGCCCCTCCTCCTCCTCCTCCTCCTCCTCCTCCTCCTCCTCCTCCTCCTCCTCCTCCTCTCACAGCTTCAAAAGTGTCCAGCTTGATGCCGATGACAGACCCAACCTTCTTAATCAGTTTGTTAAGTCTGCTGGTGTCACCGACCCTAATGCTGCCCCCCCCAGCAGCACAATACCATACAATCATAGTTTATTGTCTGATCAAATGTTTCTTGCATCGCAGCAGCAACATTTGCAACATCAACCAAGGACACAGATATTTTCACTGAAGAGAAACACGTCCATTTGACCTGGGATTCATCTCTGTATTTAATGTGAGGATTGACTGGTGCACAAAGGAGTGCTTTAGTCTAACGTTATGAAATCACAGGGAACCCTGTATCGTCCATATGATGGCAACACTGAATATCCACTCTTCAGGACACGGTGGGGTCAGCAGATGTTAATATGTTGTTTAGGTAAGCTGATAGAGTCTCTCACAGCGTTGACCTACAATCTTTGAGCAGGTGTTCACCTGGTGGAGCAGTTCTGACTTTAAACAGTTGGACAAACACTTGTACCAAGTAGCCTAGCAACACTGTAGAATAGTCACACAAAAAGACAAAACAACTAAAGAAGAATTTGTGAACTAAGGCGGCGCAGAAAATCTATTCTTTGGAAAACAATCAGTTGATACACACACTCACACTCACACAGAAAAATGTCACGTTCACATTTTATTGATTTAACTGGCACTCTTGGATCAATCACCTTTAAGCCCTTCATTGTTTTGTCTGCTACACAATGACATCAGGTGGGGGTGGGGCAGGCGGTTGGTCAGTTGATGTAGCTCAGACACTGATTTTAACAAAATACAACCTTGAACCTGTGACCCCCTGATCCAAACACCAACGGACAATCCACTGCACCATGTATGTTAAGATTAGGGATGCACGATATTGGTTTTTTGAAACCGATACCGATAACTTCCTGCTTCTTAAGACCGATACCGATAACAAAAAAAATGTTATGCCACTAATTATTTTAACGCGATTAACGCATGTGTATTTTTTTTCCTCGCCGCCCCGTAGTTTCAGAGCGCATCGAGTTTAAAATACCATCTACAAGCTGACGCTGACAGCCCCGCTCCTGCCGCCCGCTTGTGGCAGACCACACTTCCACGCTCACCGGCAGGCACCGACTGGCCATCGGGAGGGTGTGTGTATGTGTGGCCCGAGCGAGCGAGAGAGAGACCTTGCATTGTTGTTGTTAGCATCTGGTGCTAGCTAGCTGCGCTAACGGATATAAGGAGCTGTTTAAATGAAAACAGAGGAGCGACATTTCGCCACAACTGCGCCGAGCACTTGACTTGATGCAGGAAGCAGACAGCGGGACATTGGAGGAGAAGTCAGCACACTCAGCACGGATAGTGCGCAACATGATTGCAGCGTCCAGGCAGCTCCGGTTCGAGCATATGCCTTAAGTTGCACATAGCTCCAGCGCACGCGCACACACCACACACACACACACACACACACACACACACACACACACACTCTCTTTGTATTGTATTATTGTCTTCGTACGCTTTTAACACACCATCGTAGCGATGGCGATGTTTCAGGCGACTGATCAGGTTGGAAGTATTATAGCTCGTTGCCTTTTTCCCTCCTTGTGGAACTTCTGTATTGCATTTGTTACAAATAGCAAGCGAACTTTCCAACGCTGAAACTTTGAAATAGTCCCATACTACCAACGACATGTTTGTTTATTGTCCTGGCTTCACGGCCGCACACCATTTACGTCACAGCCAGGCATGAGAAGGGAGCGCTGGATTTGTGAAGAACTCCCCTCTTCCTAAACCACTAACACCACAGTACTGGCAAAACGGGAGGAGCCGAGTGAAAAACAAGCGCCCCTGATCCCAATCCACCCACACCGCAGTACTTTTTTCTTTTTTTTTACCCAAAAATATATATTGTATATTATCGGGGTTATTACTACTTTTATCGGGTTTATCGGGATGACGTCATAATTCCTAATTCGGACCGATAATTATCGCCCCGATAATTATCGTGCATCCCTAGTTAAGATACATTAGTAACAGCCTCAATTGTATTGTCCTCAATAAAGTCTAAACGCCATTACATGTTAACGTCCAAGGTATGATACATATTTAATACAGTATGTATAAAACACAACTAAATCCTCTCAACTATTCGGGTTGCTCATAAGAAATGACATAAAACTAACGTAAACCTTCACTGATGTCTTTCTTAGCAAATGTCCCATGTAATACTGTGTTTTCATCAATTAATACTGACACATTCCCTCTTTTCTGCACCTTCCCTTTTGCAGTCTGTTAGTACATGTACAAGAAAGTATATTGCAAATGTTGAAATCTGGCAAATACATTTCTCACTCAACGTCCTGCCTGCATAGAGCGCTGTTTTGTGAAAGAAAACACTGCGCCTTGTTTGGATTTGTATGCGTGTGAATAGCGCATCTGCTAACGAAAGTCTGGTCAGGCAGGCCAGGTTTTTGCAGCTTTCTAAAGAACTGCTGATCCAAAAAAGCTCATGCATGTCACTGCTCTCCCTCAGGTCCTCAGCAACCCGAACGCCAAGTTATTAAACCTACACATTATACCTTTTAAGTATATAACAATAAAAACATCTGTGGCTGCTGGCTTGAAATTGGCAACAGCATGAATCAGCAAATAAATAATATAATTTTGTAAAACACAATGCATGCATCAAAGAGTGTTGTCGACAGTAAATGTGACAGTGGAAGGATCAGGATTACCAAAGACCTTAAGTCAGCCTGTCTGACCCTTTCTCACGCTGCACTGCTGACACCCCATATCTGCCGTGTCATTGTTTAATAGCATGACACAGTTTATCACTTATGCCACTTCTTCAGACCTCTGGAAACATCCATTGACAGTGTGTCTCTCCATAGCAGGGGTTTATTCATGGTCCCCTCAGGAGGAGCCCCGTCACATGACCACATCCCTGGTGCAGGTGTGCGGCTGAACCTCCTGCATCTCAGGCAGTACGCGTCATTCCCCCTCCCTCATCAGATCCCCACAGAGCAGATTTGTAGCTGTCCATTACTCAGCGAGACTGCGGGGTCCTGCTGATCCCTGTAAAGCCTCTCCTGGCCACTGCCCTCCGTCCAGCTGCAGACCCCTCAGTATGCTACCAGGGGACAGCTGTCACAACATTCATCAGCAGCTCAGGGAAATGTGTCATTCCCCCTCCCATGCTGATATATTAGCATGGAGGTAGATGATTTCCTGCACTTAATGGGGATTAGCGACGTCTGTGAGCTGGTTGCCTGTCCAACATGTTACTCTATCATTTGTATGATGCAATACACACTAAACAAGTTTAAAACAGCTTTAACGTTTGCCCCTCTAAACATCAAGTGATGCTGTAAATATTCACAAACACATTGTACATCTTTTTTTCCGATTAGAATTCATTTAATAATCTTATAATTTTAATGAAAAAAGCAGCATTGGTTTATTCATCTAAAACAAAAAGCGTCAACTGATGTGCTGGTTAAGCAAAGACCGAACATGACTTCACAGAATGATGGGTGAGCAAAGCATGGGATGTTTTGGGCATTTTTGTACTTACGGTAACGGTGTCAAGGGCAAAACTGCTACAACAGCACACAACACTTACGGCCCGTCCACACTACAGCGTCGACAGCGTCGGAAGCGTCGACAACTCCAATCTGCCTATTCACTTTCAATGGGGTGATGTCACGTTGCCTCGCTTTTTCACCGAACTGAATTGTGGGTAGCAGAGCGGTCCGTCTCCGCCGGAGACGCCGGAGTAGCCAGCGCCAACCAATCAAATCCCGTTTCTGAAAATCTGACAGCTCAAGCCGTAGCCAATCAAACCGCGTCTAAGCTGGGAGAGATATCCCGCCGTTCATTTCTATATTTCAAAAAAAGTCGGAGGAGAAACTAACTATCGACGTAGCAAATCACCCGGTTTTGTATGACCAGACCCTCTTCACCTACCGGGAATACAAACCGGAGGAACCAGGCATGGAGGGAGGTGGCAGAGACAGTGGGGGAAACTGGTAGGTTTTCGCCTGTTTGGGGAGTTTATATATATATATTGCTCCCATAAAATCCCACGGGGGTTTTTTGCTTTGTATGTCGGGGGCGGGAGATTCATGTGATTGGTTGTTGGTCGTGTTGCTTGAATAAAATCCCCAAGCTCCAGACACGCCCAGCTCCAAGCTTTGTTTGAAGCTGTAGTGTGGACGCTCCGTTACACTAGGAAAAACGTGTTGCCCTTTCAAAAACTATGCAAATATAAAAACCAGGGCTGTCAGTCGATTAAAATATTTAATCGCGATTAATCGCGATTAATCGCAAATTAATCGCACGTTTTTTATCTGTTCTAAATGTACCTTAGAGGAATATTTATGCAAATGTTTATTATCATTTGAACAATGACAAATATTCTCATGATTATTAAACACAACAACCTGGAACCTCTCATACAATACTGTGTGTGTGTGTGTGTGTGTGTGTGTGTGTGTGTGTGTGCATCTGTGTGTGTGTGATGGATCGTTGAAGCTATGCAGCAACTCAAGGCATATGCTCGAATGGGAGCTGCAATCATGTTGCGCACTATCCGTGCTGAGTGTGCTGACTTCTCCTACAATGTCCCGCTGTCTGCTACCTGCATCAAGTCAAGTGCTCGGCGCAGTTGTGGCGAAATGTCGCTCCTCTGTTTTCATTTAAACAGCTCCTTATATCCGTTAGCGCAGCTAGCTAGCACCAGATGCTGACAACAACAAGGCAAGGCAAGGCAATTCAAAGTGCTTTACAAAAAATGAAAGACATTAAGCATTAAAAAAGAAAAGCTAATAAAATAAACATTAAAAGGAAAAATAGATGGATAAAAGTTACAGTGCCGTCTAAAATATGAATAGTTCAATTAAACATTAAAAGAAAAATACATGGATAAAAGTTACAGTGCAGTTTAAGATGTGAATAGTTCAATTAAAAGCAGCGACAAAAAGAAAAGCCTTCTTGCTGGATTTAAAAGTAGTCAGAGTTGCAGCGGACCTGCAGGTTTCTGGGAGTTTGTTCCAGATGTTTGGAGCATAATAACTGAACGCTGCTTCTCCATGTTTCAGTTCTGACTCTGGGGACAGAAAGCTGACCAGTCCCTGAAGACCTGAGAGATCTGGATGGTTCATAGTTTAGCAGGAGGTCAGAAATGTATTTTGGGCCTAAACCATTCCGTGCTTTATAAACCAGCAGCAGTATTTAGAAATCTATTCTTTGACACACAGGAAGCCAGTGTAAAGACTTCAGAACTGGAGTGACAACAACAATACACGTAAGGTCTCTCTCTCGCTCGTTCGGGCCACACATACACACACCCTCCCGGTCCTCCCGATGGCCAGTCGGTGCCTGCCGGTGAGCGTGGAAGTGTGGTCTGCCACAAGCGGGCGGCAGGAGCGGGGCTGTCAGCATCAGCTTGTAGATGGTATTTTAAACTCGATACGCTCTGAAACTACGGGGCGGCCGAGGAAAAAAAATACACATGCGTTAAAATAATTAGTGGCGTTAATTTGTTTCTGCGTTCACGCGTTAACTTGACAGCCCTAATAAAAACACAAATATGCCAAAAAAAATGCGAAATGAAGAAACATCTTCACCAAATTGACAACGCAAATCATTGACAAATAATTAAAAAATGTTGCACAAGTTCATAACATGGAACAAGGAAACAAAAAAGTGGGACCGGAGAGCTAGCTGGCGTTCGGTGATAATAAAGTTGGCCAACTGTAACTGGAAACATAATTAAATATACGTTTTATTGGCTTATTCTAACAATGTGATCGCATGATTCCTTCATATTATGGCAGATCTGCTGTGAGCTAGCTATCTAACATAGCTAACCTAGTTCTTTAAAATGCTGCATGTGTTGTCAAGTTGGTGAAGACGTTTCTTCATTTGCATTTGTTTTCGCACATTTGTGTTTTTATATATGCATCGTTTTTGAAAGTACAGCACGATTGCTCCTGTCAGCAACCATAGATACAAGTGAAGAAGACAGAAAAACAGACAGAGAGTCGGGTATGACATGCAAAAATTAGGGGAATTTGTATCATACAGATGCAGGACTGATTCTAACCGACAGGTCCGCACGCACTCTCCAGCCGAAACTAGCATTCATTCACAAACTAAATCAGGAGACCTTTAACGTTTTACGTCCGATTCGCTCCTTTTTTCCTCGCTGTACACAGCTCCAGTTTGGGCATTAGCCTGTCATCAGATTGTATTTGTTGTTGCTGCTGTAGTGGAAGTTAAGTACAATTATTGTTGATTAAATACTCCAAATCTCCACCCTCCATAATTGCACTTGCTTCAGTTGCTTGCTACTTTCTAACGACGGTGAGAGTGGTGCAGAGACGCTATCTATCTTCTATCGATTAGATTTATGATTCGAAAACTATAAAAGTAGGGTAGACATGTGTATCCGACTGAACAAAACGTGCATTTATCTAAGAGGTTCGTTTTTCCACTGACCTTATTTCGAGCTATTTCCCAAAATCCTATGGAGAAATCCCATTGTTTTCTGTCGAGGGAATCCGAGCGCGGCTGACTAATCACATGTTGGCAGGGGCATCACGTGGGCCTCATCTGATTGGTCAATCCCTCCATTTTTTTTCACCAAGGGAAGCCAATTTCGGCTGGCCTCCTCTCGCAACAGAGAGTGCAATCTACTATTTCACCATAACATCTAGAGGGGCGCTGTTTCACACTTTGTAAAATACTCAATGAGAATGGGGGAGAGACGGGCCGGCAGGAACACACAACAAAGAATTTCCGAAACTTAACTCAGTGTTTTTATTTATTTATTAAAATTACAATCCGAAAAAACAGGGGAAGCCTGGCTTCCCTTGGCCTCAGAGAAAACGCCACTGCTCCCTCGATAGACTCCAAACCAGTGGTTGCGTTTAGACTTTTTCGTTGTCCGTCATTGTGACGGACAGGATCGTAACATTTTCGTCATAATCCATTATTACCCGTCATTTTATTTTTCATGTTTTAATGATGAGACATATTTAATATTTATGTTTGGGTACTAAGCAGCAAATGTTCATTCATTCCTTTTTTTTATGGTTCATACAGAACTTTTAAGGGCATGGAGAAAAAAAAAGACGAACAGAAACATCGACCGTGCGTGCGGTCACTTTTCATGTCAAAACGAATATGAATGATTTATTTTTCCTTGCCACTTGCTTGTCCCCTCTGCTGCGTTGCTTGTCCTTCATCCTCCACGGCATCAATCCCTCTTTTTCACCTCGTTTATCCACACCATCACTACTGGGCTTATTTAAATAGCTTCGGACGATCAGCTGCCGTGATATTTTGCGATTGCTAAAGCCAGTTAAACAACGAGGTCAAAAACAAGACTAGACAATAGCTACTTAATATGCACACACTCGCCACCAACTGGACAGGGGTGTGAATGACTACATATTAGTTACAGACTACAGTAGAGTACAGTAGATCGCCCTCAGTCTACCTGGCCACTAAGGATGTAATATAATGTGGGCCGCTGGTGGACATTTTGGCGCTGTTCCGAGTTGTGTTCTAATCTGTCAAAATGACGGACTGCTTTCAGATTTTTCCATCATTCTTGGAAAAATTCCGTCATAGACGGAAAATATTCGGTTAACGCAACCTCGGCTCCAAACTGTAAACATTTTAGCCGCCCGACTCCTCACACACACCAGATCATGGCACCATATCACACCAGTCCTCAAAGACCTTCTCCCAACGCATCAACTACAAAATACTGGCCCTCCCCTATAGCCCTCCCACTATCTTTTCAGGTCTTCTCACCCCCTACCAACCCCCCGCGGTCCCTCAGATCCACCTCAGCCTGTCCCCCCCCAAGTCCAAACTAGGCAGCATTGGGGACAGTCTTTTCAGTGGGAGATCCCAGGATCTGGAATTCCCTCCCCCAGGATCTCCGCTATTCTGAGAATCTTACAGTATTCCAGTCCCTTTTCAAAACTCATCTCGTCTCCTCTGTCTACTCACAGCACACACATCAATCCATGCCGGTTGATCAAGTGTGATAGTCCTATACCCCCCACCCTAACCTTCCCTTATATTGTACAGCGATTTTGAGTCCTTGAAAAGCACTATACAAATATAATGTATTATTATTATTATTATTATTATTATACTTACAGGTATCTGAGGCCTGTACTACGAAGCAGGATTTTCGCATAGTCGGCTAACTTCAGGGAAAACTCGGGGTTTCTGGTCCTACGATGCTGGTTCTCTTTTTAGCAGGCTAGATCTCCATGGTAACTTATGCTGGGCGGCTAACCTGCTCCGAAGCAGGTTAGGTTGCAGGCTAAGAGATCAACTCAGTGAAAGCACTGCCTGCTGACCAATCAGAGCTCAGTGTGCGGAGTTTAAAGCGATCAAGTCATATTACAGGAGAAAGGAAATACAGAAAAGCTGCCGTCGCAGGAAAGACGGCCGGCGAAAATCAACGACTGTGTGAACGTGAACATTAAAGGTGGGGTAGGTAAGTTTCAGAAACCCGCTCGAGATACACTTTTTGTTATATTCCATGGAATGCTCTTAACATCCCGATAGCAATGAATATCTGAAGTGCTTTGACAATAAATACATAAAAAAATGTCATCTGTTGAAGCCGTAGTACTGTAAAAAGTACGCCCTGTCTGTCAGCCTTCCATCTTGTGCACGCACAAATGTATCTCGTGCCCTCATTGGGCGTGCCGTCATTGGGCGTGCATTGCAGCAGTACTTCAATGACTCGCCAGCAACAGGCGGCCACTTTCACCAGTCTGCTGACGTCATGTGCGCGTTCATGTGTGTTGGAGGAGGTGCTCTGTAAGGAAGTCTGAAGGAAGGGGCGGATTCTTTTCGGCTGTGTACTTTCAAATTTTTTTGTGCACTCGAGCCGGTTTCTGAAACGTACCTACCCCATCTTTAATAGAATATCACCTCCCATCTTCAGAGCAATCTGACTATTATAACATTAGCGTTAAGAAAGCTTAATTAAATATCTGCCACAACATAAGTAACCGGATCAAACCGGATGTCACATACTGTATGCAGAAGTATTATTTTAAGCAACACATTAAGTTGACGAAACACTCGAGTCAAATGTAATTAAAGTCAGATCGTGTTTTAGACGGGGCAGTGATATCATAAACCTGTTGATGTACGCATTCAAACACTTGTTCTGTTTCCCAGCTGTGTTCACCTTGCAGGTGCAGCTCTGTGGCTTTGATCCTGGATCAAGTGTTTAAGTCATGGATGTTTAAAGTTTAACTTCTTCATATGTCTAATATTATAGTTGACTTTTCATTCAGGAAGTATGACGCTGCGCTATCAGTATGCTTCTCCATGTTTGTGATTGGTGGAATGCTCCAGATACCACCCCTTTCATGTGAACGCGCACCTAACTAGATAGGACACGGCTGGCTTGAGCGATCCACTTGATAACCCGCGTTGTAGTACCGTTTAGCGAGAGCGCGTATGTTTTGGATTAGGCCAACCGGCTAACTCAAACATATCCAGGTTAGGTTGAACCAGCTTCGTAGTAGGCTACAAGCCTCAGATCTTCCTGAGGTGTCACTTCTGATGTAGTCTGTGTGGTCTACAGTGAATGTATTCCTGACAGCCACAGGTGATAATAATCAAAGGTTCCCATAGGATCCAATAGAAAATGCATGCATTTTTGACCCACTTCTGGAAGCTTGGGGTAGTAATACAAAAACTACAATTTCTTAAAATGCATAACATTTAAATAAAAAACTTGAATGGCATGATATTCAAAACATGTTTTTTGAGGAATAGCTGGAATATGAAATGATAAAAAATGTTAATTACCAAGAATACCACCTCACCAGGTCCAAAAAGACCCACTTATGCATCTAAGGGTTGGGGACATTGCAGATAAATGACAGGCACTCTAAACCATTCTGCTAATGAACCACTCTAAAACTTGGCTTCTTTTCACTAACAACGTTTTTTAAAATTAATTCTATCTGCTTATACTTCACTATAACAATGATGGGTTGTTGTGGACAGTGGCAGTTTGGTTCATAAAGCATTGACCACTGAAAAGGTGTAACAGTGTAAATCATTCACATTTGCAATTATGTGATGTAAAGGTGCCATGTCGTTCTTATGACGGCACATTCATCTAAAAAAACAAAAAGCTTTCAGTCCAATTTGACTTAGTTGCTTCATAGTGTTTCTGAATAATTGGTTGTTGGAAGGAAAACATTTTATTTGTTCATCTAGTTAATGCTCCATTGCTTCAACATGACAGTGTCAGTTCATTTGCGGTCATAGGGCAGGATGTTGGGGTAAAACAACATTGTCTACATTCAGTGGAGAGACTGGTGCAGAACTTCTAGGACCATACTCCCTTTTCAACACTTGTTTATGGATACATGTGTGTTCTAATGTGAGATACACTTTATCAAACGTCCTGTTGGGAGGTTTCTCTGAGATACAATTAGTCTAAAGATTAGACCGAAGGCTTTCCCCCTCATTATGGTAAAACATACATTTCTTCAATTAAAACAGAAATGTTTATCATTAACAAACTCACTCACTGTCGCCTACCCTGGTGGCAGATCCGTTTCAAAGACGTTGCTTGACTCTTTCAACTGTTTATGACCTCCTACCTTCCTCCCGGCAGCCAAACACTGTACTATGAGCCATCCGATAATCCTGCATATTAAGGGGGACCAACTTGCTCTAAAAGACATAAAGGACACACTATAAACTCTAAAAACACGAGTAAACATGCTAGCCTAGCAGCATTAAGGCTACAAACCATACATCACCCACCAATGAACGAGAACAGTACCTAGTAATACGACCGCGCTTTTAAAACATCCCATTTGTTTTTTTTCCTACATTTCTTCTACACTGGACAGTTTTTGACATTAAGTGAGACGGCTTGCAAATTAGCTCATGATGGATTCACGACCCCTACACAGGCCTCCGGTCCGCTGAGCCGCCGGCAGCCGCTCCTGAGGAAACACTCAAACATCACTTAACAGCCCTCACATGCCATTCATGTGCACATAGAACCAACAACCATCGATTAGTGGATTCAGGTGCACTAATTCAAGCGTAGAACAATGTGGGTACTTGAGGAATAATAGCGGCTGATCTTCAAAGTAATTCAACAGTTTGATTCCTCAGTTTGTACTTTGCCTGTGTCATAACACAGGGAGCGGTTATGAGCACACTGAGGACTCCCAGCTGGATTTGACGACCCGTAGAATCAACACAAAACTCGTAAGAAGGGGATGAAAGAGGGGTTTAATCCTTTCCATTGAACGTTCGTTGACAACACATACAAGGGTCTAAAGTGTGTGTTAGATGTGGGTAATGAGGGTAGATTATTATTTTGTCCCTGACCTGGGTGGATCTGCATACATACACATGTTCCACATACTCTAAAGCTTCCGTTTGGATAAGAATAGAAAGGGAGGGAGAGGATACGGGTATGAAAGACGTGAGTTGTTCAGCGGATGGGGGATGGTGTTAAGATGTTAAACTCTCATTCCAGTTTACAGAAAATACTGGTACATTTTAAAAACTAACTCATGACATCCAGAGATCCCATTTTCTATCGACAAATGTGTATTTGAGCAACGGGAGTTTAGATACCTGGGGCGATGGGACACACGATGGAATGTCTTAAGTAAGGCGGACATTTGAAAGTAATATCAAAGTAAACATTTATATTTTTCACAGATACTGATTTTAAGCTCTAAATACATAGTTAATTCAGTGTTATTAACAGTGGTGGATAGTAACAAAGTACATATACTCAAGTACAGTACTTAAGTACAATTTTGAGGTGCTTGTACTTTACCTACGTATTTTCAGTTTATGCTACTTTATAAATATACTCCACTACGATTTAGAAGCCAATATTGTACTTTTTACTCCACTTAATTTATTTGACAGTTTTTAGATTTAGAGTATGAGCTAATATAATATAATAACTAATATATAATTAGTGTCTTTTCTGTGTTGGAGTTTTACTCGCTACAGGGTGTACTTTGAGGATTTGTGACTCTGCAGACCGTTTACATGCAGAAAAAGCTACATAACACAAGGGGACGGGATAACCAGAAAAGCATGACATGGGACCTTTAAAGAGAAACTTGCAGGTTTTTTTTTGTCTACATTTATGCTTAAACTTGCTTGAAAATTACAATTAAAAAAGTGAATGCAGGATTTGATATCTTTTACGAGACATAAGGGCAGGAATTCAGAGGGAAAGGAGCAATTTTGAGCTCTGCTCTTAAAAACGGCTTTTTTTTAAAGGTCATACGTCAAACGCATCATATTACATCACAAAGGGGACACATCTCCGCTCTCTGACCACGGGAATAGTTAGTAGTTGCGTTGAGCAGTTGCGTTGAGCAGTTGTGTTGAGCGGTTGTGTTTTAGTGAGCTGGTATTTTTCGGTAGTTTTACATTGTATTTCACCATTTGTACTCATGGTGCAGTATTGTGTTTGTGCAGGCTGCACAAATACCAGCCTGTCCGGACAAACGTTTATCAGGAAACCGTATTACATCTCTCTCCACCCTTCCATTACATTACATTACATAGCATTTAGCTGACGCTTTTATCCAAAGCGACTTACAATAAGTGCGTTCGACCAACAAAATACAAACTTGAAGAAAACAGAATCATATAAGTACATCAGGCTTCATAGAGCAAAAACATTTCAAGTGCTACACCCAGATTCCTTGCAGTATGAGTCGGGGAAACAACAGAGGTGCCGATGTTGATTGTTAGGTCAAGAGTGGGACAATCTTTTCCCGGAAGGAAAAGCAGTTCAGTTTTGTCAAGGTTGAGCTTGAGGTGATGATCAGACATCCACTGAGAGATGTCAGCTAGACAAGCAGAGATGTGTGCGACGACCTGGGTCTCTGAGCGAGGAAAGGACAGAATTAATAGAGAGGCGAAGTCCCTCCCTTTCCGGGAGCCTCCATGGGACCCCGGAAGCGTACAATTATACATTGAAGTCAATGGAGAGAGAAAGGTTATCTTTTGATCCCGTTTGAATTGTGCCACGAATGACACATATGATGTTTGTCAATTTAAAATAATATTTTGCAAGTCAAAAAACTAAAAACGTGTCGTAAAACTGTGAAGTTACACTTTTTTTTGTATGAAACCGCTGAGTGAACTACAGGTCTCTGGTCTCGCACAATACGCGTCACCATCACAAAGTCGGCCGTCACGTTAGCACATTTCACCTGTTTCTTTCAGAATGAGAATAAAAGTATAAAACGAGGTGAACATCACTGCAAGTCTGGACACGTTGAGAGCTGTACATACACGAAAGGGGAGTTAGTCGGTTCTGTAAAAGCAGCGGGACCGGCTTTACAAGGTTTCGGTGAGTAATATGAGTGCAATGTGTAACGTTAATGTCAGCTAGCTAACATTAGCTAACAAGGTACACTAACGTGTTTTGTTTCAGTAACTAGTTTTCTCCTTAAGAACTTCGTGGTCTCTGTGTATGCTGTGGATAACATTAGTGTTCACAAGAACAAGGTACACTCCCGTGTTTTGTTTTAGTTGCTCTTCAGATTGAAGCGGCCAGTTTTATATCGACTATACTGTATGTGTGATCTCCTTTTACATCTCGTTTGTGTCATTTGAGTTTATTTGCTGTGTGTAGATTCAAGGGTTTTGGTCACCTTGTCAATTTGTTTGGTTATCCAGGCACAGCTGTGTGTAGTCACACACACTCGGGTACACTGGTATGTGTTTTCCTAATGTAGAGAGCGTTGATTAATTAATAAACTACACACTGAGTCTAGATCCTGACCAAATCCTTTTTTATTGTTGATCAAATGTTTTTCAAAAATGTATTCATACACATTTAGAAACATACAATGTACAATCACAACCAGTACAACACAAATTACAAAAAATACAAAAAAACAAACAATAACAACAATCAGACAAGAGGACAAAACTATGGAAAAATAACCCCTCCCACCCCCAGATCCGGACCATCCTTGTATTATTGCTCATTCAATCTATTATAGCATGCTAACCAGAGTTGGGTGTAACGCGTTACTGTAATAATATTACTTTGTCGGTAACGGAGTAGTGTAACGCACTACTTTTATAATTCAGTAATCACACTACAGTTACTAACATTTCCCCGACACGTGTTACTTCGTTACTTTCTAAAATCAGTCATAATCAAACCTCAACAAACACCTGCAAAGAACACATGCTAAGGTGAAGCTAACGCACATAGCTGTTGTTTATTTATATCACACACGTAGTCTGTTCTTCTTCTCTGTTTTCCGGTTGTTGTCTGTTTTGAATGACGAATACACACTACCGCCGCCTGCTGGTAAGGAGAGTTATTGCCACTCGCGCATGCGCAGTTCGTACGTGCTCGGCTGAAGTCTTTGCGGTGTGCTCCAGTCTGGCTCCAGTGCAACACATGGCCAACACGCAGGAGAACACGCTGACGCAACAGCGTGAGCAGAGATAGACTGAGCAAAATATACAGATAGCAGGAGACAGAGGACAGCCACGGTCAGATAGGAAAACATTCAGGATCTGGATCAGTCAATGGAAACTGAACTAAAGAGAACATTTGAAACTTTAGCAGTCTGCGTGATCTGCCTGCAGGGAGGGGCGGGCCGGCCCTGCGAGTAAAGTAACGAGTAAAGTAACGAATTACTTTATGTAGAGAGTAACGAAGTAGTGTAATATATTACTTTTTTAATATGTAATATGTAATATATTACTATTTTTGAGCAACGACCCCATCTCTGATGCTAACAAACATGGTACTTTCTTTATTTGTACAGATCTGCATGGGAGACGATGGCGCGATGCAGAGCGCTGTCTGTGATTGTGCACGGGGGATGTACAAATGCAGCCACGCTGTAGCATTGGCAATATGTGCCATGTGGCAGATCAGCTCCACAGATGTTGAGTGCCAGTGGAGGAAGCCTGGCACTTCCAAAGTAGTCCAGCCGGTGTCTCAACTTTACCAACAGTGAGAGGAGACATACAACCCACTGGCCAGAGACATCGCCACTCAGGATGTAGACTGGTTCAGGTCTGCACTGAGGGGCGCACAGTGTGGCATGGCATGGCTTTTGTCACCTGAGCCAGAGCCGCAGCCTCAACATCAGGCCATTGTCACCGTGCCGGAGCTGGTGAAGGGGCATGGGGGTCGGGGGCTTGAGGCAATTCTTTATGAAAATAGTTGACTGTTGGAGAAATGAATCCAAATGAAACGTTGGACTGAACTACAACTACGCCTTTAAATCTCTACGGACTGTTTTTCAGTGGGATGGCAAGTTCCTATCTTTAAACATTTAATAGTTTTTTCTCAGAACAGATTTGATTTTCTGAAGTTAATTTAACTTAACCATGTAAGGTCATTATTAAAAAGGTACAATCAATTTGTTTAGGGTTGACTAAAATAATGATAAACATTTCATTTGGATAATTTACTGACAGAATAAGAAACTCAATAATGCTCTACTCACCTGTTCCTTTTTATAAAGTGAAACAGTTGAAACGATGATTTTAGTAAACTTAAAAACAACCTTCTCCGAAAGCTATCAAGGAATATACCGAATACTTATTTTAGAACTTTATTACATATTATTTGTATATAGTTTGAATGATCCATAATTGACAGAAGCTTGTGTTTACACTGACCTGTTACTCATATATTAATCAGTATTGGGTCCACTCCTATTCATCATTTACCTCTTCCCACTAGGCACAATCCTCCGTCACCATGGCATCCACTTTCACTTTCTGCTGACGACACGCAAGTCTATATCTCAACCAAACCCAACACCGCCCTCCCGCCCACCTCCCTCACCACCTGCCTCCAGGATATCAGGAGCTGGAGGAGCAGGAACTTCCTGAAGCTAAATGGTAGTAAAACTGAGGCCCTGCTCATCGGCTCAACAAACACCCTCTCCAAAATCCTAACCACCCCACCCCCAAGCATCATGATCGACGGCTTCCCTGTATCCTTCACCAGCCAAGTCAAAAGCCTTGGCGTCATCCTGGACAGCACCCTTTCGTTTGCACCCCACATAAAAAACATCACCCGGACTGCCTTCTTCCATATCCGCAACATTTCCAGACTCCGCCCATCCCTTTCACAATCCAGCACCGAAATCCTGGTTAATGCATTTGTCACATCCCGGATTGACCACTGTAATGCTATCCTCTCCGGCCTACCCACACAACTACTCAACAGACTCCAAATCATTCAAAACTCGGCTGCCCGGATCATTACCTGTACCAAATCATCTGACCACATCACCCCCATCCTCATCCAACTTCACTGGCTCCCTGTTCAGCACCAGATTGTCTACAAAAACCTTCTGCTTACATACAAAGCCCTCAACAACCTCACCCCCACCTATCTCTCAAACCTCCTCCAGGAATACACCCGCTCCTGCTCCCGCTCCCTGCGCTCATCCTCAGCCGGACTCCTGACTGTCCCCACCTCCCGCCTTAGCACCATGGGAGCCAGGGCTTTTAGCTGCACCGCACCCAGGCTCTGGAACTCTCTGCCTCCACACATCAAACAGTCTGACTCCATCACGACATTCAAAACCCACCTGTTTAAACTGGCCTACTCACTATAAAACACATTCAACCTGCTATCACAGATCCCCCTCTCACTCCGTCACTCCACACTCTTGTCTTGCCTGTGTTATGCTTTATGCTGCTGTATTGCCTTGTCGGTTCGATTAAATTGTGTTCCGTTTTTATTTTAGCTGTTTTAACACTTTTAAATGCACTGTAAGGCGACCTTGGGTGTCCTGAAAGGCGCCTCGAAATAAAATGTATTATTATTATTATTATTATTATTATATATTAATGTCTTTGTAACTTCTTTAAACCACAACCTCACTCATTTCTTTCATTCATCACGGTTCAGTAAACTAAGTGATACATGAACCAGTTTAATCATTATAATAACGTAGGATTTCAACTCTTTGAAACTGTAGGTGGCTCTTAAAAGAGCTGTTGTGTTTGGGTGTGCTGGTCTCGGGTCAGTCTAAGCCCTCTCTCCACGGATGCGGCGGGCCAGCTGGATGTCCTTGGGCATGATGGTGACCCTCTTTGCTTGGTTCATCTTACTGGGGGGCAGCTACATGGATGTCGGTGCAGTCCACAGTCATTGTGCAGTTGAAGGCAGAATTAATTTATTATTGACTCCAAATGAAGCACAACTTCATGTCATAGAATACATTGACTTTATTTGTAATTGTGTAAAAAAATAAAGCATTGATTAGCAAGCAGGACCTGCAGGAACAGAGAATGGTGATGGATGGAGCTGGGAAGAGAGAAGAATAAAGAAAACAGATCAACTTTATTATCGGATATTAAAAATTCAATTTCAAAACAAGTTGCCGCTCCTACAGTTTTCTAGTGTGTAAAGATGATTTCACATGACCTATGCACAATATCACACTCAATACATGTGTGTCTCTGGGGGGTGCATTGTGCCTTTGATGTATATAAATAATATACCATAACCAAATACTATTACGTACAGTGGAAATCAGGTTGCCAGGGCAGGTCAGTGTGCATGTTCCTCAGGGTCTCAGCAGTTACAGGTGAGGGAAAGGAAATAAAAGAGAAAAAGGTCAGTAACAACACTTTAAAGTAACAACACTCTGAATAATTATCTCTTCTAATAATTTTCTCTCAGTAATCACTCAACTACTGTCTTTCCAACAAACAGATTGAATCACCCTCACTGTCATCACAATGAAACACGTCCAGAAGAATGTCATGCAAAGCTCCCTGCCTGCCTTCGACTCTCCCTGACTGCTTCCTTAGCACCCGGTGGATGGCGCAGTAGGCTACTCTTCAAATGTTTCACGAAATACTTACCATCATGACTGTTTAAAATGTTGGTTTACTTCATGTAATAAAATAATAACTTCATGGTAAGGCTACAAAAAGTGACAAGGCTAAGTAATGTAATGCTAACTAACGTGCTCGCTACTCATCGCTACTAGCTAGGTAGCTAACTTGATTATATGTTCCATGCACAACATGTATATTACCTCATATGTCTGATCCAGCGACTCCTGGTCCTTTCATCAGACGGGAATCGATAGAACGAGCAGGTGGTATGATCACTTATGTGATTACAACCTGGTACAAAGCACACATGCATCTTGTAAAAGTGAATTTATTTTTAGCAATCTCTTATTTATTGGAGGGAATAAATCAGTTATGAGATCTTCTTCTTCTTTTTCGCTTTAATTACGAGTCGCAACCACTTTGAGCATTATCGCCTGTGACATCACTTACGCGAGCCAGAATGGGATTTGGGATTTGTACCCTGACAGAAGTAACTCACCAAATATGGGTCCAGCAGGTCTTTTTGAGCAGGAATTGTTGGATTTTACTTTTTCTTTGGCTACCTGACCGAAAGAACGAGATCGCGGATACAAGCGGCCGAGATGGGTTTCCTCCGCCGGGTGGCTGGTGTCTCCCTTAGAGATAAGGTGAGAAGTTCGGTCATCAGGGAGGGACTCGGAGTTGAGCCGCTCCTCCTTCGCGTCGAAAGAAGCCAGTTGAGGTGGTTCGGGCACCTAGTTAGGATGCCACCTGGGCGCCTCCCTAGGGAGGTGTTCCAGGCACGTCCAGCTGGGAAGAGACCAAGGGGTAGACCTAGGACCAGGTGGAGGGATTATATCTCTTCGCTGGCCTGGGAGCGCCTTGGGATCCCCCAGTCAGAGCTGGTTGATGTCGCCAGGGAAAAGAAAGTTTGGGGCTCTCTGCTGGAACTGCTACCCCCGCGACCCGACCACGGATATGCGGGAGAAGATGGATGGATGGATTTGGCTACCTGCTCTGATCAATGGATGGGAGCATCCGGGGTTCAGCAGATAACGCCAGATAACTATAGAAACAAGGCTTGGTGAGATTCTTGCCGGGCGGGATTTTGGATTTCTTCATGGTGTGTTATCCCCTGCCTGACTGCCCCAGGCCTCCCAACTCCCGTTATGATACCACACGCATCAGTGTGGTCCGTTTGGAGTCAACCCTGGCTTCTGCCCCAGTGTTTGCTACAGTCCAGGAGCCATTCGCTGGTACTCGTCTGGCTTTTGGAGGTCCACGGAGCCTCCAAACGGCTCCTAAAGGAAGGAGTCACAAGGCCAGGTTAGCAGCACGAGCCCAAAGGGCCATGGTTCCAGAACCAGTTCAGCCCCCAGCAGCCATGGTTACAGACCCAGTTCTGGCCCCAGCAGCCATAGTCCTTGCTCCAGAACCGGTCCCGGCAGCCATGGATTCGGCTCCAGAGCCGGCCCATACAGCCATGTTTCCGGCTCCAGAACCGGACCTTACAACCATGGCTCCGGCTCCAGAACCGGACCTTACAGCCATGTTTCCGGCTCCAGAACCGGACCTTACAGCCATGGCTCCGGCTCCAGAACTGGACCTTACAGCCATGTTTCCGGCTCCAGAACCGGACCTTACAGCCATGTTTCCGGCTCCAGAACCGGACTTTACAGCCATGATTCTGGCTTCAATTCCGGCCCCCGCAGCCATGGTTCCAGACCCATCTCTTGCCCCAGCTGCCATAGTCCCATCTCTTGTCCCTTCTCTAGTCTCTTCTCGAGTTCCCCCTCTAGTCCCTTCTCTAGTCCCTTCCCTAGTCACACCTCTAGTCACTTCTCAGGTACCAACTCTAGTCCCATCTCAAGTCCCCTCTCCAGTTTCCTCTCAAGTCCCCTCTCCAGTTCCCTCTCGAGTCCCCTCTCCAGTTTCCTCTCAAGTCCCCTCTCAAGCCCCCTCTCGAGTTCCCTCTCCAGTCCCAACTCAAGTTCCTACTCAAGTGCCGTTGGAGGTTCCGCTGGGGGTCCTGCCAACTCCATGTCTTGTCCCGTTGGGGGTCCCGCCGACTACTCTCCTGCCGGGGGTCCTGCCAACCCTATGTCCAGTCCCGTTGGAGGTCCCGCCAACTACTCACCTGCCGGGGTTCCTGCCAACCCTATGTCCTGTCCCGTTGGGGTCCCTCCGACTGCGCTTCTGCCGGGGGTCCTGCCAATCCGGTGTCCTGTCCCGTTGGGGGTCCCGCCGATTGGCCTCCTGCCGGGGGTCCTGCCAACTCCTGGTCCTCTTCCGTGGGGGATCCTGCCGATGCCTGTCCACTGGCGCCGGTTCCTGTCCGGCCGACACCGGGATCTGCCCGGCCTCCGGGGTTGTCCCGTCAGCACCTTCCTGCCCGGCCCCTTGAGAGCTGCGGTCTTCACCCTCGAGCCCGGCCCCCTGAGAGCCCGGCCGCGGCCCTCGCCCTCATGCTCGGCCCCCTGAGTTCGCCCGCGGTGGCCTTCGCCCCTCCATAACCCCCACCTTGGACTCTGTCTTGCCCCCGGGCCGTCCGCCCGAGTCCCCCTTCTCGGCTTCTGCCTTGCCCCCGGGCCGTCCGTCCGAGATCCCTTCCGGGTCCTCCGCGGTGCTCCTGGGTTGTCAGCCCAAACCCGTCCTCCTGACCCCCTCCACCCACCCTGGTGGCCCTAGTTTTGTTTTGAACTCCAAGATGGATATCCTCATTTCACCACCTCCACCCACTACAATCACACGCCCCAATGTTATATTTAACTAATATGTAACTCCCTCAACCCCGGATAAAAGCACGTTAAGAAGCCCCTTTTCTCTAATTCCACAACGTTGGACTAAATAACATTAAGAGAACGGATTAATAGGCTGTTCATGTTTAACGTGTGTTGCTAACTTTATCCGGTATCCTTGCCTCATCTGTCCGGTTGAAAATTAACGCAAGCATATGCCCATTGTAGAACAGGAAACAGAAGTTGGTCCAGGTTCTGGTCAACCCAAAATTGTGATAGAGAGAGAAACATGTTTTGTCATTCTGTCACCTCTAATGCTTACAGCAAGTAATCAATACCTCAGAAGGGTTCATGTACATGTATGCTACGGTTTGTTAGCGGTTTGCTTAAACTACCCCTATAGCTTGCCGGCTAGCAAACTCAGGCATTGCAAACAATAATGTGATATCAGAAAACTAGAAATGTATAACTTACCTGACACTGTGGCGTACTATTCTCTTAATTCAAGTCTGTTGTCCTGTAAATGTCAACGATAGATGTGTAATAAGAACGACAACAGCCTGATTGACCTTCTCGAGTTTTCCGATTGGTTGGTTTTGTGGCACATTTGTAACGCTGTGACAACTTGAGCGAGCGCAGGCAAAGCTGAGCGTGCACAGGCTGGAGAGGTCGAGAGAGCGAGGGAGAGAGAGCGTGTGCAGCGGTCTGCTTGCGCACAGAGCAGGAGCTTTATGAGAGAAAATATATTTCTCTGTGCTCAAAAATGTTCAAGTGCATGCTCAATAGCATTTTCTATGCTCAACATGTTTCATTGCGTGCTCAGGATGGAGGCACAAATATAAGGCCATATGAGGCATCCTGCCTCACCGAAAGCGCTTTAGGCGACGGGAAAGCGTGGTGGCGCGCTTGTCCATCAAAAATCCAAGGATTCGGTGGATTCGCCCTGTCTTTCCGGAGCTGCGGCCTCTGATGGGCCCACTGGCAGCTCCTCCTGCCCGACTGACTGCTCCCGCTCCGCGCGGCGTTCAACACGCACATCTTCGTCAGCTGAGACACACTACACCTTCGGCCAGCCCGGAGAGAAAACTCTGCATGGCTTTGCTAAATGCTAGGTCAATAGCAAACAAGACGTTCCTGTTAAACGACTTCTTCACCTCTCATGATCTGGATGTAATGTTCCTGACGGAGATCTGGGTCCACACCGACGAGTATGTACCGTTTTCTGAACGGAAAACGGTACATACTTCCTCCCGACTGTACTTTCTTCAGCTCCCCCCGTACTGTGGTGGGGGTATAGCTTCAGTGTTTAGAGCTAATCTCCAATGCCGTTTGCTTCACCCAGTAACTATGCTAGCTTCGAGTTGCAGCTTTTTTAATTGAACCCAGCCTCGCCTATACTCTGTGCAGTCGTGTATCGTCCGCCAAAGTACAATAAGGATTTTATAACTGACTTTTCTGACTTTCTGTCCGGGATCATGGTGAAATATGATCGTGTTTTGATCTGCGGAGACTTTAATGTCCATGTGTGCTGCGAGTCTAAACCTCTGGTTAGGGATTTTTTAAACCTCCTTGACTCTTTCGGTCTTATTCAGTCTGTGGCTGGCCCAACACATGATAAAGGACACACCTTAGACTTAGTATTATCGTTTGGATTGTCTATCTCTGTGGATGAAATCTGTGCAGGAACGCGTATCTCAGACCATTTATCGGTTCTGTTTACAACCTCGATCCCTTTTGTAGGAGTCGAATCACGTGCTCCTGCGCGTTGTCTGCGTTCAATTAACCCCTTGACTGCCTCACAGTTTTCAGATGCTTTTAATACTTACCCGATTTGTAAATTAGAGGTGAACTGTGCTTCTAGCGGATGAGCTTATCTCTTTGTTTGATTCGACATGCACACTAATACTAGATTTCGTTGCTCCTTTTACGCTTAGACGCAACAAAGTTCTCTCAGAGCCGTGGCTCAATGATTGTACTCGCGCTTTTAGACGCGCTTGTAGGCGTGCAGAGAGAAAATGGAAAAAGGATAAACTTCATGTCTCCTTAGAATTTCTTCGTGGTTGCCTTTCCGATTATCAGACGGCAGCCAAAACAGAGTATATTTCTCTGTTAATCTCCAAAAACAGCCATAAACCTGAAGTTATTTTTAATGTCCTCAATTCGATCATTAATCCGTATGATGCTTCTCCAATTGTGCCATCAACTACTAAAGTATCTGCTCTAAGGCTAGCCTATACTAGTGCTACCCCAGATCCTGCTCCCTTTCTGTGCCCTGCTGTCCTCGACCACTTTGAGCCTCTATCCCTCTCTTCTCTCTCGGAAGTAGTCAAGCACCTGCGGCCGACAAACTGCACCTTAGACAGCATTCCCTCTCGCTTCCTTAGAGATGTTTTTGAATCAGTTGGAGCAAGTGTTTTATTGCTTGTAAACGCTTCTCTTAGCTCAGGATGTGTCCCAGCTGCCTTCAAACATGCCGTGGTTAAGCCACTACTTAAAAAGAAAAATCTCGATCCCTCCATTCTTGCAAATTTCAGGCCCATCTCCCAGCTACCCTTTTTATCTAAAGCCCTGGAGCGAGTAGTCTACGCCCAGTTGCAGTCATTTTTAACTATGCATGGTATCCATGAACAATTTCAGTCTGGCTTTAAACCTATGCATAGTACTGAAACAGCCCTTTTAAGAATTTTTAATGATCTGCTCTTAGCCGCCGATTCAGGCGGCCCAGATGTTTTGGTGCTGTTAGATTTAACTGCTGCCTTTGACACTGTGGATCATAGTATCCTGTTGTCACGGCTTGAACAGTCAGCAGGCATTACAGGCTCTGCTCTTGCATGGTTCAGGTCTTATTTGACAGACCGTAGCTTCTCAGTGCAGTTAGGTGTCTTCTCCTCTGCCAAAGCCCCTCTTACCTGTGGGGTTCCCCAAGGCTCGATTCTGGGCCCCATCCTTTTTCTATTGTACATACTGCCCCTAGGTTCAATTCTTACAAAACATAATATCCCCTTCCATTGTTATGCTGATGATGTACAGATCGATCTGCCTCTCAATCAAAATGCCAACTCATTACAGCAGTTGAAGGACTGCTTAACAGAGATTAAATCCTGGCTGAGCCAAAACTTCCTCACCCTCAATGAGAGTAAGACCGAGGTCATCTTTTTTGGACCCCAACCAACGGTTGATATTCTGGGCTCCCTCAATAAAAATATCTTACCCTCTGTTATGAACCTTGGAGTGACCTTCAACAGCGCCTTTACATTTGATAAGCAGGTTAGAACTGTAGTCAAGACCTGCTTTTTCAAAATACGACTATTGGCTAAGACCAAGTCGTTTTTATCTTTTAAAGACCTAGAAAGGGTTATTAACGCCTTAGTTACCTCGAGACTGGATTACTGCAATGCTCTGTATCTGGGTATGGATCAGGCCTCAATTAGACGCCTCCAGCTAGTTCAGAATGCAGCTGCACGTCTTCTCACTGGCCATAAAAAGCGCGACCATATCACCCCAATTCTGGCTTCATTGCACTGGCTTCCAGTTCGATTCAGAATAGATTTTAAACTCCTTTTATTTGTTTTTAAAGCCCTAAATGGGCTGGCTCCTGCCTATATAGCCAAACTCCTCCATCGCTACACCCCACACTGTCAGAAATAATGTGCTAAATGTGTACCTTTAGGGGTCCAACAGCTCGTCACTGGGGTAGTACCCTCAAAGGTACACCCATTGTACCCCTTAACAATGGTACATATTAGTACCCTTACAGTTTGTACCTTATGGGGGCAAATATGTACCCCTGGGGAAAATAATGGACCTTGATGCTCTAGGACTTAAATGTACCCTTGGAAATGGTACAAATTTGGCCTTTAAAGGGTACTGCCCCAGTGACAAGAGCATTGTACCTTATAATGGCAAATTTGTACTCGGTACAACATGGGACACAGTAAAACAAATATTTTTTCTCACATGTATTAACATAAAAAATAATTACATCATCAATCTATAACACTTTCAACATTTAAATCATACAATTTGTGGCAATATCACATTACAAATTCATATAAAAATGCAACATCACAAAAACATATTTTCTATCAATACAGAATTTCAGAATAATGTTAAATGTATCAATGCCACATTACAATACAATCCAGCATAACACATTTAATTGAACAATAGCTTTCCCCCCCTTTTAAGTCACAATTCCCTTAAACATGTTCTTGTCCTGGTTTATTAATCCCTCCATTGAGTATCAACATTGACTGTGTATGCATGCAGGTGTGAATCATAAGACATTGGGACAAGAAGCTTACTGCATAGAAGCCACAGTGTGTTAACATTTAAAATATATTTGATTATGAAAAAAAGAGGAATATTCTCTGCATGTAAATCATGTAATGCATGTAATCAACAATCAACACATCTTTACATGCATATTTTACACTGTCAATGTATGACCATTGAAACATGCTGCATGTTTTTGTAATGCTTCTTGACTGCCGTGTACACGAGCAAGACATCTCTGTAACTCTAATGGGAGCGATGAAAACAGAGTATCTGTACTTGCCCCTGTCACCATCTCAAATTCATCAAGAATGTTGTCTTGGGAAAACTCCCAATAGTTCATCCATACTAGGTGGTATGTCTGCCCTAGCCTCAGGCTGTAGATCATTGTCCATGTTGTCCATATCATTGTCATTGTTTAGATCAGTGTCATTGTCCATATCATTCGCACCGCTATCAGGTAGCACGTGCTCGCCATGTTTACGATACACATGACGCCTGAATGATTTGTATAATGTGAACGTTGACTTGCAGTCATTTAGTCCACAAGTAATATTAAAGTTGGCTTTGTGGGCGTGGATAAGACCAACATGTTGAACCAGTTTCATTAAGTCGAAGGTGGTTCTTCTACACCTTGTACATCTATATGGTCGTGGCATTTTTAGTACAGTAGATTGATCATTCGGGTCACAGTGACTGGTAAGGGCTTTTCACCCACCTCAATAATGTCTAGTATAGTGCGTTGGAGAAAGGTTAGCGTATTCGTCATGTAGGGTGGGTAAGCCAAGTTGAAAACAAAGGAGGCACAGAAGGCTGAAATTACCCCATCTTCAACTCCTGCGCCCCTGCACAGATCCACACTGTCCAATTTGACCAAAACCGGAACCTTCCTGGTAAAGGCCATCTTCCAGTCGGTGTCTACCAACTGTATACAGTTGGGTAGGGACTTGGGGCGTCGTGCTGTTCAGAGAAAAATAAAAATTACAGAACAATGGTGAAGTTAGCAAGTTATTAAAACCGATCCAGCTTCATGATCAAGGCTCCATACCATCATCATAGTCTAGCAAAAAACAGCATGAAACTTAATTATTACAATTTTCTAGTGAGACAAAAACAAGTGTTTTATCCCTGTAAATTATAAGGCACTAACTCCATACAGTGTCCCAATGTAATGAACTGGTCGGCCTTCTCTTTAAAGATGTGGGGCAGCAGGATCAGCGCAGCACGGAAGTCCACATCTGTAGGACAAGGTGGAATAAGTCAAAGTTAAACATTTAAACGTAATTTGAGATTCTCAAATGAGATTTTCAAGACCTAGCCTAGTTGACTGCCTTTTGATAAGAGTTCACAAAGCAGATGGAAATCACTTCAGGCAACATGTTGACTTTTCTGTAAATTGAATGCAAAAGTTTAATGAAAACGCAGTCTGTGCCTATTAAAGCCTTTTAGTACGAGAGAAAAATAACTCTAAATAATGATTTATTTTCTACAAAAGCGCTTTAAAAAAAGCACTGACCATAAACAAAAATAAAACGGTAGAATACCTGGTAGATCCTCTGCCAACATTTCCTCCCTCGCTTCAGAGTACATTTTGGCTAATGGGGATTTTCTAGCTTGACCACCTTCGGCACTATGCCAGTGAAGCCCTCTTTCCAACGCCGGCACAAGTTCACCGCAGATGGCTGGATCCTGTCAACCTCATCGCACAACTGAAAAGAGTTGATAGAAAGGGGAAATTCATTAGTCATTTTAGCAAATCATCTCAATATTGAAGGTCCAGACCAGTATTAAAATAACTCTCTTTTCTTCTTTTCAATGAAATTGACTGTTAAAGTTCCGAGTGCTATGGAGTACTTACATTGACACCAAATGTGTGCTTTGAACAACTGAAAATTGACTGAATGTACTTTAATTCATATCATTTACCCCTGAGGGTGGTTTAAGGAAAGGATATTTTTTCAGTACATCCTCAACTGTCATTCCATCTGCGATCTCCTTTCAGCGCCATGAAAAAGTTAGCTGCATTCGGTCTTTTACAACAGAGGTGTCTGGGTTCATCTTCTCATACTGGATTTGCAGAACGTGCACATGCCTCTCAATAGAGGATGCATCCTCATCAATTACAGCAGGAACCTGTTGGAAATAAAAAGTGAAAAGGAAACAGTTCAAGTTTGAAGTTCAACTTCACAATGCAACATTTGTTTTTATCTCATCTGAACTAGAATTTTGCAACCACAAAAAATTACTGTTCACAGACACTTCCAGTAAAATATTATCGTGCACAATGACTTCTTCAATCAAGGTATGCAGCTACATAAATTCACTCACTCCTGACACAGATCTGCAACAGCTTCTTGCAGCTTTCGTAGACTCTCTGGCTCTCTTGTGGCCAAACTTCTCCTTACTCCTTTTCACCTCATCTTCGTGGATTAAAGGTGCACGCTCTGCTTTGAATTTGCATTTGAGGGACTGATGCCAGGTATGCTAACACAGACAATGAACCAAAGATAACCCGCATTCTTAAAAAACAATTAAATAAACGTATCCAAGGAAAGCATAAACACAATACATTTGTATGCATTATTGTATTTTATATCATTCAATGTTTTTCAAAATCATTACATCGGAAAATAACTACCTGCATAATATCACATCAACTATCTTTTTAACTTACATAGCCATTTCTCTACAGATCCTTAAGGGAGGGGTACTTCATAATAAGTGCTTGAACCACTTGCACATATTCTGTGTTGGTGGGATACCTGTAAGAAAGATTACATTAAAGAATAAAGCTATTTATACTCTACCAACAAATTGCTGTTTAAAAGCCACAATTGTGAACATACATCTTACAATGGATCTTGAAATTCCCACAATTCATCACTTCCCACAGAAAATGTGGCTTTGCATCTTATCTGCCTGAAGTATATTGGTGAAGCAAAGAGTAAAAATGGACAATACTGACTTACATTGTGTATTCTATTATTGCTTCATGGAGAACACGAATGATCCTATGTCGATCTCTGGATGACTTCTGACAAGCTTCTTTGTTATCAAGTTTGGTCTGAAGATCTCTGGGGAAAGGAGGAAGAACGAATCCAGCAGGCAGTCTCCCCCTTGCCTCATTTCTGACATGGAGTGGAGAAGGGAGGGGATGAGGAACTTGTATTACCAGTAGTAGACAGATCAACCCCAAAGTAACACATAATTAGTGTGAATGCTGTTTAATCGTAATTTTTCAAACCAAACAAATACAAAATATATACATTAAGAGAGTAGATAGAGCACATCTTGTATACAAAAAATGGTAACTCTTGGTCTACCAGTGTGTAGTAAAATCAATAGCTACCGTGAGAGCAGGTTACTGGTTACCGTCCAAAACAGACATTACTGACACATGCGGAGCATAAACGCATTTGATAAGCGACATCAATAACGCCTGGTTTAGTAGCTTGTATGTGCAGCCGGTCAGTGCTACACACAGTTCAGGGCTAACTTATTAGCAAAAACATTGACTCAGCACAACATACAATCACACCTGGACAAAGTAATAGGAGCACAAGCACAAAACTCAGCGGCTTCTCTTCCAGGCGCAGCCTTACTTGAGAGACGGGATCACGTACAAGAGCTTCACTCAATCAAGCTAACATTAGCCAAAAACAAGCAACTATAATATAACTCCTGTACTCGACAAAACGCCCCTGTGTAGACAGTCCTATTCAAAACAATAGCACGTCGATAGCTGCACCATGAACTGAACTAACGTTAATAGATTAACAAGGTTTTTCAAACTTTTTAAAAAACTTGTACCTCACGGCAGAAATCTGCGGACTGAGGAGAAATCACGCTGAGCAAGCTGATGACGTCATCAACGGGA
The DNA here is from genome assembly GCA_036324585.1 of Champsocephalus esox. Lineage (NCBI taxonomy): Eukaryota > Metazoa > Chordata > Actinopteri > Perciformes > Channichthyidae > Champsocephalus > Champsocephalus esox. The sequence continues at coordinate 39,503,096 of CM070482.1, read as the reverse complement.
TAACGTAAAAACAAATAAAACTCCGCACAAAACCCCATATCAAAAAGGTACATATAGACCTTATAAATTAACGGAAAAAACGACATAACAACATAAAATGAAGAGGGATTTTAAGTGAAATGCATCTCTCTTTTTTATATTCAATAACAAGAAGCATGTCAAACACAACGACATGGCGAATTAAGCCCTTATTACACACATGAAGGCATAACATTACTGAACCGTTAACGTGCAATTGTAACAATTGTTAGGATTTCCACTGTCTTAAGGTTAACTTATTAAAGTGGAACCTCACAGGCTATTTCAGATTGACCGCACTTAATGTTCGCTTCAATAGGTTCACTAACTTTAGCTAGCTAGCTTTTTAGCGAGCAAGCAAGCCATTCGGTTCAACTCAATTAGACACGACCTTGGCTTTAGATAAATCATTTAACTTAGCAGATATGGTCTATAAAGCCATACTTTGGTCATGCACTGGAACCTGTATTTTTGGAGCGATTAAACGGTTAAATGGCTGAGTTTAGCAAGCTAACGGTAGCTAACCCTAGGCTGATAACGTCAATTTTCTAGATAACGCTAGCTAGCAATTTAGCCATTCAGTTCAGTTAAAGTTTCTTCAGTTTAGACAGAATAGATTGCATAGAACATATAACGCAGTATGTCAACATAATATTACCTCTGAATCTCTGTGCCTCTTCTTCGGTCACCTTTATTCCTGACTCTTCCAACTTCTGGAGAAGCTCCTCGGTGAAAGCTCCATGGTTTGCCGCTAAGTGCAAATGACAGTTTGAAGTTTGAATAAGCAAATGACGTGTCTGCCGTTGCTACTTCTACACCGAATGCGCATGTGTAAACTCTCATTCAAATATCCAAATCCACCATTGTAGCTCTTTATTTAGCCTTATCATCACTGTTGTTTCCTGGATAAATATTTGAAATTAAGTAATTTGCTTTCCAATTCTAATATTTCCAGCCTGCAAAAGGCTTCAGCCTAAATATTACATGGAATTGTGTAGGTCTAAATTACAACTCAATTCCTTCTAATCAAATTTCACCGACAATAAAAAAGTATTGTTGAACCTAGGCTTAATGAATGTGTGCATGCACAAAACCAGATTTCACAATTGCCTTAGCAGCCCTGATGCATTTACCATCCCATCCCCCAACAGCATTTTGGTCAAACACTGACATCTTTATGATGGTACCCCTATATGATGGAAAAATGGTACAGACATGGACCCTTTCTCAGTTTGGAACTTATATGTACCTTATCAACCTAGAAAAAGTACCTATTAGTACCTTATGGATCAACTATGACCCTTTGAGGGTACATCACCAGCAGTTGTACCTTAGAGAACATAAATGGACCTCCACCGTACCCTTTTTTATGACAGTGCAGGCAGAGCCTTAAGGTCGGCTGATCAGCTGTTGTTGTTGTTATCAGCATTGAGCTTTAGCAGCGGCTGGCCCTAGGCTCTGGAATATTTTGCCCTTCCATGTGAGGTCGGCCTAGACCCTGTTTTTTTATAAAATCAACACTTAAAACTCACTTTTTCTCTTTGGCTTTTGTTTAATTATCTATTTATTCATTTATTTAGTTATTCATTTAGTTCTTTATTTTAATATTTATAACTTAACATAGGATTTCATAAAGTATTTTAAAAATAGTTTATACATTATTCAAATATAGGAATAGTAGATAGGATTACTTAAAATATAGTACCTCATATTTCATCTTTTTTCCCTTTAGACTTGTGGTTTATTCTTAAAAATCCTTACCCTTACACACCCCCCATTTTCCCTCTGCTGGTCTATGGCCTTGTAGAGGGTAACAGGGTACAGAGTCGCTTAGATAAGCGGGGGAGTGCATCTGACGAAGAGATGTTGTGCTCCCTATCTCTGTTTCTTATCCTATATCTAATAGAACTGCTCGGGTCTTGATAGATTGAGTGGGAAGTTCATGAGATCTTTCTAGAGGGTTATCAAGAATAACTTTAATCCAATGACCTTCCCCTCTCTGTCTGTGTCTGTGTATTCTCTTGTTCCGATTAACCCAGCCAAATCTTCTTTTCTGGTTTTGTATATATATCTACGCCGGGATCCTGAGTCGAGGCTGATCCTCTTGCTGTAGTCCTGTGTCCTGGATCCTCTATCCTGAGCACTGGATCTGAGTCCTGGACTTCGAGTCGTGGCTGAACCTGTCCCTGCGGTCCTGCCAGACTCTCGTCATGCTGCTTCCCTGATGGCTCCCACAAGATTGCTGACATCCTCGTGGATTCATCTTCCTATTATACACACATGCATTTCCAAACATTTGGACTACCTATGTTGCAAATGTATTATCTTTTCAATTTACACATGGCATCTATTGCACGTCTGTCCGTCCTGGGAGAGGGATCCCTCCTCTGTTGCTCTCCCTGAGGTTTCTCCCATGTTTCCCTTTAAACTGGGTTTTCTCCGGAAGTTTTTCCTTGTACGATGTGAGGGTCTAAGGACAGAGGGTGTCGTATTGCCATACTGATATTCTGTACACTGTGAAGTCAACTGAGACAAATGTAACATTTGTGATATTGGGCTGTATAAATAAACATTGATTGATTGATACTCATCCCTTTGTTTTTATTAAATGCTGTTTTTCATATAACTGTTAGTTGTTTTGTGTCTTTTTGTGATTGATTTATGTTTCCTTTGGCAGTTCTAGTCACTTCATACAGGAGTTAAAGGACCAGGGGCCCTGAGCCTGTACTGGCAGGCCTGTATAGTAATCTACCTATGATGCTAAAAAGCCAACTACCAATCACTTTCTGACTTGTATGCTACCTGTGGAGGCCAATTTGTTTACAGGAGGAGCCTGTGCAATTGTCTAGACCTGTCCCTGATGAATAGAACATTGGAGAATGGTTTGTCTTTTTTTCTCCCTTCATCCCTAACCGTCTCACTTTCATATACCCTTCATAGCTGTCCTCTCTTTTGATCCCTTTTGGGTATAAGATAACATATCAACTATCAAAACTGTCAACTTCGATTTCAACGGATGATAAAATAAATGAAATAGTATAGCAACTAATAGATTTTTAGCTTGGAAGATTTATTCTGACACTTAAAGATGGGGTAGGTCATTCTGGAGAAACCAGCTTGAGTGCGCTAGAATTTGAAAATACACAGCCGGAAAAAATCTGCCACTTCCTTACAGAGCCCCTCCTCCAACACACATGACCAATGAGGGCACGAGATAAGTGTGTGCACAGATGGAAGGCTGACAGGCAGGTAGGCCATCCAGTTACTTTAGCCGGGCCGGCTCAGATGATTGGTCGTGCTTTTTACAATACTACGGCTTCCAGAGATGACATGTTTTTATGGATTTTTTGTCAAAACACTTCAGATATTCATTGCTATCGGGATGTTAAGAGCATTCCATGGAATATAATAACAAGTGTATCTCGAGCCGGTTTGGCGGTTTCTCAAACTTACCTACAGTACCCCACCTTTAAGAAATAAGTCGGAAAAATGATCCTAAATATTGTGTCACAGTTGGCTGCTCATCCCTCCCTTTCATGCTTGTAAGAAAGCTCTGATGTTTTTCAAGCCACCACTGGTTTGACAGACAGTGATACCGCCTTTCATTTAGAGGCAGGGAAACCTCAGCAAATACAATGCTGAGAGCTCTGGCTTGATTGATGACCTGCTCGTATTGATACAATCCCTCACATGTGGTTTGGCCATTGTAGAACATGTGGTTAACCAATAAAGAACATACTAGGTTGGATGCAAAAAGGACATGTAGATTACAGGCTTTGGATCCTGTTCTAATCCAACTCACGACATTACCATCAGCTCGTAAAATTACTCAAGTGGACAGTTATTTTTTAGCCTGTCATTATGTTTTTAAATAGGTTTGCTGTCATGCTGCAAGTCCACAAAAGTGAAGTTCTCATGGATAACAGCAAGTGTACAAAAGCAGTAAGAAAGTTGGTTGTTCATGGAACGTTTTTTTATCAAATCTTGTCCTATTTTCTCGCTTTAGCTATCATTCTCATTGGTGATAATAAAACAAAAATAAAAGAGCTTCTTCACAGAGAACATTTTTACATGTCATAGTAGGGAAAGAACAATGGCTACATTACACTTAGGGGGGTTCCATCGTGTAGGAGGGTTTGCTGGAATGGCGTACTGGGACATTTAATGGAACTGAGCTAATGTTAAAGTTATTAATTCTACCTGTGCTCTTTTTGCTAGGAAAGTCAGATGTTCTGCTGTAAAAAAGCTATTGCTGAGTCTTCGCACCCAGCAACATCTCTAAAAGAAGTCAGACAGAGTAAGAAACACAAGCAGGCACATGATCAGACACCCTTTTGTATAACAGGCACACACGTATGTCCAAGAGAAGCATGCAACAGTACAATTACACTTTCATTGCAGACCAATAGGATTGCATCCAGTTGCCATGTTTCATTTAGTTAATTTCAAAAACATTTATTCAACAATTAATGTTTCATGGGCTTCTGCATTTGGGGTCAAAGAGCCAGAAACTACATAGGTATCTGATAAAGTCCTTTTTGAGAATTGTCCTCAAATCAATGGGAAGAACAGTGAAACCTCCTTTGTACTAACCCACTGCGGGTTAGTTAATTTGGGACCAGTGCATGCCACGCATTTCCTGCTGAGGCCAATATGCCAACAATTGCCTCAAGAGAAGATTTTGGGAGGTTTACCATAATTGTTTAGTATGAAAACCACAGTTTAGAATATCACTGAAGTGGTAATTAGTATAGGATAATAGAACACAAAGGAGAAGGAAACCAGACTAAATGATGCTGTGGCTGTAGGCTGAAGCGACGCCACGTCTGTTGGGTGCTGTTTTCAGTCACTAGTAGTGAAGACTCTTCAGAGTTGACCTTCTAACCGTTATGCTAACCAATGGAATTCTACTAATTAGTAGAGCCTCGTCCTGTTCTGTCATATTTGATGGCTAAACACTTCAACCCAACTGACATCTTGAACCTGCAAAGAGAAGCTTTTGTGTTGTTGAGGACCACTTGTATCTGAATCCATGAGTGCACTGCATCATTGTGTGCACCATTACAATACAATGTGTAGACGCAGCTGTTTTATCCTAAACCTAAGGTCTCTATTCATACACAGCTCTATCTACAAGGTAGGAGCAATAACTTTCTCCATGACAGCAGTATTAGTGATCACATAGTACCACAGAGAAGGTGGTAAAAGTATAATTGTCTGATATCTATACTGATATCAGACATTACAATATATTAGATAAGGGACTTGAACAGTGCTAGGCTTGTTTGATGGCAGTTCATTTAATTAAATCTTCAGACTTGTCTACTAGTACTAGTTACCTGTTGCTAATAGCAGCCACGGCATGAAGGTTAAAGACACATGCCAGTAACTGGGCTTACATTCTGCTTATCAATAACATACACTTTGCTTTGCATGCTTTGTTATTTCTATCAGTTATATGTGCCCAAACTAATCGGTTATTATTTTCGATCAACGTGGAAGTTGGGGAGGCATTCATTATATGAACAAATTGGGATTTATTTTCCTTTTATTGGGATCATTTTTCTATTTTATCTTTAAGAATCACTGATGCTTGTTTCCATTCTCATGAATAGTTTCTGGCACTATTTTCTGGCTTTGTCAGAGGGAGGGATTCTATTCTTAACCCTGCTAACTTCTGATTTACTCAGTCGTTTTTGCAATTAAGAAAACAGATGCCATACAACACCTACGCTTTTCGATCAACTCAGGGGCGCCGTTTGCCGGCAGGCAAGGCAGGCAACTGCTTGGGGCTCCTGACCAGAAGGGGCCCCCCAAAGAAGGTCGATTAAATTGGTCCACAGCAACGACAACATGAAACCCTGCAATGACATGTCGGGAAACCCCCAGAAGGTGGCCCCATGCATACCTCGCCATCAAACACTGCTTCATAATATCAGTTTCGTAATCTCCGCTGGGGGGGAGGTGGGGGGGGGATGTGTTGGGGGGCATGTCTCTTCTGCCTGGGGCCTCCAGAGTGTCTTGCAGCAGTTTGATTGAATAAAGTTTGCAGAAAACATCTGCAAACTGCAGATCGGGACAGTGAAGAAGTAAAGCGGGTCATCTACTTATCCCAGGGTTGGCAGTTTGGTTCCAGCCTCCTCCTGTCCACATGGCGGATCGTCCTTGAGCAGGACAATGAATCCCGAATACATCCCAGTTGGCAGAGTAGTGCCATTGATGTGTGAGTGTCTGTTGGCCCTTTCACATATGCACTGCAACCCTGAAATTATCTAGACGTTCCCCATAGGAGCTGTATGTGAGAACACAAATATCCGAATTTCTGGAACCGGATATCAAACGGATCTTACCCTGCCAGCTCCGGAGTACAAAGTGCATGAAATGTCTGATTGAGCCCATATGTGAATAGAGCCGTTCATGGTCCGGAAAGTTCACAGATAGCAAGTGGGCATGACATTTGTGTCGCGAAACATGAAGAAAGCCAACATCCGAGGGTGACCCAAAGATGCCAATGAAAACTGTATAGACTACAGGGAACTTCTGTTGGTAAGGGCGTACTCTAAAATCAGATACGTTTGGAGAAAAAGCAAGAGACTGTTCATGACCAGATTACAAACCAGTTTTGTGATCACCGTTTAATCTGGGTCATGTCCGTCTTCCTGCACACTGAGCAAAGTCTGGATTTAACTGGAGACATAATTCAGAGTTTATATCGGCAAACAACTTGTGTGTGAATGATAAATGAGAAGTCAATAGAAAAGCACTATGTCCACTAGAGAAGAACTATAAGTGCAGTCCATTTAACATGAATAAATAAAAGCTCACAGGAACCTGAGAGTAGGAAATTAAAACTCAGGTCACAGGTTTGGAATTGTTTGTCTGCTGATGAGTCTCGGAATGAACAATGCCTCTGCATTCATGACTCAGCGGCTTCAACTCGCTGTAGACTATCTCTACCCCTGAGTCATCATTGGTACCATCTCTCTACTGTAAATGATTTGCAACAGTTGTCTGGATGAGAGATGACTTTAACATGCTCATTCACACGAATGGCATATTTTTGCCTTAAGGCAAAAAGGTTGAAGAATAGTTTCCCTTGTTGACGCAGAGTGACAAATGATTTATTTCAAACTGGTATTTAATTATTTCCCGATTCAGAAAACATGGCTGCAACCGTTTATGTTACATTGACTTTGAGTTTTGGCAGTGGGAACTCAGGACTGTCTGATTGATTTAAACGTAAACTATAAATTAAAAGCTGATGTGTCGACAATAATATTTGCTAGGTAACACGCTTTAAATTTGATTTGCTCTGACAGGTTAACACCCTCACGGCAGTAGATAGTTAGGGTACATGTATGATCCTATCTGTTGCCTTTTTTTTGTTTACAAAGAGAGCGGTTCTGAGCCAGGTCCTCGCTTCTTGTGGGTTGTCAGGACGAAGATGGGCGGCAACCCCATCAGCTGTGTGTGTGTGCGCGTGTGTGGTGTGTGTGTGTGTGTGTGTGTGTGTTGTGTGTGTGTGTGTGTGTGCGTGTATGTGTGCATGCTTTTGAACCTGATGCATAACTGACAGGAGCGAGCCCTGGTGCAGCAGTGAGCCATTGTTTTCCTTGGCAGAGATTAGCGGCCCCCAGGGGCCTGTGCCACAAAGAGAGCTCTGTTACCCACTAGAGTGCTTTATTGTGCCCCAAATTACCCCCGTGGAGAGGGAAAAAACAGCGTGGCAAATATCGAGCATGCATAATGTCAATGAGCAAAATGACAGCTGCTGAGTGCAGATATTCTGCTGCAGGCCTCGGAAACGCTGTCTTCTCGTGCAGTGACAGAGGGGATGTGTTAAAAAAGATTCCACGTTCTTTAAATGTTTTAACTTGTAAATCGTTCTTTTTAACGGTGCTTGTAAAATGTACTTGACATTTTTGCTTTGTTTCCACTTTGATTATTGTGTTGAGGGCCTCTCATTTTATTACTTCCGAATAAAAACAACACGTTGTTATGTGTGGCTTTACTCCCTCTTAAACGCATGTTCTTTTTCATCTAAAACATGGGTAGAACTTTACATCCCCCGAATTCCTGGTAGACGGCTCAAACCTCTCCAAAAGACGAATGGGGTCATGTCTACAAAGAGCAACAATCTTCTTTTCTCCGCGGTCTACAAACAGGCTGTCAATTGGCTTCATTGTCAACATCCTAGGGGGCTGGTTTTTAAAAGTGTCAAGATCAAAAGGCTTGACCGACAAAGCACGCTTTATTATTGCAGTGGCAACCCATAAGCTTTTAATGTTGGAAATTACACTCATTAGGTACAAGCTGTACAAGCCTTGGATCTCTGTGGAGGCTTTGAGGAGTTAACCACACATTGAAAAAACAAGTCCATCGCTGAGATAAAGAGGCTTGTATGTAAATATAAGCCCTTTGTACGGGTAAGCAGCAGAGAGCTCCTCTGTGGCTCCTCTTATCTTTTTAAGGAGCATGGATTCAGGAAATGTAAAGAGATGGTGTCTTTGCCTTAGAATGAAGGGAAAAGAGGAAGGAAGGTTGGAAATAGAATGAAAATGATAATGAACAATAAGCAGGACACAGATTTATTTCACTGACAGTGGTAACATTACAAGTAATACCATTCAGCTAAAATCAGAGGTGGGAGAAGTACTCCGATGTTGTACTTAAGTAAAAGTAGAAGTACCAGGAATACCAGGAATACTCTGTTACAGTAAACATCCTGTATTCAAAATGTTATACATGTAAAAGCAGAAACGTATTAGCATCTAAATATACTTAAAGTACCAAAAGTAAAAGTAGTCATTGTGCAGATTGGTCCATTTCAGAATAATATATGGTAACACTTTATATTAAGGTACACAAATTAAATGACCATATTCTACAAGTAATAAGCCATTAGTTGAGAGTTTTTCCTCAATAACCCTCTAATTAGGGTTTATTTAAGTAAGGAAGTTGTTGTAGGCTACATGAATTTTGGTCTTAATATGCTCTGCTTAATATGGGCCTGATAAGGCAGTAGTACCACAAGAATAGTAATTCTCCCATAATAACACTTAACAAATATGATCTATTCCTATGTAACAATAGATGAAAGTGTAAGTGTTAATTGTGTCTAAATAACTCAAAATTAGATAGTAGTTTGACTCTAATTGACCTGAACAGGTTCCCTATTCTAAAGTTGCCTCCTCTTCACACTTTGTAAATACATTATAGCAAACAACTACTGAAATTAACCTCAACAGTATATGAACAAAGTAGGCACATGTTCAAATATCTGTTTTATTAATGAACCACTAAAGAGAGGTTCAGACACATACATGTACCAAAACATGTCAAGTTTCTAGAAGGCTGAGAACCAGTGGTGGTTCTAGACCAATTTGACTGGGGGGCCAGTTATCTTCTGAGGAAGATAACTAAAAAGAGAACTAGACAGTATGAAGTAATTGCGCATAAGAAAACAATGTAATACAGTTATTGGTAATTGTTTCAGTACACTTATTTATTTCAGATAGATCTTATAGTTATTACTGTTAGCTTCAGCTTAAGTTATAGTGAAATGTTTGCACTAACACCATATTTATATAAAAATAAAGGCAATGAACAGTTACATCTCTACTTTACATAAGGGTGTCTGCACAATCTCACATTACAGCAACAAAATCCTGTGGTTTTTGGCAAACTGAGTACCAGAAAATATACATTTAAAAAAAAATGTCATTGTTAGGGGGGGCACAGGGGGGGTCAGAGGTCAGTGTTAGGGGGGCACTGCCCCCCCCCCTAAAACTGCCCCTGCTGAGACTACTGTACAGAGTTTATGTATTTATGATCATACTGTGTGACCTGCTTGTATGTACTTACACACTAGGTGTACTGTTCTCTCTTTGTGTTGTACTGTCTCAGTGTGAACATAGATTAAACAGCCAGCCAAACTCTTTTGAGAGCCAGGGAATGAGCAGCCATGCTCCTTTATTGACTTATTTGCAGTCTACTGGCATTCAAACGGAGTGAAACTATAAAAAAATAAGTTACAAGTTTAATGATCTCATACATGCAAGTGTAACATACAGAGATTAACAAATAGGCCCTCTAAGTGTAAACAGCTAATGCAAGCTGTGCAATAAGCATGTATACAGGCAGGGTTGGGTTGTAACGGAATACATGTAACGGCATTACGTAATCAGAATACAAAAATCAAGTAACTGTATTCAGCTCGCGTTACATTTGAAAAACGAGTAATCTGATTACAGTTACTTTCGTAAACCTGAAGTGAATACATTTTGGATTAGGCCTACTTATTGGAATTATTGGTGGAAAGATTTCCTCTCAACATTTAATATTCAAGTAGTTACAGCCGAATCATCACAGCCCACAAAACCTATTTCCGCCGCAGATGGACCAAAAAAGCGTTTGAAAAAAAATCGCGGGTCCGCTCGCTCAGTGAAACAAAAACAACGAAACATGGAGGAACCAAAGTCTGCGTTTAAATCGCGTGTGTGTATATATAGGTGTGTGTGTGTGGTTAAAACACATCAGCCTGCGGTCGCCCTTTAGTCTTTAGCCTTACTAATGATTATTTCTGAAGGTATACACAGTGAAGGCGGTGCGTGAAAGGCGGTGCGTGAAAGGCACTGCGCGGCGCACTCCTCTTCTCAGAGGCGGAGTTAACCCTCCCGCTGCCTCCTGGCGCTGCAGAGATTTCATGAAGTGAAGGAGGTTTTCCTTCTAAAAAACAGCTGTGGGCAGCAGATACTGTGAGAGTCACAGACATGAATTCATAGATCAAGGCAGACTGGTGCACACACTCTCCTGTTTTGCCAATCCGGTGCTTAAACTATAGCTCTACACCCCTGGCCGAAATGTCCTTAAAATGAAGTCAGAGTTTGACATTTTAATTCATGTCCTGCCAACACTGGCAGGACAGAAGGCGACACGCCCGTTCTAAGCCGTGTCCCTCACTCTCCTCACATCCCAAGCTGCATCCCCAACAAGTGTATTATGTTGTTACATCGTTTCAGATGTGATGTTTCAGTTGTGCTCTTGATAAGCCATTAAAACAGTAAAAACACGTTCAGTTTCCTTTTGCTTTTTTGTGCCTCCTGTTCACCAAAACATACCCATCTGTGATGGAAAAAGAAAGTAATCCAAAAGTAATCTAAAAGTAATCTGATTACGTTTTTAAGACACGTAACTGTAACTGTATTCAGATTACTTTCAGAGCCATGTAATCAGTAATCAGTAACTGATTACATTTACAAAGTAACCCTCCCAACCCTGTATACAGGCTAGTATGGCTAACACTAGCATGTATGCTAACGCTACTGTGGATGCTAACGCTTGCGCAAATGCTAGCACGAATGCTAATGCATTTTCTCATTGTGTTTAAACATCTCCAAATTCCATCACATAAACACAATACATGTCACTAATCCTTACAGTGTAAGTGTAAGGCTTACACTTACACTTACATTCATTGCTTTCTGACGGACTTGACCCTTTTACTATCAGGGCTGCCAACACTCATGCATTGAGCGTGAGAGACACGCAATTAACCCATATCTCACGCACTCACGCCACACTTGCCTTTCCTCACGGTAAGTTTTCGTCTACAATAAATGTATATAAATATAAAAATAAAGTGAAGGGACAGCAAACCGAGCGGTTTACGAAATGAGACGGTCTTCTGGCTTGGTTCAGTAAAGTTGGAATGATATTGGGAGATTCTGATTTCACGGATCAATAACTCATGAACAAAACGTTATTGTATGGAGCTATTTCAGGGTCATAAGTTTTGATCATTCAAAAAAATACAATTTATTTGAAAGTTCAAGTTTTTATCCTGAACTTTGAAAAATACAATGATGTATTCAAAATAAAAATAATTATTTTAAATAATTGTTCAGGTTGAATATTATTTTGATTCAGTTCAGCAATTTTTTGTAATAAAATATTTATTTTCAGATTTCACTTTTATAGGCTACATATTTTGATATTTGAATCCTTATTTTTTTCAGTTGCAGATTTCAGATCTTTTTTTTCGCTTTCAGACTTTTGGTCCTGATGTTGCTTGGGGGGGCGGGGCTTAGCAAAGAGTAGTTTGGCTTCCTGAGTGACAGGCCTCCCTCTGTCATGTTGCCTTCATGGATGTTAGGTAGTGCGAGAAATATAACTCAATACTTTCTATACACAATACTCCCGTGATTGGTGGTAAACAAAACTGATACCAGCGTCAAAGTTCCGTTAAGCGAGCTGTTGAGCATCGTAGTTGGCAAATATCAAGGTATAAGAGCAATAAACTGTGCTAGAATGTGAAACTACGTAACCGCAACGAGCCAGCAGGTTGTTCTGGTGGACCTGACGTCATCCCCCGCTGTCTCACAAAGAGGGTATCTCTCCGTCCATCCTCCGTCAGGTCCTTCCTTCCTGCAGCAGTCAGACTATAGAACCAGCACAGCCCCTAGACGTGATGTTGGCATACATTTACATTGTTACAGCAGAGAAGAGCCAAAGACAGCTTAATGTTACTTAAAGCATGCATAAAAAAAGTATTAAAGATTAAAAAAATAAATTATATATTTTTTTTAAAGTTACACATTTTACATAATACACACCCTGTAACAGTTCTGCGGATTTAGCAGCCAGGTATATATTGCACAGTTTTTAACGGCATATATATATTTCACATATTGAAAATATTGCACATAGCCTAGTTGTTATTTATCAACAAGAGGTGTTATAGTCTGTGTTGTTTTGTGCGGGGTCTAAAGGTATTCTGATTCTGATCTCAAAAACCAAGCCAATACTATGCTGCGTTCATGGAGCTACGTGGAAATAGGGAAGGACAATGCTTGATTGCGGATACGTAATTTCACATTCTAGCACTGTTTATTGCTCTTTTACCTTGATTGTTGCCAACTACGATGCTCAACAGCTCGCTTAACGGAACTTTGACGCTGGTATCAGTTTACCACCAATCACGGGAGTATTGTGAATAGAAAGTATTGAGTTATATTTCTCGCGCTTCCTAACATCCATGAAGGCAACATGACAGAGGGAGGCCTGCCACCAACCTGCCACTCAGGATGCCAAACTACTCTTTGCTAAGCCCCGCCCCCTCAAGCAACATCAGGGTCAAAAGTCTGAAAGCGAAAAAAAACGATCTGAAAGCGAAAAACGATTTGAAGGTGAAAAGCAATGTGAAACCTGAAAAAACAAGATTTGAAACTGAAAAAAGTATTGTTTTGAATCTGAAAACGAAAAATCTGCAACGGAAAAAAATAAGGATTCAAATATCAAAATATGTATAAAAGTGAAATCTGAAAATAAATATTTTATTCAAAAGAATTGCTGAACTGAATCAAAAATAATATTCAACCTGAACAATTATTTCAAGTGCTTATTTTTATTTTGAATACATCATTGTATTTTTCAAAGTTCAGGATAAAAACTTGAACTTTGAAATACATTTAATTTTGTTGAATGATCAAAACGTATGACCCTGAAATAGCTCCATAAAAATGACGTCTCCTAAGTACCGTGGTAAGGTTGACAACGAACTACAATCACATTTTGATAAAAAAAAAGCCAATACGCGCCGTTCTCCGAGCTGCACACGTTACATTGGTCTCTATCCGCAGCCGGAGAGGAAACGAGTGCTCAGGGACCGTCTGCAAAATGCAACTACCAAAAAAGAGAATACAATAATATTCAATCACTATTATACAGCTTATTAGGCTACTACCGAACTCACCACACACATCAATAGTCTCCTGGTGGTCATACTACAGCAAGGAGTTTGGAAGAATATGCTTTTGAATAATTTTGGGTAATATTTATAATGTAAAATCATCTTAAATAACTTTACTATTATACAGTATAGAATACCAAACTCACTATTTGCATTGTTGTTGTTAACATCTGGCTAGCTCCATTAACGGATATTAAAAGCTGTTTCTAAAACAAGGAGAGAGAGAGCTCTCTCCTGTCAGACTGAGAGAGATAACTACAGCTCAGTGAGGTAAGGGACTCTCTGTTTAGATAGTTAACTTCAGTCAAGTTATCTCAGTGGCTCTCAAACGTGTTGGTCACCATTTATGAGCATACATGAAAAACTGTATGACAGTAAAACAAGAATACTGTTTAAAAGGTGAGTGATTTGTAAAATATCTATAAAATCTGTTTACAGTTCTGTTTCATATGGGTGTTGAGAGATCCATAAATTCATTTTGCTCTCAAAGTGCACCAGGTTGATGCATTTAATTTCAATATTTAAAAAAAAATAGCACTTGTAAAATAGCACTTTACCTCTGCTTACAGCTATATGCCATTTTATATGCTGTGAGCTGATTATCGAGCCTTCATTGTAGGAGTCGCGGGTAAACTGTGTGTACGTGTTCCACTGTTGCCATTAATGGGGAAAACCCTAGTTTGTACATGTTCAATACATTTGTAACACTGTAACATGAACGTTTCTTTTTTCGGTTCACCAAAAAGAAAATCTCACTCCAGGCTGAACTCAAATGTTGGCAGCCCTGTTACTATTCAGGTTGCATAGGGGAAATTAGAAGCAGGTTCTTATTATACATCCATGGTCTACTGCCATGCTATTCAGTTCACTTTCTCCTACTTCCTGTACCCGGTTTCCTGTCTAACCTTCAGTACAAATTTCACAAATATATAAATGTGCAAATATGAAACATACAGGTCAATATCACCTTGCTTTTGGTAGCTGAACTGTCAATACCCCAAAACATATTCTTAGAATACATACCTAATTTTGAGTTATTTAGACACAATTAACACTTATAGTTTCATGTCTTGTTGCATAAGAATAGATCATATTTGTTAAGTGTTATTATGGGAGAATTACTATTCTTGTGGTACTACTGCCTTATTAGGCCCGTATTGAGCAGAGCATATTAAGACCAAAACTCATGTACTCATGTCAACTACTTCCTTACTTGCAATAAATAAGCACTAATTAGAGGGTTATTGAGGAAAAACTCTCAACTAATGGCTTATTACTTGCAGAATATGGTCATGTGAGACGCGAGAGCCGAGCAAAACAGCCGAGCAAAACAAGAGAGCCGAGAGCCGAGCAAAACAAGCTCGCCAAAATAGCTTCACCGGTCTGGCATTATTTGAAGGTGTCCGAAAAAGACAGTAAAATAGTGGTATGCAACGTGTGTGTGAAGCAGAAATCCTGCAGATCCGCCCGCCGGACCGGTAAGTGGAGCGAAATACACAAGAGTTAGACCTAACACACTTAGCTATTTTATCTACCTCTGGAACAAGCTAAACTAGTTATACATATATGTATTCTTCACTGAGGGTCACTCATGACTGGATCAGTGAGCTGCATGAAATACTGACAGGCTGTCAGGAGGGGGGGAGATAGGGAGAGAGGAAAAGAGAGCGCTTCCGCTAATTTTTCCCGTGTTATTATCCAAAGTGAATGTAAACTTGAATAATGTACATCATTTGAATGTGATAATTAAGTTGATTGTTGTTTGTGGAAGCTCCAGTGAATGAGCGCCATTAACTGAGTTTTAACAACACATCCTCACTCCCAGGTCGGCCTATGTTGACGTTATGTCAAGTCCCCTGCCGGCTTTTTCCAACGCAAGGGGGGGGGGCCTTAGCGTCCATTTTCAACGCCAGGGGGGGGGCCTTAGCGTCCATTTTCAACGCCAGGGGGGGGGGCCTTAGCGTCCATTTTCAACGCAAGGGGGGGGGCCTTAGCGTCCATATTCAGCTTTCCGGGATGTCCATGTGCTTCTATGGACGCTCATGTAAGCACGGCATTCGTTTGTGTCAACTGCCCTTAAAGGCAATGAAGACACTACACTACCCAGAATCCCCAGCTATCGTTTGGACTACACCATGTGCTCTGTTTGGCAAACCCCGTGATCGTCCTCAAGCTCTGTGATTGGAGAGTGTGCTCCGAGGGTTACCGAGCCTCGAACAGCACTTGAAATGGGATGGAACCACGGCAGACTGTTCAAAACTGGATTTGAACGGGTCCACCGCGTCCCCCCCCTCCCCCACCCTGTCCCCAGAACTACACATGCTGGCTATTCTGTTTCGCAACATGTTCTCTATGGCACGTCTCTACTGGGAGTTGTAGTTTTAAAAGACGTGTTCGTATTTCCCATAATAAGAAGTTGCCAGTATTAAACTGTGTACATCCCTGGAGGTTTAGGGGACAGGAAAACACTCACATTTAAAACATATAATTAATAAATGGGTGAAAATCGCTTGTGCCCATAATGGGCAGCATTAATATATATACCCACACGCCAGCTAAGGTCAGAAGAGCTTTATTTAACAGCTGGACTTATGTTTGTGACCCCTCCTGTTGTTAATTGATAACATTACATTACATTACATTAATTGATAAGCCTGAAACATGCACTTGTCAAGGTTCAGAGGCACATTTTGCAAATATGGCAGTAGCCATCGATCAGCTTAAGATAAGATCTACTTTATTGATCCCAAGTTGGAACATTTGCGTTACATCATAGTATACATACAACATAGTTAACATTGCTGGAGGTATGCACACATATTGATAGATGTCTTGTAATGCACTATTGAGGAACCTGCGACCCAAGTTTTTCATTCAGTGCAGAACTACACCACAGTTGTGTAGGCCTATATGATATGTCAATAAACCTTAGAACATCTTGAAATCTTGAACGGGATGTGCAAAATAGTCATTATATACAGTCTTTAATTAACTATTAGTAGAGAATAACGAGTAATGAATATACTTTATAGGGATTCTTTTAATATCTAATAATAAAAATAATGAAATTCAATAACGTGCTTTAACCACCAGGTGTCTCTTTATATCAGGTGTGCACCTTTATGGTGTAAATGCAGCCTATCTACCAATTGGATCAAATATAAAAATGAGCCGAATTAGTGTTGATACTGCAAGGAGACGTAATGTGTGAAAAGAAATGTAAGATGTTGTTTAATGGCTGATATATTTATGATCCACGTCACGTTTTCAGTTCCTCATCTTTGTCTTCTCATCAGGGCTCTATAAATACAGAACTGCGGCAGATATGTAATATTTAATGCAGCCGAACCGTGTATTACAATGCCGTTATGTGATGACTTTCAAAGAGAAAAGCAAGAGCACTCGGAATAAGGTATTATTTTATTTTTTTAAAATATTTTCGGTCTGTTTCCGGTATTTGTTAATGACGATGTGCTGTGAGATGTGAGACTGGAATTGCACAGGGGAAAATAACATATCTTTAGATGCGGATTTTGTTAAACTAATATGTTTAGGCTGTGGACCAACACTATACATTGACGGGGAAGGGGGTAGCAATAAAGATAACACCATTAAACAGTTACAGAACATAACAGAAATAATATCGATAGCAGCGTCCCTAGCAACCACCTTGGTAACAATGAAAACGTTGGACGCAATTTCCTGAAGTAATCTTCGTAATAACTAGCAAACTAAAGATCATGTACATCCACTGCACACATAATCTGAAATAACAACTCATATTTCTCGCATCAAATGACATCAAAACGCATTTTAATGGCCAAACTAACTTTAAAATAGGCATTTTACACCCAGAATAAAACGAAGTTCGGCCATGTTTTCTTTTTCTGCAGGGAGAAATCACGTGACGTCAAACAGAGCACATGGTGTAGGCCAAAGGATAGCTGGGGATTCTGGGTAGTGTAGTGTCTTCATTGCCTTTAAGGGCAGTTGACACAAACGAATGCCGTGCTTACATGAGCGTCCATAGAAGCACATGGACATCCCGGAAAGCTGAACATGGACGCTAAGGGCCCCCCCCTTGCGTTGAAAATGGACGCTAAGGCCCCCCCCCTTGCGTTGAAAATGGACGCTAAGGCCCCCCCCCCTGGCGTTGAAAATGGACGCTAAGGCCCCCCCCCCTTGCGTTGGAAAAAGCCGGCAGGGGACTTGACATAACGTCAACATAGGCCGACCTGGGAGTGAGGATGTGTTGGTTTTAATCATCACTTTAAATGGAAGAATTAAAGTTTAAATCTTCCATTTAGGCCCCGCCCACTCGATCGGATCGGCGATCGGTATCGGCCGATACTGATTCCGGTGATCGGCCCCGAAATTGGCGATCGGAGCATCCCTAATAAGGTTAATTTAAATTGGCTATGCTCAAGTATGTAGACAAGCTAATGTCGAAGTAGTGTATGTGAAATCAACCTCACAATAAGATGTGTGTATATTACAATTATTAATGTCATATTTCAAGATGATTACTTAGAAATTACAATATGGTTGGTTGAGCTGGAGTTCATTATCGAGCTTACACGTTAACGTCACAGTCATCTGAAGAACAAACCTTTTTATTTTTTATTAATTGCATTACCAAATGGGTATCAAATAAACAGTAAGCATTGGTAACACAACTTCCAAAGTTACAGTAAAATAAAAAGGACCCTGACTCTGACAATACACAATCCAACATGTTCAACAGAAGAGAATCAGTTATATTGTTTGTACCCATGGTACTTTACATATATATCTGTTTGTTTAAGGCAGGGGTGGGGAACCTCCGGCCTCCGGGCCGTATACGGCCCGCGAGACAATTTGGTACGGCCCTCGAGGTAATTTATAAACACACGCAAAAA
This sequence comes from Champsocephalus esox, assembly GCA_036324585.1. NCBI lineage: Eukaryota > Metazoa > Chordata > Actinopteri > Perciformes > Channichthyidae > Champsocephalus > Champsocephalus esox. The sequence continues at coordinate 39,484,430 of CM070482.1, read as the reverse complement.
ATTAAAAAAATTAAGAAATCTAGACTGCAAAAAAATTAAACAAGCAAGTGCCTGTTTTTCCTGGCCAAGGTCAGGGTCCTTGAACACAACACAAGCCTAACGTGTCATCACGTGGTATATGTCTCGACTGACAGGGGTGCAGTTCTGACGGAGAGCACCAGAACGCCACTCCAGCACTTCAGAAATTGCAGTACCGATAAGTCCATACACATGCCGCAGTTTCTGCGTGTCTGTGTCTCTAGCTGAAAGCCCTGTGGCGATCTGCTCATCTGTCATACTGATCAGACAGTCAATAACTGTGTTGTTATCATTAGCATCTGGTTAGCTAGCTATGCTAACGAATATAAGAAGCGTGTTCTACAACCAGTGAGGTAAAGGCACATCTTTATATGATCGTTATAGTTATAAAAAAAATAAGGGAATAAAGTAAACAGGTATAAAATACTATATGACAGTTATTAATAAAGAAGAATACAGTTTGAAAGGGGAGTGATTTGTCAAATATCCATAAATTAAAAGAAAATCTGCTTACAGTTGTGTTTGGGTGTTGAGAGATGTATCAGATCTCCTAATGTTGCTCTCAAAGTGCACCAGATTGATGCTTTTAATTCCAACATTTAAAAAAAAATCTTCCCAGGGGAGCATGCCCCTAGAGGAGGTTAGGTCCCCCCCCCACTTAAATCATGTTCACATGGATAGGAAACTAAATACATTTGCACACATCTTGTGTCCATATCTTTCTGTTTTGGTGGTCACGCCACACCCTGCACGGGCATGCATACGCGAGTCATGGTGAGATATCTGGATTAAGAGGTTGTCTTTTCTTTGTACAGAATGAAATGAATGGGCTGTGATTTTAGTTTTTTTAAGCAGAGGTCAATAACTTGTACGGCCCTCTGAAGATATTGTAAAAATTAAAATGGCCCTTGAGTGGAAAAAGGTTCCCCACCCCTGGTTTAAGGTGTCCAGGTGATGCAGACAGGCTGGACCAAAGAGTGAGAGACAGAACTGGACTCCTCACAGCAGTGAACTTCAGCACAGGTACAAAGACTCTTTTTTCATACTGTACAAAGAATCAAGAAAGATATTGGTTTAAATGAATGAAGTATTGACTTGAATACACTGATATACATTCCATTAAACAATACTAAATACTAGATCACCGACACATCAGTTAGGTTGAGGGTTTATTCGATGCAAAAAGTTACATTTAGATGTTAACAAGCAATATGATTTCGTCAGTTTTCAAATTTAATGTATTGAAGGCAAAGATATTTAACACATAGTGAGAACTGCTACTATTGCTGCTCAAAAAAAAACGTGGTAAAAGTTATTCTTTCAGTGAGACAACAGAGCAAGCTTCTACAGTTGCACTACGTTTTGATAACAGTTAAATATTATTTTGATAATAATATTTATTTCAATGTTGATGAACTTCATACTGTTCATTCATAATCTGATTGTCTTTGTAGCTCACTGTTGAAATAAAAAAAAACATTACAATTACAAAATAATCCTAAAACACACTAAACACAACACATACACAAACACACCGCTTTCATAAATAACACACTTGTTCTGCAATCATATGTTTTATGTTTCCTGTCATTTTTGTTAGGAAAGGACATGCCTGAAAGACACAACATTTTCTCCTTCTCTGAGGGTCAAGAAGAACATCCAAGAGGAACATTAAAAGCTGATGTTATGAGATTGTAAGACCAGTACACTAAGAAACTACTTTTATTGTAAAAACAGTCATCTGATCGAATGCAGCTATTTCCACATCTACACTCCATCCGCTGATTATTTCTATTTGCCTCACTTTATGAGCTTCACATCACTTGTGCCTTGTACTGCAGAGTTTGCAACGTCATACATAAATGGGGCCAATATTCAGTCAGATGTGAATGTGTAATCTAACATTTTCAGTAAGAATAATGGAAAAAAGGAGTGCAAATACAATTTATTGAAATGTGAACCAAAACTTCATCAAATGTTTTAAATAAAAAGCACATATGGACAGAAGATGTAAACCTATTAAATGTATAAGTGAAAACATTTAGTCAAATAAAGTGACATACTAGGCCTGTGCAGTTGGTATCAGCTATGCCCAGCATGGGCTCCTCCATCAGGCCTGGTCCTCCTCGCTGAGGAAAGACACTCAGTCCTCTCCAAAACCAACAGCCAGGATGTCCATCACATGGAGGTTTCTCCCTGAAGTCTCTGCAGCTCTCTGGACACCACGCTGTCTCAATCCGTCCACACTGAATATGAGAGGGGGAAAATGAAAATAATAAATGCTTTAGACAATAAGAAACATAACGTTCACTGTTGAGTTGCTCAGTTTTTTAGATTGTCAATACTATTACTGTATAACTAATATATAAGATTGGTCTTTAAATACATGTCTTGTCTTTTGAATTGTTTGTCTAAAGTCAAGGATCTATAACTGGTACTTAGTTTTAATGATACAGTCTGGTTATTATGCTGTTTGGAGGAGGCCTCACAGGTAAGAGCACTAACTAGCTACCATCACATGTACCTTAGCTTGACTTAAATGTATTAAACGTATAGTTAAGTGATATCAAAATATAAAAAACTAATGTCATGCAAACATTAATATTTGCTTGATTCCAGTGTTTAATTTAGCACAATTGCATACAAACGTTAAGGGATTTTAAGATTCTGAAGTACTATGCTAAAAACTCAAAAACTTAGATTATTATTTTTAGTTTTGCTGAATAGTTTCATGTCCACTTACCTTAGAAACGTAAAATGCCACGGCAGTGTGCAGATGGGGAGCATGTTAGCTTAGCTTGGCAGCTTCAGCTAGATCTGGAACTTCCAGCTCGGTGGCAGCAGGTCCCACCTCGGCTCCGCCTCTTTGCCCTTATTTGGAGCAGGCTGGAGAAGGCGGGAGTTGAACTCTGACGTCACTGTCGAGCCGTTAGTGGCTGACTCCGCCGACTAAGGGCTTCTCGGCAACTCTGCAGAATCCTATGGGTGACGTCACGGACCCTACGTCCATTTATATATACAGTCTATGGCTTACACCTATATGCCTCGAGCCTTCATTGTAACTGTCACACTGTGTATTTGCGTGGGGAAACGTCAAGCTACCCCACAGCACCCGCAAAATAAATATCTGGCGCCGCCACTGAGCCTGACTATTTGTGTTGGGGGGGCCCGACTTGTTTTTGTTCTCCAAAGAAAAAGTTTGAGAACCACTGGGTTAATCCAATGTGTCTGTGTCCCTTTTAAATGATTTCTGATAATCCATAAGCAATAAACCTGATTTTCCATTTCCAGATGTCAGAGCGAGAGATAGGTTCACTCTGATTTAAACCTGCATGTGCAAAGCCCCCACATTCTTTTTTTTACCATTTGTGTGTATGGGGAAATTCCCCTTCTCCCCCTTTAACCTCTTAAGCCCTGAGCCTGTTAAATTACATTTATTTTCTTTTTTGTATGTAAATGTGTGTGTGTGGACTTTGCCACAGTCCTTACATGTTTATCACCCGACTAACACTTATAGGAAGGTTTACTTACACAATAAAAATTAGGAAACATAGGATACATTTGTCTCCAACAGGAGCAGATTTATTTAAAAAAATAACACTAAAAAACCGAAATAACACCAAGCATTTTTTTTGTAAACACTGGCAAAAAAGAAAACATGTCCACAACCTGAATGTGTTTAGTGTTTTTGAATTGAGGCACCAGGCACTTAGTGCAGTAGAGAGGAGAAGTCACACCCATCTGCTTCCGGCCCATGGGACCCCGGAAGCGAAACATTTACATTGAATTCAATGGAGAGAGAATACGTATCTTTTGATCCCGTTTGAATTGTGCCACGAACTACATATATGATGTTTGTCAATCTTAAACAATAAGTTCCATTTCAAAAAAGTCACATTTTGTCGTAAAACTGTTGAAATATATAAGACTATAAAAAATACGCGACTACAAAGACTACAAATCCCATTCTGGGTCGCGTAAGTGATGTCACAGGCGATAATGCTCCAAGTGGTTGCGACTCGTAATTAAAGCGAAGAAGAAGATCTCATTACTGATTTATTCCCTCCAATAAATAAGAGATTGCTAAAAATAAATTCACTTTTACAAGATGCCTGTGTGCTTTGTACCAGGTTGTAATCACATAAGTGATCATACCACTTGCTCGTTCTATCGATTCCCGTCTGATGAAAGGACCAGGAGTCGCTGGATCAGACATATCAGGTAATATACATGTTGTGCATGGAACATATAGTCAAGTTAGCTACCTAGCTAGTAGCGACGAGTAGCGAGCACGTTAGTTAGCATTACATTACTTAGCCTTGTCATTTTTAGTAGGAACATTTGAATAGTCTACTGCGCCATCCACCGGGTGCTATGGAAGCAGCCAGGGAGAGTCGAAGGCAGGCAGGGAGCTTTGCATGACAGATTCTTCTGGACGTGTTTCATTGTGATGACAGTAAGGGTGAGTCAATCTGTTTGTTGGAAAGACAGTAGTTGGGTGATTACTGAGAGAAAATTATTAGAAGAGATAATTATTCAAAGTGTTGTTACTTTAAAGTGTTGTTACTGACCTTTTTCTCTTTTATTTCCTTTCCCTCACCTGTAACTGCTGAAACCCTGAGGAACATGCACACTGACCTGCTCTGGCAACCTGATTTCCACTGTACGTAATAGTATTTGGTTATGGTATATTATTTATATACATCAAAGGCACAATGCACCCCCCAGAGACACACATGTATTGAGTGTGATATTTTGCATAGGTCAAGTGAAATCTTCTTTACATACTAGAAAACTGTAGGAGCGGCAACTTGTTTTGAAATAGAATTTTTAATATCCGATAATAAAGTTGATCGGTTTTCTTTATTCTTCTCTCTTCCCAGCTCCATCCATCACCATGCTCTGTTCCTGCAGGTCCTGCTTGCTAATCAATGCTTTATTTTTTTACACAATTACAAATAAAGTCAATGTATTGTATGACATGAAGTTGTGCTTCATTTGGAGTCAATAATAAATTAATTCTGCCTTCAACTGCACAATGACTGTGGACTGCACCGACATCCATGTAGCTGCCCCCCAGTAAGATGAAACACGCAAAGAGGGTCACCATCATGCCCAAGGACATCCAGCTGGCCCGCCGCATCCGCGGAGAGAGGGCTTAGACTGACCCGAGACCAGCACACCCAAACACAACAGCTCTTTTAAGAGCCACCTACAGTTTCAAAGAGTTGCAATCCTACGTTATTATAATGATTAAACTGGTTCATGTGTCACTTGTTTACTGAACCGTGATGAATGAAAGAAAAGAGTGAGGTAGTGGTTTACAGAAGTTACAAAGACATTAATTTCTGAGTAACAGGTCAGTGTTAACACAAGCTTCTGTCAATTATGAATCATTCAAACTATATACAAATAATATGTAATAAAGTTATTTTCGGTATATTCCTTGATAGCTTTTGGAGAAGGTTGTTTTTAAGTTTACTAAAATCTATCGTTTCAACTGTTTCACTTTATAAAAAGGAACAGGTGAGTAGAGCATTATTGAGTTTCTTATTCTGTCAGTAAATTATCCAAAAGAAATGTTTTTCATTATTTTAGTCAACCCTAAACAAATTGATTGTACCTTTTAATAATGACCTTACATGGTCGCCAAAGTTAAATTAACTTCAGAAAATCAAATCTGTTCTGAGAAAAAACTAATAAATGTTTAAAGATAGGAACTTGCCATCCCACTGAAAAACAGTCCGTAGAAATGTAAAGGCGTAGCTGTAGTTCAGTCCAACATTTAATTTGGATTAATTTCGCCAACAGTCAACTATTTTCATAAAGAATATATATATTTTTCAACTTTATTGTCAATCTTACTCAGTTTGTGTTTATAGACAGAGATCAAAAAGACGTTTCCAACAATCCCAAATACGAACAATTAAATTATACAATTTACAGATATGTAATGTATACAAATATATATATCCTATATACACCATCATGTATTATGATGGTGTATGATGTAGAAGGGAGTGTGGTAGATAACAAGTAAATATAGTTACACACAGATCCATGTTACAGCAAAAGATGGAATAACTAAGAAGCACGCAGTATAATAATAATTACATGCAACAATGAAATAATTGCTCAGCGTCTCCACCACAATCCCAATCTGCTGTGTCCTGTTTTCCTCCCCTCTGCATAACACCCCATCACACATACGGAACACAACGCAGAGTCCCAGGGTGTTAAGAGTATGTTTATTTCAATGTCCTCCTCTCTACTGGCCAAAACAGGGAGCATATGCATATCCAGGAGGAGGAGATTTCCATGCCATGCAGGGTCTTTGGGGATGACGATAATGATCGCCTCCTTCTGGTCCACACAACAAAGTAGCAGAGACTCCGGTCTGTGATGTGCAGCTGCCCTTGGACTGGTGCCAGTATGGGTGATTCTCCTTGAGAATATATGACCCACCCTCCTCACGGAGACAGAAGGATGGTTAATGGACTTCCTCCGCGATGGTCATGTTCATGTCACCAAAATCCTTGAATCTACACACAGCAAATAATCTCAAATGACACAACGAGATGTAAAAGGAGATCACACATACAGTATAGTCGATATAAAACTGGCCGCTTCAATCTGAAGAGCAACTAAAACAAAACACGGGAGTGTACCTTGTTCTTGTGAACACTAATGTTATCCACAGCATACACAGAGACCACTAAGTTCTTAAGGAGAAAACTAGTTCCTGAAACAAAACACGTTAGTGTACCTTGTTAGCTAATGTTAGCTAGCTGATATTAACGTTACACATTGCACTCATATTACTCACCAACATCTTGTAAAGCCGGTCCCGCTGCTCTTACAGAACCGACTAACTCCCCTTTCGTGTACAGATGTAACACTTCAGATCAGACTCAAATGGGTGTGTCCCAGTCAAAAGCCCAGCGGATGCCAGTGGCTGGGGGTGTTGCCAAATTGCTAGAGGGTGTTGCCCAATTTCCCCATTTGTTCAATTACAGGATTTAACCATGAAATGGCGCTTCATTCACAAAATACACAATGGGCGTTGTAGAAACATCAATATTTTAGATCAAATAAAGTATATAGTTTGCTTTATGCAGTATATTTCCTGTAATATTGTACAGTAGATTGAAGTAAATCAACTTATACATTAAGATGAGATAAGATGGACCTTTATTAATCCCGTGGGGAAATTCAGTACTTCAAACAGCAACAGGGTGAGAGTGAAAAACAGGACAGCACAGATTCACACAGATTAATAAAATCAAAAATAAGATGAGCGATAAAAATAATAATAATGAGAAACTATGAAATAAGAAATTAATAAAACTAAAATGTAATTATCATATCATATATTATAATGTATTGTATTTTTAAGTAATATCATACATTAACCCCATTATAGCAGATGCCACATTAAATGGATGAACACATGTATGCATCAATAATTACAACAGAGTATTTCTAAATACAAGTTGTAAAAATACTTATATGTTTTTAATATTAACCCTTTGGAGTCGACCGCCACGCCGGCGTGATCAGATCACATGACCTGTTCAAGCCGGTGCCGCATTTTATCATTTTACGAAACGGAAAATACTGGAAACTGTAGATCCTGCTCAACAGGATGTATGTGTATTTCTGTCGAAAGTACTGGCTTGAAACTATATGCCAGTCTTTGTTTCATGCAAACATACCCAATAAACACGGACATACGATGATATAAAGTTAATACAGATATATTTCAGAAGTATGAATAATGGAAGCACATATTTTAATATCTTCGCCGTATTTTATCATTTTACGAATCGGAAAATACTGGAAACTGTACATTCTGCTCAACAGGATGTATTTACCAGGGAGGGGGTGAGGTAATCAGTTAAACGGAGTGATACGAAACGAGACGAAAAGAGACGAAGAGGGACGGCGGGAACCGAAGAGAGACGGCAGGAAATGGAGAGAGACGAAGATATACGAAGACAGGCGGCGGGAGACGAAGAGAGGCTGTGGGAGACTGCGATTGAAGTAAAGTGGCAGACAAACATTGAGAATTTAGTTATAGTTAGATAGATTTAGAGTTGTGAAGACTCAACTATGATGAAGAGAACTCTGAACGTGAGTCAAGCTTTAAGCTTGTTTTTTGACATGGAGGAGGAGGAATCTGTGATGTTGCCCTCTGTGTCGCAGTTGACAGAAAGCGCTTTGAAGCGTGGCACAGATAAAGACAGAAAAAACTGATTGTTGTACATAATGTGTTTATATATATATTTGTATTATATTTATAATAACACTTTTGCCTTATCAGAATGAAATCGCATGCTACCTCAATCAAACTTTCACATTATCATAGTCACATCCCATATATATATTTCCAGCTTTTAAATGGTTTCATTGTGTATGTTTGTGTTATGAAAAATAAAATCATTTTCAAAATCTGTTTTTACGTTTTTTTTTGTGATTTTGGGTCCAAAATGTTCATATAGTAGAAGATCACTGCTCTAAGTCAAAAATCCTACATCCAAACGAAATAAATATAATTAATTATGATGAATACGTTAAGTCTTGTTCATTGTTTTTCACTTTTATTAAATGTTTGATATTTCCCCCCCAAGTGTCTGTCAAAATGCATTTTACGTTTCTAACTTGCAATATCATTATTTCCGCTCTCTTCAGAAGAGCGATCTCCCTGTGTCTCTCTGTGTGCGGGGGATCACAGGAGGGGGGGGAGAGCTGTGGAATGTGACACACATTCCGATGGCCAATTCGTTTTTAACAAAGGGTCCCCAACATAGGACACATGGGGGGTTGGGCTGGTGACGTATGGTCTGCAGCACATCACAGAGGCATTTAAAAAGTGAAGACAATACATTCTGGAAATGTTCACATCAGGCACCTTCAAGTTAAACAATACTACTGTACAGTAAACAATTAACACAGTAAATTATGTGGATTAAATCACATTTATTTCGTTAAAAATAAACGAAATGACTCGGTTTGCATTCATAAAGAATGCACAAACGTGTTTAATCGTTAATGTCAGATATGTACTAAGTAAATAGCCTACATTAGTTCCTGCTCAAGATTAGATTCAACTTTATTGTTATTGCACAGATTACAGGTAGGCCTACTGAGACAACGAAATGCAGTTTAGCTTCTAACCAGGTGCAACAAGCAGTGAAGTGGAAAGTAATGTTCACAATCTACAGAATAAAATATATAATGAATTGAATGATGAATAAACAGTGGGGTATGAATACACTAGATATCAGCCTGTGAGCAGTATGAACAGTGTGTTAATCCTTAATGTCAGATATGTACTAAGTAAATAGCCTATATTAATTTCATGATGGATTAAACCACATTTATTTCGTTAAAAATAAACAAAATGATTAAATGTAGGGTAATGTGGAACATTTTTGCATTTCAGACTTCGGGAATAGATTGCGACATGAAGCCGATACAATAAATCAAAATCCAGTAACATTCTGAAATCCCCAGGATGTGTCCTAATCAAACCAAAAGAGAACATGCAGATATTAAACTCATAAAAGAAATGGTAGACATATTAGTACTCTTAGTGCCAAGTTGTCACAGACAATCTGTTTTCCTAATGTGGGACAGTTCTGTGCAAAATGTGGGACACTGAAAAGTCTATATTAAAAAGCCTCAGTCACCTTCATTCATGTAATAAAAAAATCTCAGGCCAGTAACAAGCTACAGTAAATGTGCAATACCATGCTATGTTACTATTTATAATGTTATTGTTGTTACAACAGAAGATGTTTTTATTTAAATTGAAGTTAAATGCATCAATCTGGTGCACTGATGGCAAAATTAGTAGATTTGTGGATACAGCTCTCAACACTCATATGAAACAGAACTGTTCTTACAATGTGTGTTGGAAGGTATTAAATTACTATGCATATTTTATTGTGTAAACACAGCTGATCACCTGAGAGCTGCCGTTTCATTCAGAGCGTTTAAAAAAAACGACGGTCTGATTTCAACAACTCAATGTGTGATTATTATAGCAGTAATATTAGACACTAATAATACAGTACACTATTAACACTGTACATATTATTGTTTGTCCGTGGGATTAGGGTGATCGGTAGTGAGAGCCGCTGCATTTTCCTCCGGTCGGATGTGATATAAAAACAAAGCGATTATTGTTGTTGTTGTAAACTCACGTGGATTAAATTTAGTGCATTCATTTCAACTCGCGAACATATGATACATTAAATGAATGCGAGGATGACGATCGAACATCGTTTGTTTGACTCTGGATGCATTTCCTGATCTAAAAACATAGCGATGGTTTTTTACTTACGCCAACGTGAATTAAACATTATTTTGTTAAATAAGAACATGGTGATGTTTAGTAAATTATTACATGTCTCTTACTTAAGCACAGAATATGATCCTATCCGTGACATATATGGATCTTAACAAATATCCGCTATATCAGATACCTGTAGATCAGCTGTTTATTTCACATGAGTTTCAGTGTGGCAGCTTTTCACGGCTCCCACTGGTGGATCCATGATCCATTGCAGCTGGTTTCATTATAATTAAATGTATTTATCAAGGGGGCGTTTCAAGTCCTGCGGGGGGTTTTCCTTATCAGCAGGGGCCCACCCCGTGCCGATCACGGACCCGCACGGGTAGGCGTCTGAAACGAAGCGCTACATCTGTATGTACAGCTCTCAACGTGTCCAGACTTGTAGTGATGTTCACCTCGTTTTATACTTTTATTCTCATTCTGAAAGAAACAGGTGAAATTTGCTAACGTGACGGCCGTCTTTGTGATGGTGACGCGTATTGTGCGAGACCAGAGACCTGTAGTTCACTCAGTGGTTTCACACAAAAAAAAGTGTAACTTCACAGTTTTACGACACATTTTTTTTTGACTTGCAACATATTCTTTTACATTGACAAACATCATATGTGTCATTCGTGGCACAATTCAAACGGGATCAAAAGATAACCTTTCTCTCTCCATTGACTTCAATGTATAATTTTACGCTTCCGGGGTCCCATGGAGGCTCCCGGAAAGGGAGGGACTTCGCTTCTCTATACCTACTCTGCGGCCATGAATGTAATGATGGATTATCAACAACAATTCTAAAGTGACAAAGAGACATTGGATTAACCTTGAGCAGCGTTGTTATTCCCTTGAACATGACTTTTGATCACAAAACAGCAACGGTAAGACATAATTATTGTTTTGGTTTAGAACACTGTTGTTGTTTTCTTGCTCTGTTCTGGCTGATAGCCCAGTGAGTTTGTGTCCTACAGTGACGATACTTATATCAAAATAATCTGTGGAGTATCAGCTTTCAGCTGATATGTAGTTTGTGCAGAACATATTACGTTTTAAAGATCGTTTTAGCTAGTTAGCACCGGAAGTAGCATCAGCCTGTTTTCACTAAGGGCTAATGATAACGCTTCTTGTGAGACGTGTGTTTTGTTTCGGTAAAAATGGCTCATATCTTCAGGTTGCTGAGTTTTTTCCCGTTATTTGAATATAAGAAATTCATAGGTTTTTAAATATTAAGAAGCCCCCAGACGCTGTCTCCTGCAGTGACGTGTTTTTCTCCCAGTATCGGGGGGGCCGGGCTTAAGAGGCTAATGTTCAAAAACGGTCAAAAAGAGATGTCAATCACCAAAATCAACCAATGGGTTCCAGAGAAACGCCCATTTCCACACAAATCATCTCAGAGGTGGAATTTTCTTTGCTAAACCTCAAGTGTCAAATGTCACTTGTTTTGCATCAATCTTGATACAGGGTACTTATTATATGTTGTGCTTTGGATCCCTAAAGCTTTTAGTCTACCTTACCATCATCCAAGGGTAGTTTTCAATATAAGAATTGGACGGACACTATCATTTATAAATCAATCAATTAATGTTTATTTATATAGCCCAATATCACAAATGTTACATTTGTCTCAGTGGACTTCACAGTTTGTACATAATATCAGTATGACAATACCCTCTGTCCTTAGACCCTCACATCGTACAAGGAAATACTTCCGGAGAAAACCCACAGTTTAAAGGGAAACATGTGAGAAACCTCAGGGAGAGCAACAGAGGAGGGATCCCTCTCCCAGGACGGACAGACGTGCAATAGATGCCGTGTGTACATTGAAAAGATAATACATTTGCAACATAGGTAGTCCAAATGTTTGGAAATGCATGTGTGTATAATAGGAAGATGAATCCACGAGGATATTCATCCAGGACCTATGATCCAGGACCACAGCCACGACTCGCGATCCAGGGCTCGCGATCCAGGACACAGGACCGCAGGATCATCCATGACTCCGGATCCAGGCGTATATAGACACCAAAAAGAAAGACATTTGGGGAATCTGGGTTCATCGGAACATGAGAGTACACAGATATAGACAGAGAGAAGGAAGAAGTAAGATGTCCCCCGACAAACTAAGCCTATATCAGCAAAACTAGGGGCTGAATCTAATCAGCCCTAACTATAAGCTTTATCAAAAAGGAAGGTCTTAAGCGCACTCTTAAAAACGGATAGGGTGTCTGCCGCCCAAACACAAACTGGAAGCTGATTCCACAAATGTGGAGCTTGATAAGAAAAGGCTCTGGCTCCCATTGTACTTTTAGAGACTCTAGGAACAACCAACAACCCTGCATTCTTGGAACACAATGCCCTAGTAGGACAGTAGGGTATAATGAGTTCTTTAAGGGCTTTGTAGGCGAGAATAATACTTTTAAATTATATCCTGTATTCTATAGGGAGCCAGTGTAATGCAGCCAGAACAGGAGTAATGTGGTCCCTTTTCCTAACTCTGGTTAGTACACGAGCCGCAGCATTTTGAATCAGCTGAAGCGACTTGACTGACTTCTTGGTACTCCCTGATAATAAAGAGTTACATTAATCCAGCCTAGAAGTAACAAATGCATGGACTAGTTTCTCTGCATCGTTTTGAGGCAAGATATGCCTGATTTTTGCAATGTTACGTAGATGGGAGTAGGCAGTCCTTGAAATTGATTTTATGTGGGCGTTAAAGGATAAATCTTGATCAAATATAACACCAAGATTCCTTACAGTCTCACTGGAGGGCAAATGAATGCCATCCATAGTTAGTATATCTTTATATCATTTGTTTCGTAGATTCTTTGGGTCAAGTTCAATAACTTCAGTTTTGGTCGTGTTTAACATCAAAAAGTTTAAAGTCATCCACGTTTCTAAGTCCTTAAGGCAGTCTTGAATTTTATTTAGATGATTAATTTCATCAGGCTTGATTGATGAATGTAGTTGAGTATCATCCGCATAACAATGAACGTTTACAGAATGATTCCTTATGATATTGCCTAACGGAAGCATATATAATGTGAACAAAATAGGTCCGAGCACTGAGCCCTGTGGCACTCCATGGCTAACTTTGGTTTGCGTGGAAGATTCATCGTTAACACGTACACACTGAGAGCGTTCAGATAGATAGGACCTAAACCAGCCTAAAGCAGTTCCCTGTATGCCAACTCAGTGTTCTATTCTTTGCAATAGGATATCATGGTCGATAGTATCAAATGCAGCACTGAGATCGAGCAAAACAAGAATAGAGACAAGTCCCTTGTCTGAGGCTATTAGAATGTCATTTGTGACTTTAACCAGAGCTATCTCTGTGCTGATTACATTTACAAAGTAACCCTCTCAACCCTGGAGGTAGCATATACATATTCAAAAGCAAAGGTCCTAAGATGGAGCCTTGAGGAACCCCGCATGACATATTTATCAGGGTTGATTTGTAATTGCCTATTGAGACAAAGTTTGTTCTTAGAGCTGTTGCTGAAACTCCCACCCAGTTTTCAAGACGCTCTAGCAATATGTTGTGGCCAACAGTATCAAAGGCAGTGCTGAGATCTAATAATACTAACACTGATATTCTGCCACTGTCTGTGTTCAAATGGATGTCATTTAAGACCTTAACAAGTGAAGTCACAGTGCTGTGGTTAGGTCGAAAGCCCGACTGAAACACATAAAAACCGTAAGTTAAAAACATAAAATTACTCAACTGTTGAAAAACCGCTTTTTCAATCAATTTGCTTAAAAAGGGAAGGTTTGATATTGGCCTTTAATTATTCATTATGGTTTTGTCTAGGTTATGCTTTTTTAGGAGCGGTTTAATTATTGTAGTTTTCAGGGCCTGTGGAAATACACCTGATTGAAGAGACTTGTTTACTATGTGTAGAATATCTGAGGCCAAGCAATGAAAAACAGTTTTGATAAACTGAGAAGAAAAAAAAGTCGGGATGATGTCGAGGCTACAGGAGGAGGATTTCTGATGTTGGATAATGTCTTCCAGGTCTTTAGCATTTATCAGACGGAATTGTGACATGGTGTCTGAATTGGCTTTAGGTGAACACAGGGACAAAACATTTGCTGTACCTGAATTTTGTCAGTGAAGAAGGAGGCAAAATCATTGCAGGCCCTGGTGGATAGACATTCTGAGGCTATCGACACTGGGGGGTTTGTTAGTCTGTTGACGGTAGCAAACAAGGCACGTGAGTTGTTTTTATTTTTGGTAATGATGTCAGAAAAGAAAGACTGTTGTGCCTTTTTTATTTCTTGATAATAGAAACCAAGTTTCTCTTTATATATTTGTGAGTGAACCTTGAGATTTGTTTTTCTCCACCTGCGTTCAGCTTTTCTGCACTTAGTTTTTGCTGTTCTCACAGCCATGGCTTTTCTCCATGGAGATATTTTCTTGCCAGATACTTCCTGTATTTTAATGAGAGCGATGGTATCCATGACATTTGTTATTTTAGAATTAAAATGAGCTCATTTACTGAGAAGTTAGCATGGGCAAGTGAGGGAGTACAAATCTGGGCAAACATTTCCTCTGCATTTTCAGTTAAGTGACGTCTAGTGGTTACCTCTTTCTTAACAGTTGTATGGACGGTAATAGAGCTCTCAAAGAAAACACAAGAATGGTCGGAGAGCGCAACATCAGTCACCACAAGCTTAAAGAATGTAAATACTGAGTTTCAGGGGTTTTGGGTGATGGGAGACACATCTATTGAATCAGAATTTCAATAGATAACCATTAAGTGACAGATATACTTTTCTGTCTATGATGTTTTACAAATCAGATATTAACCTGTTTAGCCCTGAGCCTGTTTCAGGTTTCAGGCTCGAAAAGACATTCCCAGAACAAATGACCATATCTTCTAAAAGGGTTAAATTCATAATCTTTTTTCTCAAAGTAATGATAAACCTGTGAGTTGGATGTAGAAAAGTCAGAATCAATATTGATGTTTTTTATCTTAAAGAAAATTCAGATTGAACATTGTACAAAACTGTAAATGATAGTCTCCGTCCAAAATATATGTTTTACTTATAGTGAAAACTACCCTTGGATGATGTAAGGTAGACTAAAAGTTTTAGGAATCCAAAGTACAACATATAATTCCACAATCGTTCAAAGTAGCAGTGACATAACCGCTTCTTAAAAAGCACAACCTCGATCCAGAGGTTTTAGCCAATTATTGACCTATTTCTAATCTTCCGTTCCTCTCAAAAATTCTTGAGAAAGCAGTCGCAAAACAGTTTACTGTGATTACTTAAAAAACAATGTGTTTATTTCATGTGAGGAATTGCGGTATCTCCTTCTCATTTTTTCTGTTTGTTTGTCTATCTGTTTGTCTATCTTCCTGGCTGGGCGTGTTTGACCTACTTTCCGTTTTCCGCCAACTCACCTCCGCTCCTGTTTCTCATCATCACTGATTACCACCACTCACCTGCTGCTGCTTAAAACTCCGGTTCGATCATCAGACTTCACCAGTTCTTCATATACTCACAGTGGTAAACTCCAGTTCCGGCTGACTCGATGTTCTAGTTCTTTTGTATACTCTTCCTGCTGGATTTTTGGTCCTGGATCATAGGTCCTGGATGGATATCCTCGTGGATTCATCTTCCTATTATACACACATGCATTTCCAAACATTTGGACTACCTATGTTGCAAATGTATTATCTTTTCAATTTACACACGTCTGTCCGTCCTGAGAGAGGGATCCCTCCTCTGTTGCTCTCCCTGAGGTTTCTCCCATTTTCCCCTTTAAACTGTGGGTTTTCTTCGGAAGTTTTTCCTTGTACGATGTGAGGGTCTAAGGACAGAGGGTGTCGTATTGTCATACTGATATTTTGTATCTCTGGAACCCATTGGTAGATTTTGGTGATTGACATCTCTTTCTGACCGTTAGAGCCAATAGAATCGAAGGGGGATCTCCACACTCACACACAGTCTAAAACAAAAAGGTGTGGGCTTCGTGCACGCAGTTTTGCACCAGAGTGAAGCTGTCTATAGCTCTGACTTCTAGAAACGGAAACGCAGGTTTATTGCTTATGGATTATCAGAAATCATTTCAAAGGGACACAGACACATTGGATTAACCTATGGATTAACTTCAGCAGCGTTTTTATTGTTTTAATGCCATTGAAGACCACTTTTTACCAGACTACGACACAGGTGAGCCATGTTAGCGTTTTTAGCTAGCGCCACATGTTTTGATGTCTGTTCTTGTTATTATCTCCGCGAGTTTGTATAATTGAGTGATAATGAGGGTACCCTTCGATTCTGTGTGAGACCTCAAATTATCTTCGTAATATCTATCAAAATATAGATCCTACACATCCACTGGACGTGGATTATAAATGTACAATATACACTTCTCGCTAGAAATCTAATCAAAAAGCATTTTAATGGCCAAACTATTCTCCAATTTAGGATTTTCCAGAGAGGGTTATTTGTGAATATACGACCCTCCGGAGCGTTTGCAATCAACAGGAGCATCAGCCCATATGCCGCAAATTGTTGTTTCTTACACGACCACTATAGGTGCTAAACTTTAAAACGTGACTATGGGCCGTAATAAGCTGCTGAACAATCGACCTATTTGGTCGTTCTTTGGAGGAGGACAGGCTGTAGCTTTCATATGGAGCTGTATTTCTTGCCGACTAGCTAGCCAACAAAAAACCTGCCGATTAGTCCATTATGTAAAACTTGACACTCAAGAGAAAAACAGAAAGTCATTATTTTCTACTGGCAATGGTCATGTGTGAGTGTAGGTGTGGATGGCAATGGGAAAATGGTCTATTGCTGTTTTTCTAGCATGTGTACCATGTTCCCATTACCCACATACTGTATGTGACCAAATATACAAAATATTAAGCCTTGAGCCCCCTCTTAAAATAACGTTGGCTAAAAACGTGCAAACATCGATTACACTCATTACTTTATGTTGAATAATTTGCTGAATATTTGGAGAACAAACACAACAAAGATATATATTTTGAAAGTTGAAATTCTCCTCCAACGGTGTATGTAACTCAACATGTGTTCCAGGGTCTAAGTGACTGATTTTGATAGAGCAGGTCACAGCTTGTTTTGGTGGGAAAGGGGTAAAAATGACTTTCTTCATTGGCTGTCTTTGTCTGCTGTTGCTGGTAGCATGTACCAAGTTTAAGTTGTTCATTTTAATCTTTTTGCAGTGAAGGCTTAGAGTTTTAAAAGAGGTGAAAATGCCTTGTGTTGTTGAGAAGGTTGTTCATACCCTGGGATTGTGTTACCAAAGAAGAAGCAATGTGGTTGCAGATATGCATATTGGACCTTTAACTGAGGATGGGAATGGTTGCAGGGTGAGAGAGACAGCTTGCAGCTTGCAGTGCAGTGTGGGTAGAGCTGCCCTCCGTGTGGCCAGTGCGCTGAAAGGCTGGTGGGCAGGCGTGACTCGGCCCTCTCCTCATTGTTCCCAGAGCTTGGTATTCCTCTCATAGCATGCCCCGGGCTCTAGAGGATATGCTTTTAAAGATCCCAGGCCCTCCTAATGGCCCCACTCACCTCCCCAACTCACACTTTTTAACAAACACACCCCTTGAACTTACTTTCTTTATGTTTTACCTCCAAACTGAAAGTGAGTGTATAAAACAAATGATGTAGCAACAAAAACACTAGCACTCCTGGATTATTATATATGTTGTAATCACACCCTCTGTTCTACCTTCTCCAAATATCTCCCTCTCTTCCTCTCCTTCTTTCATGCTTCCTCTCTCAGGCCTCTCACTCTGTCTCTCCTTCCTTTTCGCTGAGTGTCCCGCTCAGCTGGCCAGCACCTTTTCACTCTTTGCCTGGGGAATTGTCCCCTGCATGTCAAGTGTAGCCATTAGAAGGAAGGGTTCCGATGAGAGGTGCTTTTCAGGTCCCCGCCCCCCTCACCTTTCAATGGAGACAATAAAGCTGTTCTTTATGTCCAGATGACCACACACACACACACACACACACACACACACACACACACACACACACACACACACACACACACACTGCCAGGAAACTTTCTAGTGTCCTGCAGGATTGAGAGACGTAAGCTACTCTAACATTTTCGAGAGCAGGGTTTATTACATAACTAAGCCATGTTTTGTTTTGTTGACTGTATTAACCACTGTTGTAGTCAATAAAGCCTGACTGGAGTACTTGTTTATTACAAGACAAGATCTACAGTAGCTCAGTTTGAGACATGACAAAGGGAGATGTAGCCAAGTCATCTCCAAACTTTAGCAGAATGGGTGTTATCCATTGAGGGCCCAAATGGTCATATGTCAACCTTCTGAAGGTGGAAGAGTTATGTTGTTGACATGCTATTGGTTGAGGAGTTCAGTGTAAATCTGTCATGGCAGGTTGCTGTCTATTTCCCTTTTACTGTAAAATGTGTATTTTAAGCATGACTACGTTTTCTCCATATGTAAACATGGATATTTAATAAACCTGCAATGTGGAATATAAACATTTGCTTGCAATTGTACGGTGCTAAAAATCACTTTCAGTTAAAAAAAGAAATGTTCATAAATGTCCCAAAACTTATTTTGAGGATGCAATACTTTAATATGCTATTCATGTCACTTAGTGTTACTTAAATTGCTTCACCCATGATTGTGTACTTATTCCTCTTTTATTTTATTAATAATGTCTGCTTTTCCTTTTTTTTATTGCATGCCTTTTTTTATCTGCCACGACAACATTGAGCATTTTGTTTTCAGTGATTGTAATGTTGTGTTAAATGTCTGTATTGTGGTATCATGTCTTGGAATTTGTCCTTTTTATGTTGCAAGTGGAGCTGATGTGATTCATACACATTTCAGACTTGATCTGACAATAAAGTATTATCGTATGTATCTCCAACCATGACGATAAAGGTAAATTAAAAACCAACTGGGTTTAAACTTGACTAAAGTAAGCAACATGTTTCAAAATAAAAGTGTGTAACTTCATACAAATATAGGAAACCCTAGGAAACATGTTGACTAATGTTAAAAATGCATCATCGTCAGTGGTGAAAGTTCAAATTTGAGCAGAACTTTCTAATCGCTGCTGCTACTGTGGAGTCATGAAAGTGCGGGATAGAATAAACCTGTACCTATAAGGCATGTCTTGTATGTCGATTTTGGCAAGATCCCTATCCAGGTCCATTGACTAATAGAGATGGCTTCTTCTGTGAGACCAGCTGCGCCACAGACTACAGGAGACACCTTTAATTGTTTCTCCTCATCCGTGGCAGCCAGTCTTACTCAGGTCTCGAGGATTTGTCTGTCAGAGCTTATTCCAGGAGATTCATGCTTCAGGGTTTCCTCTGCTGCACCATGGCACAAAAGCCCAAAAGCTCCAGTTCAAATAAGGTAGACTTATAACTGGTGAGGCAAATCGTTTAAAGTGTATCACAGTTCAGCATCAAACCTCAATTGATAAAATAGCCTCGAATCAAAGGTCCTTCTGTCCAGGGACTAAATTGCTATTTTGTTTCACTTCATTATTTGAATTAACTGTGAGCAGCGATTCAGACGTCTGGAACCAGCGGACATTGTGTTTCCTTTGTTTGCTTTCATTTGATTTGAAAAGAACTTTACACTAATCAGTTTATGTGAAGAGTATAGTATACCATTATATATCCCATCCAGTCTGACCTGCCAGGGTAAGAGGACGACGGGACCCGGGCCCAGACATCCAGCTTGGCAATCTTAAGCCCAGAAACTTCGGGGGAAGCTTCTGGCCAAGGAAACATAAAGCACAACGCAAACTTGGCATTCACCGCATTCTCCAGCAGCTCCTTTAAAGCCACGGGTGTCAGGACACGTTACTCTCCCTGCTAACTTTTTACAAGATGTGGCGAACCTTGACAACCTTATCTAAAAGGTCCCTTAAGTGCCTTGCTTTAGAGAGTGACTTACAGGAAGTTTTAAAAACACACACTAAAGCAAGCTACAGGGGGATCAGAGAATGGAAGGCGGTCATTGTAAGTCTTACAAACGCATTCCCATTCCCACCACAGGTTTGTATAAGCCTTTACTGATAATGCGCCATACAGTCTGCCCATGCTTGCCTCCTTGACTGACAAAGTCAGTCATACCAGGGGATTAGCCGACTGCAGAGGGGCCCTACGCCTCTAAATGGCAGAGGTTGTCTGTAATGTACCCATGATGGACGTGCCGCGACATGTAGCAGCCTAGCTCCGCCACTCTCCACCTCTCCGTTCCTTTCATCCCTCCCTCCCTCTTTCCTTTCTTCACCGCCTCCCAAACATACATCTGTGTTGAGCAGTGTGAATCAGGTGGGATGCTTGTCTTCCCCCCGACTCCAACAAGAATGTCAAGATAATCTTCAGGTGGCTGGTACACACCGGCTTACTCACTGGGGTGATTGCTGACCTCTCCGGCTAATACATGCAAGGCTAAGAAAACACAGCACTCGAGAAAACATAATGCAACCCTTAAAATCGTTATTTTAAAGCAGGCTTTCTAGTGCAACCGTAAGGCAAAGGCGCAAACAATCCCTGCTGCTTACAGGCATTCCAACTGCATACAAACCCATCAGTCAGGCTTTAACCCTTCTCCTTGTTTCAGACTGAGTGGTCTCCTGAACAAAAGCTAAGAGGGTGGCTGATGGAACACCACTAGTGCATGCACAAGATATCATTAGAAACGATGTATAAAGATTGGTGCTAAGGGTGTAGGTCTTTGGATCATGTTTTGGTTTACAGAAAGTCAATTTTACCTCCATGTTGGATTACAGATCTGCACTCTATCGTTTTTCTTGAGCTGTAGCTAAGTTCTGTATGAACATATTTAACACAAATATGTATTTGTACCTATAGTATAGGTCCTGTCCTATGCATCTGTGTGTATTGTGTGTGTATTGGATGGTATGTAAACGAAACTGGGTGAACAACTGAATTCTTCAGTTCTTCAGGGTCTTCTTCATCTTCTTACTTTTAACAGATGGACTGTGACGTTATGCTATTTTGTTAATTAAGTTGTCACATGCAGCTCTTTATAATATTTTTCTGAATATTTGTCTCGATCGTGTTTTCCCACTGGTTCAACCCTCCGGAAAAACGACCCATTAGCCCTAGTCGACGATAGGCATTGTTGCATTGGCCAAAGCTCATGTGGCGAACATCCTGGCCCTCCATAAAGATTGGTCTCTCACCTTAAAACCAGCCTTAAATATTAAGTTATCTGACAGGTAAGGGCATTTATTTTACCATACTCTTAAATAAAGTATGCTCTGTACTGTTTCCACAGATGTTCATATTCTGACCAATAGTCATATAGTTTCCATCACTCACAGAACATGACATCAGTGGGTTATTATAGTGAGTGAAATCAGATCGCATGGAGAGTCTCCACACAGTCACTGTAAGGAAAACCATTGATGAGGTTATTCCTAGCAGGTCGTCCAGGTGTGTTTAAGCCACAGCTGTCTGGGTCCTGAACATATGGCTAATACCAAATGGGCCACACCTGTGTCTTGTGCCAGGCGTGTGTCAGCGCTGTGTGTGTTTCACTGTATAACCTTATAAGGACTGCTTCCCATGTACCCTTGACATTACGAGATATTCCGGCCAACCTCCTGCACGCATGAGTTATGAAATGACTGTCTGCAAGTTGTCAGCATAAGGTTTAATTGTTCCAACCCCCTCCCTTTCCCTGACGCTTATTTTTGCTCAAGTTAGTGGTGTGGTTTCCACATTGCAACCGTGTGTGTGTGTGTGTGTGTGTGTGTGTGTGTGTGTGTGTGTGTAAAGCCAGACAAATGTCTGAGGCCAGCTGCTCCCAGCGATGAGGTGGAGCACCTGCACACCGACTTACTCATGCACACACACAAAGCACTTCTATATATACACACATTGTAGATTGTCTAGCCTTGGGATTACAACTAGCTGTTTGAGTCACACTGTGTGTTTGAGATAATCACCAAAATAAGGAAATCACTTAAATTCAGGAAGTGTGAGGCAATCTCAAGTATACCCGCTTTGTTAGTCTACATAATAAACCTTGATTGTGAATAAAATCAGGTACAATGTTGTGACAATAGAGAATCAACAGAACAATGATGCCAGCCTTCAATATATAATTATCCAGAATAAACATTAAAGGACTATTAACTGACAGGTTGCTCAATTGCCTGGGACTCAATTTGGACATGCCCTTAAAGCACTTGCCATGAATAAGATGACACAACTGACTTGAGATTTGAGCTCATAGATTGACACTTGACCAAGACTTTTCTTTTATTACTTGAGACTTCAATTGGATGACTTAAGTCCTTGGCACCGGCACATTTCTGCAGACTCGCGCTACTTCCCTCAGTTAGCTTCAGGCCCCACCGAGGAGAAGTAAGTGGAACGAGTGGTGTCATAAATGTTGTATTTTATATGTTAATAGATTGTTTAATGTTACACTTCACACAAGCCAAATTTGCTAGCAGTTCATGTCTATATTGTGCCGTGTGTAACTGTAGTTTATATAAGGTGCAGCGCTTCAAACAGTGTTTGTGAGCTTTCTAAAGTTTAGCTATGCTAACATAACATGTGTTGTGACTCGACAGATATGTTAGGTTTTGTTATGTTTTTACTATACAGTAGTTTTGTGTTTTGATCTCGTCACTTCCTGTTTTTATTTTGAAAGTAATCTTTCCTGTCATTCCAGATCCCACATTTCCTGCCTTAGTGTGTTTCCCGCCCGTGAGTGTGCTTGGCCCCTGATTGTTTTCACCTGTGCCCATCCCCCTCACCTATATATAGCCCTGGGTTGCGTTCCAATAGTCCATTTAGCTTAGGAACCTTCCTAACGGAGTGAAATGACCCGGAAGTCCCTCAGTGGCAGCCATGATAAGTGCCGTTCCAATTCTCCAAATGAAAGGAAAGGAGGTTTCAAACTTCCTTTATAACCTCCTTTAGCTTAGGAACCACTGGACCTCCCTAACCGAAAGGAGAGGAGAAAATGCTGCCCCACAATGCCTTGCAGCCGCAGCATTTGCCGTCACTCAACAGTCGGCCGTTCACGGAAACAACCGATTATGACGGAGAAATGATATCATGAAAGTTACGGTGCTTATTAAGCATTTTAAAACATAGGTGGTAAGTTGCCAAAGTGCTTTGTTTCTGAACGTTCATCAGTATTATAATCAAAGAGAGAAATACGAACGTTAGTTTTCACTGACATTATCAAATAAAGTCAACATTTCAGTCTTTACTGAGCTGTGTGGAGTTTGTTCAACTTCTAAAAGATGTTTGAATGGTGATATACACAGTGATAGATGTTAAGGACTAACGTTTATAATAAATACATCTGTATTGATTTTAAGATCTTTAGTTCATACAATCATACGTATTGGGATCATTGGTATTAATGTGGACCGGAGGGAGAGGGTGACGAGCATAAGTTTCACTTTCCTTTTTTATTTCAGTTCCAGCTTTGGTCCTGAAGAATATGTTTCTCTGTTGTCCACGTTCATAAAGCAAAGCAGCAGCATCAGAGCCGAGCAGAGTCTCTAGATGAGTTTACAGTAGTCCCTCCTTCTTATTGAACATCCATGTTGTAGTCCGCTGTATAGAAAACTGTGGTTTCCATGGTTCCCCCACAGCAGCAGACGCACACAATGACGTCCGCTGGCGCATCATAAACACGTCGGATAGTGAAAGTGCATTCGGATTCTCTAAAGTACCGCAGTCTCTTCTCCTAAGTCCTTTTGCATTATCCTATCTACTATCCCTTAACCCCGTGACCTTTCACTCAGAGGTCAAGGAATAGACGATAGGGTTAGAACTTAGGAGCTGATTTTTGGATTATCGGAACGCAACCCTGGTGTTTCTTTGTTCCTTTGTCAGTTCGGTATGTTTCATGTCGTGAGCACCTAGGCCTTTTGACTCCTGATACCTACCTTGAGATTTAGACCTTTTGCCAAGTGAGTTTTTTGTGTTGCTGTACAAGTTAGTTTTTAGTTTTTGGCTGTTTAAGTACTTTCTATTTTTTGAAAGTACGATTTAGTTTTTGATATTAAAGAACATTCTATTTTTGGACAACTGTCTCCGAGCCCTGCTTTTGGGTCCTGCGCCCTGTGCCTCGGTTCATAACAACATGTGGGTGTTCTCTTCCACTGAAGGTGTTAATTTAGAAAGCTGATGAAGCCATTCCCTGCTGTCATTATATTCAGTTTTGCACAGGTATGTGGGTATTCTTTTTGTGTTTTGTAACTGTAAATTGTATTGTTTGTTTTGTAAGTGTAAATTAATGGTTATATTTTTCTATATTCATTTACAAAGAAAAACCGGGTTTGCCTCCAAGGATAAATGTATATCTGTTAATTGTATTATTTTGTATATATTATTTAGCTTCAGGCCGCACTGAGGAGAAGTGTTAATTTAGAAAGCTGATGAAGCCATTTCCTGCTTTAATTATATTCTGTTTTGCACAGATAATAAATCCTGGTTGGCAAGAAAGAAGTCGTTCGCATTCACACAACACAACACAACGCAGAGATCACATGTGGCGTCAAACCAGACCGGTTAAAGTGGTGCCGTGACCCGGATTCACAGTGCTCCAGACTTCCTGAGGCTGTGGATCAACACCAGCTTGGTCACCACAAGCCGCACACTTAAGGCCCTGACACACCAAGCAGTCACCAGAGGACTCGTCGACGCCGGCTGTTGCGTCGCCGTGTTCTCCTGCGTCTTGGCCATGTGTCGCACGGGAACACACCGCAAAGACTTCAGTGCGTGAGTGGCAATAACTCTCCTTACCAGCAGGCGGCGGTAGTGTGTATTCGTCATTCAAAAGAGGCAACAACCGGAAGACAGAGAAGAAGAACAGACCGTGATATAGACAAACAACAAATAGCGTGAGTGCGCATTCCATTTCCCAGCCATAAGAGGGGTTAGCGATAAGAAACAATAACAATGTGCCTACTTAACTGTCAGTTGCAGCCCTAGCATTAGTATTGGTTATAGTAACAGCTACAACATTAAAATACTTGTAGGCAGATTGAGGAGGAGAATGGGAGAATGAACAGAGAAACATCCATCTGAATAATAATAACTTTATTTGTATCGCACCTTTCATACAGGGGATTGCAGTTCAAAGTGCTTTACATCAGTAAGAAATAAGATATACAATCAGTGTAAAACAAGCAGCAAGAGCAAAGTGGGATAAAATAGTGCAGATATATTATATAATATATATATATATAGTAATCCCAACAGGCCACCTTGTTTATGGTTTGATTCAGTTTTAGTAGAATATAAAATACACGAATGACTGATGAAATGAGCACATAAAGTGCAGACATACTATAATTATATTGAGGTACTTGAGACTAATCCTGCAACTTTATATTACTGCTCCACTCCCATTCGGTGTACTTTATAGCACGCTACATTTATTTGATAACTTCAGTTAACTTTGAAGATTCAGAACACTAGAAAATATAATCAAGACCTATGTTATCATGTATTATTATAGGTTAAGATCAAATGTTATTGATTCCATGGTGAATTTCATATAATGTAATTTAAATCAGCTCCTCCACTTCAGCTCTCTGAAGCAGAAATAAATCATTCTATGTTGTGTTATGTAATGGATGTCGTATGAAGGTACGAAATTAAGTTTTGCATTGCCTATCCTGCAGAAACACCCATCTGAATAATGGCCCCTTCTTGCTAAATTGAATGTATGAAGGTACGAAATAAAGTTTTGCATTTTGCAGTATCGGTAAAAAGTGGTTTATTATCCAAATAAACAATAATAATACAAAAAGTAAACATTCAATACAAATACAATACAATACAAATACAATACAATAAAAATATGTACAACAAAAATAATACAACATTTGTATTGCCACAACTGTCTGTAAAAAAAAATTAGCCACATCTTTAAAAATGAGTGAACTTTATGTTCTTTTTATGTTAAGTTTTTTTATGTAAAAAAACAGGGCAAGTGAAATGACTTGAGGTTTCATTTTCCTCTAAGCAATCGAAGAAGCTATTTTCAGAACCTGATTCAGGAAGCGTCGCATCTGATGTTTGTGGCAACAGCCGCAGTCTGTGCTCAAACACTTTGGATTGGGCCGCGATATCATCATCAAGTCCACTCGGGGCCAACTGTGCCAGTCTTATTTTGATCTCCTCCAGCGATGTTTTTGACGCCTCAACGGCGGACTCCTCCTGCGAATCCTGCATTATCCTGCGCTTCGCCGGAGGCCTTCCAGTGCTGAGTGTGCTTGCCTCTGTCCGAGCCGCGGTGCCGGTGTGGTGCAGATGGTGGATTCTGCCAGGGGAGTGCAGGGCTCAGCATCAAAGTGGAAGGACTCCTCAGTCAGTGGTGCTGGTCGAGGTTTCACTGCTGGTGCCACCGGGGGTTGATTCTGCAGCCACCTTCCTTGCATTTTTTAAAATAAATTCACAATTTAATGGATTTAGTGGATTTAATACCATGGCTTCTTAAAACTGTTTACTAAGCATTCATAACAAAACAATACCCTGAAATGTGTGTACCATTAGTTTGGGGAGTGGTCAAGTGTGAGAGGTACATTGTAGACACATTGTGATGCTCTATTCAAATGCTAACGACATACTTCTAGAAGATTCAGAACACTACAAAATATAATCAACACATATTTTATCATGTATTATTATAGGTTAAGATAAAAGCATTATTGAACCCATGGTGAATTTCATAAGCTACCCAGCAGTATATTATGCAATTTCAATTAGTTCCTCCTTTACCAGCTGCAACATTAAGGTGATGAGCACATCAATAATTATAATACAATAATATATATATTATTCTTTTATTGTTATATTTAACACTGTAACCACCAAATGAATGAAAATAATGTTTTTGTAAATGAAAGAAGCAAGAAACACTTATTTGTACTCAACAAATAATAGTTACCGTGATGGTGAGGTTCGAAGTACTCTCCTTCCTTCTTGTGTAGGGCTCTAAAAACGGCAGCCTGGTTATGATCCACTGCTGTCTGCCCGTCCTTTGTGCTCCACAACTACCCGAAGGGGCATGTCTCCTGTACCGGGTGTACTGGGTTCGCAGAGAATCCCACTTCTTCCTCAGCTCTTTCTCTGAAGCACACACATAAACGATGTCAGCATTGTGGCTGGTTAGCATGTCCAATTCATATCTATATGCAGTGCCAAACTGCACAGCTAGCAATAGCTAGCAACAAGATAACAACAAAACACAAGGTTGAAATAACAAATTACATTTCACGTTAACGTCACTGTACGCTGGCAAACAATAAAAAGCCAACGGTATCTGCTAAAGAGCTCAATTGATGAAAAAGATAATCTTACCCGAGAAACCAAGTTGCGATTCAATCTCTCGCCAGAGTCCGGTTTTCACTACTTGCTTCGAGTACCTTTTCTCTGTGATGTCGTACAGAGCTGGCCTCTCCTGGATCAAGGTGATGAGCAGGTCTTCGTTTCCGTCATTCCAGATCGCCATGATGAGATGAAAATGAATAGCAGTCTGTGTGTGCCTTCTTAAATCGTTTGTTTACGTCCTTCACTTCCGTTTCGCTTCTCATGCACTGATTCGCTAGCTGAACAGCCAATCAGAGTGATTGCTTGGTCCGACTGCCTGACCCGATGCATGGCCGATTCAACATGTTGAATCGGCCATGCATCGGGTCAGGCAGTCCAAATAAGACGTGTCACGGACGACGGTGCGGGACACACCAACCTGAGTAGGGCGCCGCGAATGTCCGACAGCCTCTGACGGCCTCTGACTCCCAAAATTGGGTTGGTGTGTCAGGGCCTTTACTTTCATGTATTGAAGAAAAGGAATTACATTTTTTCTCTCTGTAATTGTTTTACATTCATTGTTTCAGAGCATGGGTGTCAAACTAAATTTCATCGCGGGCCACATTAGAATTATGGTTGCACTCAAAGGGCCGGTGGTAACTTTAAGACTATATATATATTAGTGCTGTCAAAATTATCGCGTTAACGGCGGTAATTCATTTTTTGAATTAATTGCGTTAAAATATTTAACGCATGTGCAGAATGGCCCGCCCCATACATGCCACCAGCGGCAGCACCAGGGTATGGCTGGGGTAGGCTACACCCATACCAAGAAATGGCTTAGCCCCACCATGAGAAATTATGTTAAAGTAAGCAAAATAAAGTCTGCCAACTCGCGCGGAGTAAATTGCACAGACAGCAGTTAGTAAGATTGATTTCAGTAGCCACGGTTTTGAAAACTTTTGTCACGGAGTGATCGTCTTCTCAATAGAACATCTTTGATAACGGCGTGGTGTTGTTGCAGGAAGTCCCGACGGAGAATACTTTTGCTGTAGTACAGGGGCCCGGGTGCACATAACTGGTACGCAGGTTATGTGCGTAATCTGAAATGCGTACCGTCACTTGTGTCACAAAGCGCATTTGCGTACCGACGTACTTGTGAAGCTTTTCCAGAAGGCGGTTAGATCACCGGACGACAGAGTCGGTCTCCGTGTGCACAGACAGGGCTGCTGTTAACGTCGGTCTGTACAACGGAACTGTGCCAAAACTACGCCAACCGGCTGCGGAGGGAGACTCCTTCACTGGAGAACTGCGCTAAAACAGCTGATCACAACGTTCACACTCTGTGGTACTCCACTAGCCCCCCCCCCTCTGTCGACTTTCCTGAAGTACTCCCCCGTTGATAGAAATCAACACGTAATGAATTAAGACCCCACGGTTTGATGATTGATAGGTGTGTGGGTTGTCTTTCATTTTGACATGCAGAAAAATGTTATAATAAACATAGATACTGTATGTTAAATGGATATATCCGCCATCTTTCATTTATCTTTCCATTCCCACAACAATATACATAAAGAAATGGCATATTTTGGAAATAGTTCAAATGGTGATTAATCATGATTAATTAATTTTTAAACTGTGATTAATCTGATTAAAAATTGTAATCGTTTGACAGCCCTAATAAATATACATAAATATGCATAATAAATATAAAATAATGTATTATTTTACAATATTTCCTCTGCATTGGATTATTATCGGATAGGGTAATAACTTCATAATTAACTGCGTCTGAAAGCAGAAGTCTAGGGGAAATAATTGCAAGTCTCTTCATTGCGCATGTCACAAAATGAGATGCATTGTGGGCAGTGGCGTTTCTATATGTACAAAAGTGGTGGGGCACAAAAAAAACTCAGATGTCTATATATAAGCTTCTGCAGAGAGGTTCATGGCTGGTGAGGCACTGGCACTGCCTCACCAAAAATAATATTATATTTTGATTTAATATATTTGTAAACCTGAAGAGGTTTACAAATATATTAAATCAAAATATAATATTATTTTCTAAAGCTTTTTTTGTCTGATGCTTCAATTACTTTTAAACAGACAGTTCAACAGAAGGATACCCAAACAAATATAATTGTATCATTTAAATATTGAATTGTTCTCTCTTAGTAAGATCCCATTTTCAATAACATTGCAGTCTTACCTTGACTTGAAGATGAAGTCCATTTGCCTATCCTTCTGGACAAAAATCTCTATTACTTGTTTTGTAAAAGTCCTCCTTATGTTCTTGTAGTTTCAAAAGTCTATCATAAATCTAATCTAATCAATAGATTTATGATTCGAAAATGATAAAAGTAGGGTAGACATGTGGATATTATCCGGCTGAACAAAACGTACATTTATCTAACAGCTACGTTTCCCACAGACCTTATTTTGAGCTATTTTCTAAAATCCTATGGAGAAATCTCATTGCTTTTTTGTGGAGGGAAGCCATGCGCAGTTTACTTCCTGGTTTTAGGACGCTCACTGCAGCTCTCTCTCTTCCTCTTCACACACCACACTTTTCGCGGCACACGTACTTACAGCCAATCAGCTCTGAATGATGTGAGATGACGTATGGTGGGGATGGCAGCACTTTGCCCCTATGGTCACTATTTTTTGTCACACACATTAAATAGGAAAATACTCTGAGCATGCGCAGTGTAGTTTTTGCAGTCACCGTTCACTTAGACAGTCAGAGGGAGGGGCAGGATCAGGTTTTGTCCCACATGGCTCTAAACAGCTCAATAGGCACACACTGTAGACACTAATTTGAAGAACACATACTAAAACAGCAATGTACAGACGAATCAGATGATTAAACATGATCTTAAAATATATATATATATTTTTTTTTGCATTTTGTTGTAATCATTATTTTAATACTTTCTGCTGACACTAGGTGGGGCTGTGCCCCACCTGCCCCTAATGACCAGTCGCCACTGATTGTGGGACATGTAGTTTATGGGCAATGTTATCCTGTAAAGCGGCACGTAACATTATAATAAACTTATTATATTCTTTGCAAGCTCTTGTGGGGCCACATAAAATGAAGTGGCGGGCCGGATTTGGCTCCCGGGCCTTGAGTTTGACACCCCTGGTTTAGAGAGTACATTTGTCATTTCTGTATTTTATTGTATACTGAAGTTTGAAGTTTGGTATACAGGGTTAAAAATGACATATGTTACTGGTAAAATGGATGAGGACAATGTTCTAACTGACAGTTTTCGTTTCGGTTTTGGAAGAGGGAAACCCATCGGCGGGTCCCCTTTTATCCCAGTCAGAGGTACAGCTAATGTAGATTCTCCAGCTTTTTGTTCTACTCGCATGCCAGGTCATGTAGCATCTCCTCAGAGGGAGGAAGATTCACATTCAAGCCTTCCAGATACAAATGATGCAGCTTTAAATAACCTGATAACACACATTGCTCAGCAGGTAGGACAGACTATAAGAGAGCAGTTAAGGGGGAATGTGAAGAAAGGGGTGTTGGAGCCACACCAGCTCAGAGCAGTGTTGGCCAGTTACCCAGTGACCACACTTACCTCAACTTGACTGGTGCAAAGTTAGTGTTGCAGTCAGATGTGAGAGAGCCTCCAGTCTTCAGAGGAGATGGATCTGACAAGAACACAGTCTGTGAGTGGGAAGAGTCAATGGGAGTGTGTTTCAGGAAACGAGCCACACCTCTGAGAGAACAGCACATTGAGATAATGTCTAAGCTAATGGGCGAGGCTAAAGACATAGTGAGGATAACTCTGAGGAGCTGCCCATCCATGAAGCTTCAAGATAACCCACCATTGATCTGTGACATCCTCAGACAACACTAGTGATGTGACCTATTCATGTAGGCCCATGGCGGATTTCTACAGTACAGTCCCAGTGGCAGGAGAGTCCCCCGTAGAGTACTGGCTTCGGCTAAACAAGGCAGTTGATGCAGCGGAGGAGGGCTTGAAGAGGCTAGGGCGGAAGATGGAGGATTCTTGTCAGGAAGTAGCGATGATGTTTGTCAAATACTGCCCAGATCCCACCCTTGCTGCTGTTTTCAAGTTTACGGCACCAGATAAGTGGACAGCTGGTGAAATCCAAAAGCCTATTGATCGCTACCAAACTGAAATAAAAGAGCAGGTGCTTTCCAAAAAAACAGAGAAGAAACCTCAACAGTGTTGATATTGAAACTCGTTATATAAAAGCATGCGCAGCAGCACCAGCCGATGCTAAGGTAAGAGTGCAAAATACACAGAGAGTGGGCCCTTTTGATGAGTTGCTTTACACCCCTGTTAGCATTAACAACACATTTCAGGTGCAGGGGATGCTTGACTCTGGTTCCATGGCTTGTACTCTCAGCGAGCAGGCATAGCAGAAGATGTTGAGTGAGAATATACTCTCAGAATCCATTCCTTTGACTCAAGAGATTGTGCTAATAGGCTGCGGAGGGACACTTAGCAAACCCAAGTGCATGTACGAACTGGAAATGGAACTGTATGGGGAGAGCTGTATCGTACCTGTCCTTGTGGTGCCTGGCCAACGAGATGACTTAATCATAGGCACAAATGTCATCAGATTTATCATGCATCAGCTGAAAAATAACCAGTGACTATTGGCGCCTGGTTTCCAGTGGCAATCTTCTCCCAGAGTGTGAACAGTTCCTTGATCTCATGGCAAACTCATCCAGGTGGAGAGGCGACGAGCTTCCAGACCGTTAAACTCCAGCATGCGGTTACGCTATTGACTAAGAAAGAACATCTTGTTTGGGGTAAGTTGCCAAATAATGCTCCCATGTCTCCAGGCAGCACAGTAATAGTTGAGCCCACCTCATCCAAGTGCATGCCTCGTAACATCATGATCGGTCGTGTTATTACACCATTGTGGGGTGTCAGACAAGCCTATCACCCTGAAAAGAAACGGCAAGCTGGCGGACGTGTTGCCCCTGTCTAGCTGTTGAAGAGTTTGAGGTTTTTCAAGGTACCAGCCAACTCAACAACGTTAAGGAGGAGGAAAGTCATGGCAAGGCTAAACCTACAGATTTCAAGCAGCGACTACAACAGGTTGGACTCACTGAGGTTGATATCGATCAGTGCCAGGCTGGCCAAGGAGGGAAGGAGAGGTTGGTCGCGCTGCTTGAAAAGTACAATGACATTTTCTCCCAACAAGCTCTGGACTGTGGTGAGGCAGAGGGCTTCAAGCACCGCATCAGGCTCACTGATGAGAGACCATTCCGTCTCCCTTACCGGCGGGTGCCACCAGCCCATTACCAGAAACTGCGACAGGTCCTTTCAGAAATGGAAGAACAGGAGATCATCAGGAAGTCAGTAAGTGATTATGCGTCCCCTCGTACTTGTGTGGAAAAAAGATGACAGTTTGAGACTCTGCACAGACTTCAGGTGGCTGAATGCGAGGACGCTCAAGGATGCGCACCGATTACCACACCAGTCAGACTGCTTGGCTGCCCTGGGTGGGAACACCTACTTCAGCACAATGGATCTGACCTCTGGCTTCTATACCATCCCAATGGCAGAGGAGGACAAGAAATACACTGCATTCACTACTCCAATGAGACTGTACGAATTCAACAGAATGCCCCAAGGTTTGTGCAACAGTCCTGCCTCATTCATGCGCATGATGCTCAGCATATTTGGAGACCTGAACTGCAGCAGTTTGCTGTGTTATCTTGATGATCTGCTTGTGTTTGCTGCAACTGAAGAAGAGGCGTTGGAGAGGCTGGAGGTTGTTTTTCAGCGGCTCAGGCTTCACAACCTTAAACTGAGTCCAAAGAAATGCCACCTGATGAGATCTTCAGTCAAGTTCCTAGGTCACATTATAGATGGTAATGGCGTGGCTATGGATCCAGCAAAAATTGAGGTCATATCAAAAATGTCAAAGTTGGACCTGATGGAAGATGATGGTTGCACACCATCAGTAAAGAGGTTAAAGTATTTTCCGGGGATGGTGTGCTACTACCCACATGTTATCTCTAACTGTTCTGCTATGGCTAAGCCACTGTTTGCTCTTACTGCAGGCCAAAAGAGACGAGGGAGAGTCAAGCTAAACTCCAATACCGGCTCCTTCAGGAAACTGAAACCCTCTGATTGGACAGAGGAATGTGATGCGGCTCTTTGTAATCTGAAAGACAGTCTCTTGAGCTACGTCGTCCTCTCACACCCAGATTTCTCTCGCCCTCTGATTCTATCTATCGATGCCTCTCTGGACGGGCTAGGGGCCGTGCTATCACATATACCAGCTGGTGAAGAGAAACCATGTCAGTGGGCTGCAGAATAAATTATTTTGAATCACTTGACTGTTACTATTAATGATCTGGACATGCAGAAGAGGCTAAAATGATCACAAAACATTGTCAACATTCATTTTCCATGTCTCTCTCCTTTCCATAACCTGCAGCCTCTCTTCCATCTCCTTGAGTCTCTCTGTCCTCTTCCTGTTCATTACTCTTTCTCTTTGTTCAATCTCTCCCTCGTTGTTCACGTGTTGCTCCTCCTCACTTGTCGCTCCTGCCAGTTCCTGCCAATTCAGCCATTTAGTTCATTTCACTTGTTTGTTTGCATTATTTTGTTTATTTAAATCTGTTTTGTTTGATTCTCAAAAGAGAACAAAGATGTAAGCAAA
The DNA here is from genome assembly GCA_036324585.1 of Champsocephalus esox. NCBI lineage: Eukaryota > Metazoa > Chordata > Actinopteri > Perciformes > Channichthyidae > Champsocephalus > Champsocephalus esox. Next base: position 39,450,105 of record CM070482.1, on the reverse strand, counting down.
TGGTGTTTTATACAATTGTATGTTATTATGACATCATAACTGCAATAGTTGTGTTGTTTTAAAAGTATGCCTATTTTCTATATTGTAAATGAAGACTAAGTTATAGATAGATAGATGATAGATGATAGATAGATAGATAGATAGATAGATGATATATAGATAGATGGATAGATAGAAAGAGAGAGAGAGATAGATAGATGGGGTTATTAAGCCTACATTCTTTTGTGTGACTGTACCTGCAGTTCCTCCCTGACTTCCATCACTTTCTCTCTCTCTCTTTCTCTCTGCCTGTCCTGTCTCTTCCGTACCAAAGCTGAGCTTCGACTGACGTAGTCTTTTCATTATATCTGAGTCAGTGTAAAAAGAAAACAATACAATGGTATATCTTCAATTTAAATGAAAGAAAAGCATTACAACGTTTGTTAAAAGGTAATCCTTCTGACATTGGATGAATCTAATTCACCTTAGCTCTCTAGCTAATTTATTCATGCAATTTAAACCAAAGTATAGCCTATAGCTGCAATATAAGTTAGTGTGCATGTTGTCGGATGTCCACTGACTAACGTAGAGCGTTCACACAGGATCTGCTGCTCATATGATGGACAGGAACACAAGCAGCCCGCTGGACTCAGATCTCTAGATACCTCATCACTCCTCCGCTGCTCCGATACAAGTCCGGGCTGCGGTGGTTTGTTGATACATGTTGTCTTCTTCTGTTTCCTTTAATCGAGGCTGCGTAGTTAGTGCAGTTATTTCACAAGTTTAGTTATATACACAGCTCGGAAAAAATTACCGAGGTCCGGACCTCGGTGACCTCAATGGTGGATACGGTCCTGCTTGCATACAAGGGTACAGTGATGGGTTAATGCTTTACAGTTTGTCACAAATGTCAGTGCACTGTGATACACAGCATCTAACTTGACCAGGCAATGGGCAGGTGCATTCATATAAATCAAATCACCATAGTCCAGCACAGGTCAAAAGGTCACAGTGACTAGCCTTTTCCTGGCTTCAAGCGAGAAACAGGACTTGTTTCTGGAGAAGAAACCTAGCCTAACCCTCAGCTTTTTAATCAGGTTATTTACATGACGTTTAAAAGTGAGACAATCATCAAGCCAAGGTATTTGTTAACAGGAAACCACTTACATTTGTATTCCTAGCGTAGTTACAATATCTAAAACAGGCTCTGGTGTCTTTTTAGCTTTAGAAAAGAGCATTACCTTGGTTTTATCAACATTTAAAATAAGCTTTAGTTCAGAGAGCTGAGTCTGAATAATGTTAAAAACAGCTTGCAATTCAACAACAGCCTCCTTAATGGAGGGACCTGCACAGTACATCTCGGTATCGTCCGCATAAAAATGTAAGGTTGCTCCATCGACATTTTCACCTAAACTATTGATGTAGATGGAGAATAAAAGTGGACCTAAAACAGAACCTTGAGGAACACCATTAGTAATGTTTAACCACTCAGAAGACAGCCCATCAAAATGAACACAATGGGACCTTTCAGAGAGGTAGTTCACAAACCACCCACTGCATGGCTGGATATGCCAATACTGAGTAGCCTCTGCTTTAAGATGTGATGATCGATGGTATCAAACGCTTTGGAAATGTCAATAAATAGAGCTGCACAACTCTGCTTATTATCTAAAAAACTCACCACATCATTCACCACTTTCATTGTGGTGCTATGTTGCTTTCTGAAGCCTGACTGATGTTTAGACAGGATGTCATTTGTACATAAAAACACCTTTACCTGTTCGCTCACTAGGCGTTCGAGCATCTTCGCCAGAACTGATAATTTAGAGATAGGCCTATAATTATTTAATAAGGTGGCCTCCCCTCCTTTTAGCAAAGGCAAGACATAAGCTGACTTCCACAATTTTGGAATTGTGTTTGAGCTGAGGGAGAGGTTAAAAAGTGTAGTGAGAGGTGGAACAATAAAATCTGCAGGTATCTTTAAAAAGAAAGGCTCTACGTTGTCCGGGCCAGCCGGTTTCTTAGGATCGAACTTGGTTAAAGCTTCACAAACAACATCAACAGCAAAAGGGTTTTCCAAAACACGTTTTTCAGAATCACAGACTGTAGTGTTCACAGAAGCAGAGTTCGTGACAGAATCAAATGGAGAACCACAGGACACAAAATGCTCATTAAAACAATTTAGCATAGTGGCCCTGTCCGATATAGAGCCAGATGCTGTGGTAATGCACGGAGGTAGCTCATTACAGATCTCACCGGTGGATATCGATGTTATGGCTTTGCAAAACTTCCTAGGATTATTCAGATTCTTTGTGGTTACTGACAGATACTACTTAGACTTAGCACTTTTGACTTGCGATATGAAGCTATTTCTTAGCTGCCTAAAACGCAGCCATTCTACCTCTGAGCCTGATCTCCTAGCCTTTGCCCAGGCCTTGTTTCTCTCATGCAGGAGACTAGACTTTTAAGCAGAAAACCAAGGATTGTCTCGTCCCTTTACTCTAAATGTACGCAGGGGTGCATACATCAATGATCTCCATAAAACCAAGATAAAAACAAGACCATGCAGTTTCTACATCAGCACACAGATCGATTTTTCCCCAATCAAACCCAAACAGATCATGAACAAAACCCTGCTCCACAAAATGTTTTATGTCTCTCTTGATGATAATGCGAGGTTTAACCTTTTGGACGAAGTTAATTGTGGCTACAACACAGTGATCACTCAGATCATTCGCAAATACTCCCACAGAAGAGTATTTCTAGGGAACATTAGTTAGAATGAGATCAATTAGGGAGGATTTATTAGGGGACTTAATGTTAGGGCGAGTAGGACTGTCAACAATCTGAGTAACATTCAAAGAGATACAAAGGTTTTTAAAATCCTCTGATACTGCAGTTAACCAGTCCTAGTTAAAATCTCCAAGTAGCACTATTTCCTTGTAGTCTAGTTGTGATAAAAGATTTTCTAGCGAAGACAAGGAGTCTTTGACAGCTGAGGGGAGTCTGTAGCAGCCCACCACCATGACCTGTTGACCCTTTGCCACTTCTATATTTAAGGCTAAAAATTTGAATTGCTTACTGATAGATTTGGAAACTAAGGTGGCCACCACCTTTATTAGGCCGGTCAGAACGATACATATTATAACCATTTAACACAATGTCAGAGGCCAAAATAGATTTATTTAGCCATGTTTCTGATAAAACAATGACGTCAGCGTCAGTCGAGCTCGCCCAAATGCGGACAAAATCTAGTTTACCTAACAGACTGCACACATTCAAGTGGATGAAACCCAACCCAGACCTAGCTTTAAAATCAGCAGGAGTAGCGATCTGACTACTACTGGGCGGACCAGGGTTAGGTTGTACATTTCCTGACAGTAATAGCAACAACAAAAACAGGCATCTTTTCCTCTTAAGCGACACACATACATTATCATCTAATTTAGAAACACCGGAAAAGTCTGCGAGAGTGTGATTAGTGCTTAAGAAGCAGTCCTGAAGAACCATCATCGCAGGAAAACAAAAAAGACAAACATATTTTGTCGAGCAGATTGACTGTGACAAGGCAACCGGTAATTGTTTGTGTAACACATCCGAACCTTTGCAGGGGATGCCCACTGCGGGTGGCAGAACAGACCTGAATCCAGTAGACTTCTCAGAATGACTAGAGATCTTCTCATAGTCCAAAACAGTTAACAGGCACAGCAGAATCCCGATATGGGCCATTTTCCCAGACCAGCACACAGTATCCGCGCTGTTCTTGCAGCAAAGGACAGGCGAACGCAGCAGCGTGGAAACGCTCCGGTCCCTCCGTGGTATCCCAGGGGTGAAAGCAGGCCTCTGCAACAGCAGAAGCAGGACAGGTGGAAAGCAGGCCCCAGCGGTGGTAAAATCCTCCTCCGCACAGCGGCACACGCCCGGTGGAAGCAGGCCAAGCCATTGCATTTGCAAGTAAGACTCTCAGTGGCTCTCAGAAGAGATATCCCGCCCATAGGCTTGAGTTTCTGGCCCTGAAATGGAGTGTGTGTGAAAAATGTAACCATTGGTTAAAAGGCCATGCATTTACAGTATGGACTGATAATAACCCTCTTACCCTCTTATTACAACGTGACTTCACTATTATTTAACAACTCTTTTTATTGGGTTCTTTTATTTGGGGTCGAGTACATTATCAGAATAAGTGAGAAATGAATTGAACTTCTGTTAGACGAATATCATACTGAATACATATGTGAATGTATGCAAAAATGTATGGCATATGGCTGTCTAACAGAAGTTAAATTCATTTCTCACTTATTCTGACAATGTTCTCAACCCATTTAATCCCATTGGTCACAATAGAGACCGCACAACATATTTTCACTTATAAGGCTCTATAAATGTTACTGAATTATATATCAATGTATTTCCAGAAAATATTGGATAAATAAAAGGACTGAATGAAATATGTGCAAACATGTTTGGTGTAAAATGTCACATGACTTGAGCTGTTCAATTCCTGGTTGCACCAAGAGAAGAAGATGGCTGCCTCAAAGCTCCCAGAAAAAGGGTTAGTAAAGAATGTTAACGTAAAGATAGTACAATGATTTTTGGTAAACATAATCTTTAAGGTATCTAGTATTGATAAATGCATTTGCAATAACTTAACTTTTTTTAATGTGGAAACAGAAAGAGTAAACATTTTGATGGCAACAATAGTGATTACACTAGGTATTACACATACATAGTCTTTTAACCTAATTTATTAATGTATTGTTTCTTTTAGCTTTACCTTGAGTCAAGTTCTGGATATGTTGGATCTAGGTGACAGCCCTGATAAGGCATGGAACATTACAGTTATCCATGCTTTCCTCAGTGATTGTGATAGCGATGGGTCAGATATGGACTATGAGATGGAGTCAGGCCCTTTGCCAGCCAAGCTGTTGAATGCATATGCTGAACTTCAGCAAACTGATCATGACAGGAACAACGTTATCAATGATGATGACATCCCCCTCACCACTACCCCTTCCACACCCCCCTCCGCTGTTCATGATAAAGAGCCAGTGGCCTCTATGAGCCAGAAGGTCCAGTCAGAAAAGCCAAGGGCAAAGCTGCAGGTTGTCAAAAATAAAGATCGAGTGTTCAAACGATCGAAGAGGCCCGCTTCCACTGTTATTCCAAAAAACACAGTATACAGCCCAAATGCTGCAGAATGTATAAAACAAAGTTGCCCTGATCCAATGGATTTTTTCTTACTAATGTATCCACCTACCCTAAGAGAGATCACCATTGAATTGTCCAACCTCTACTCCACCCAGACTAAGGACAAGAAACTGTATCTGAGTATGGAGGAGCTCCTCACATTTTATGGGATCCTTATCACCTCTGGGTACAGCTCTGTTCCAAGAAGACACATGTACTGGTCACTTGACAGTGATGTACACAATGAAAGCATTTCAGATGCAATGCGGAGAAATCGCTTTGATTAAGTAATGGCCTCAATTCATGTGGTTGACAACACAAAGATCACTGACGACCCATTTTTTAAAGTTAGACCCATCTTCTCCGAGCTCAATCAGTCATACAAAGTCATGCCATTTCAGGAATGGCTGTCGGTGGATGAGAGCATGATCAGATACTATGGTCGCCATGGATGTAAGCAATTCATAAGAGATAAACCAATCCGCTTTGGTGACAAACTATGGAGCCTTGCCTCATCCAGTGGTTACATGCATCACATGGAGCCATATGGTGGATACCACACTCTCCTCCCTGAGACGGGGTTAGGTCAGGGACCCAGTGTTGTCTTTGGTCTTGCAGAGCAAGCTCAGGTGCCTCAAGGTTGCAAGTTCATCCATGACAACCTCTTCACTTCTCTTGGACTCCTTGATGAAATGACAAAAAGAAGATATGGGAGCTCTGGAACAATAGCCGCGTTCACACTGCGGTACTTTTCCCACAAAGGTTCATGCGAACTTAGTTCATGAGAACTCTTTAGTTTGCATGAACTAAGTACTTATCACGTTCACACCAGACGTCACTTCTTCTTCTTCTGCTTTGGGTTTACTGGCAGGCCGCAACCCACTTCAGGCCGCCCAAAGTCCCCGGCCGGAAGTCCCCGGAGTTGGGGACTGGCTTCAGTAGAAGCTGCTGGGAGTCCCAGCAGCTTCTACTGAAGCCTTCCGAGTAAATCGCCAGAACGCCGACACCTCCTCATCTCCACCGCTCCCATGTTTTATTTTGTGTTGCCATAAGTTAGTCTCTCTGCGTTTCTGCGCTGGGCTAATGCTAATGCTAATAACGCTAATGCGAGGATAATAAAATGGCGGCTTCACAAAACTTTTTGGGAGTTTTACGGGGCGTGGTTTGCAATTCGCCCAGCCAATCAGGAATATAGCTCTTTTCTCAAAAAAGAGCCGCTCGAAAGTCTCTGCTCTCTAGCAGGGACTTTCGAGGGGGTAAAAAGGTTCGCATGAACTACTTTTAGTACCGGCTCTTTTTGGTGTGAACGCGATCATGAACTAAGTTCGCATGAACCTTTGTGGGAAAAGTACCGCAGTGTGAACGCGGCTATTGAGGCAACATTGTCTGTTTGATGTCCCATTCAAGCCCCCGAAAGAATTCATGAAGTTATCTCGGGGAACATCTGAGGTTTTGACCCAAGGAGATAAGTTGCTGGTCCGTTGGAGAGACAATAATGTTGTCACAGTGGCAACAAACATGGAGGAGAAATACAGTGAGACCTTTGTCAAGAGATGGAACAAGGAGCGACGTACATTTGACAAAGTCCCACAACCAAAATGCATCAACCTATACATTGAGCACATGGGTGGTGTTGACCTTCATGACCAACAGGTATCAAGATACCATATCTCGATCAGGTCTAAGAAGTGGTGGTGGCCCATCTTTGCATGGTCCCTCAACAGTGCACTTGTGAGCAGCCATTTCTTTTACAGAGACATTATGGGAGGGACCATTGATCTGCTCACCTTCTCAAGGATAGTGGCGCAGACACTTATGCAAAAGTTTGGCACAAAACCACTGAGCCAGGGCAGGAGATCTCTGCTGGCAGCTACTGTTGAACATCAGGCAAGATATGACAAATCATCTCACTGGCCAATCAACACGATGCATCGGTTCCAGAGATGTCGTCACTGTCACACTACCTATGCATGTGAGAAATACAAAGCACCACTGCACATTGAGTGATTCAAGATGTACCATGGACAGTAGAAAGGGAACTATAAGTGAATGCAAAGAGGCTGTAATAGCTATACAAAAACAAAGCAGACCCAATAAAGGCTGTGGAGATGAAGTACAAAGGACAAGTCCATGACAAAGGGGAAAAGTCCAAAATGACTGGAATGTTTTGGAAAAGAAGTTCAAGTTAATCAATCAGTAGATTGTAGTTCAAAATTGTGATGCACAAACTAATTGTGCACTTGGTTCTAAAGCCTATGATATATATATATATATATATTGCATTTTTGTTCAGTGTAGGACACCTATTCTACATGCTACCTTTTCTAAATGTTACCTTTTATGTTCAATGTGAATGAATCACACAACTGGCTGTACAGTTGTTTGTGAATGTTGCACTAAAATATCAGAGAGACAATGTTACAAATATTGCACTAAAGTAAAAGTTCAAATCTTACAACAGTTGTATAATATTAATGTTTCAATACATGTTGCACTAAAATAGAAATGTTGAAAGACGTTGATGGTTGTTCATATTGGTGTTGTATCAGGAATGTTGTTGTGTAAAAAGTCTAACTAGAATTTGAAGGAGATTGCCAGTGACAGAGTTTTAAATGTGTAGATAACTAGGCTGGGATGTATACAAATTTGCATGACTGCATTGGAGAAGTATGCTAATTCAATATATGTATTTTCACGGCAACACATAATCCCACCGGGCATAAAACATAACATTTCAACTACTTTTCCACGATTTTTTTTAAAAACAATGATTGATTTTTTCAAAGGGTTACTAATGACACAAGATTTGGATATTTTCATGTCTGGGAAAAATGTGACATTAAATGGGTTAACCCCAAATAAAAGAACCCAATAAAAAGAGTTGTTAAATAATAGTGAAGTCACGTTGTAATAACAATAACTCATCTCTCTCGAGTTTTATTTCTGAGCTTTGCCAAAAGCCACTGTGTCAAGTGTCCTTCTTGGGTTGCCGTCCGGAGTTGTCCAATATGGCGGACCATCTCGCACATGCGCAGTACAGATCCGGCAGGGGGACAGATCGGGTAGTGACAATAGAGGCTTCTCAATACTCAAATTTCCCCTCCTCGACTCCCCTCCTCGACTCCCCTCCTCGATACTTAGACCCGCCCACAGGAGATGCGAGCGGAGGACCGAGGAGGGGAACCGAGGAGAGAGGAGGGGAAGCAGCAGACGTTTAAAGAAATGAGAACTCCTCTCCTCTGAGCGGTCATTTTAAAGAGACGTCCGTTCATTATTACGTGGCAACAGCTGCATCAGCTGTCAAGTGTTTTGTCATATTTTATAATCTCTGCTGGATCAGCTGAACATCGTTCCCCCACATATTTACTTTGAATTGAAATTGAAATTACGGGCCAAAAGTTGTATTAAAAGTATTAAAAGTAAGGACATCAAACCAACTGAGACCCGTCTGTCCGCTGCATCTACGCACTGTACCACACACACCTACACACTGTACCACACACACCTACACACTGTACCACACACACCTACACACTGTACCACACACACATACAGCTCCTAAAGCATATAATCAGGCTACAGCCGTTGTGTATTTTATTATGTGAAGCACTAAATGGTTTTAGAAAAATATTGACTCTTTGTTTGTAGATATAAGACTAAACTAAAGCAAATAAAGAGAGTAGGCCTGTTATAGAGTGATATATATGTTACACACTGCTCTGCTTTCTGCACCTCACAGCCGTTCTCTCTGTAAACATCGCGTTGCGATGAGAGCAGGTTCTAAAATAATATCCAGGGGATGCATGCAGAGCTGTCATTAGCTGAGATAAATCCGGCCATGCGTCACGCCTCCACCGTTCCCGGAAATGCATCCGCGGAGGAGCCGTGGAGGAACCATCAGTGTATCCTCGGTTATAGCTCCTCCAGAGAGCCTCCTCGACGCTCGATGCTCGGTCCTCGGTGTGCATTTAGAGAAATGAGACGTCCTTCAAAATGGCACGCTGAAATTCATTTCCGGGTCACTACCGGAGGACCGAGGAGTCGAGGAGGGGAAATTTGAGTATTGAGAAGCCTCTAATGATTCACACGTAAGTACTAGCATCCCTGCTCCTAACATGCTCTCACGCTCTGCTAGAAAGTGCCGGCGGTGCTGCATCGCGTTTGGAGGCAGGACCAAACCATTACATGTAAATAGAAGGGGGTGTACAGAGGCTTTGGATAATTAACTTTCGGAAGAAAATAAGTTAAATTAATTGTAAGTTTAGTGAGTCCATTATCAATATAACGTCCTATTAATGTTAATTCTTGATGAATGATGAAAGGTTACTAAACATTATTTTCTTCATGTTCTAAAATTGTTTGGGTCCCCGTGGTGGCAAATAGGGTGGCCAGAATTCAACAAACAGTGTTTGTGAGCTTTCTAAAGTTTAGCTATGCTAACCTAACATGTGGGTGTTCTCTTCCACTGAAGGTGTTAAATTAGAAAGCTGATGAAGCCATTCCCTGCTGTCATTATATTCAGTTTTGCACAGGTATGTGGGTATTCTTTTTGTGTTTTGTAACTGTAAATTGTATTGTTTGTTTTGTAAGTGTAAATTAATGGTTATATTTTTATATATTAATTTACAAAGAAAAACCGGTTTGCCTCCAAGGATAAATGTATATCTGTTAATTGTATTATTTAGAACTCTGCGTATACTTTCCTGAGTTAGCTTCAGGCCGCACTGAGGAGAAGTGTTAATTTAGAAAGCTGATGAAGCCATTTCCTGCTTTAATTATATTCTGTTTTGCACAGATAATAAATCCTGGTTGGCAAGAAAGAAGTCGTTCGCATTCACACAACACAACAAAACGCAGAGATCACATGTGGCGTAAAACCAGACCGGTTACATGAGTGATATTTGATGTTTTTGGGAAGATGAAACTATAGGTTGCATCATAACCAATACATAAAAACTATCACTAAATCAATATAGACATATAGATACAGATAGATAATAGTTTATGACATTTTTTTTGTTTCTTACTTTACAAAGGTCAATACTAAGAATGAGGATAGTTCAGGAAAACATTAAACCAATAAATATCCCAAAGCTGTTAAAGCCTTTCTTTCAATGAGTTATGTCCATTGGGTTTCCACAATTACACACAAGGACCAAGGCTATGAATATGTTCATTATAAGTACGATAAAATAATAGTTTCATGTGCTAACTTCAACAGCGGATGAGACTGATAGGAACCCCCCACCCCCTCCGTAACAGGACATTCCAAACAGGTCCACTCTGTGATATGTTAGGGAGAGGGTGTTCTCTTACTGCTGCCGCTTAATAAGTTGATGATACCCCTTGTGTGGGTTTTCTGTTAAATCCCCGTGGCTTTACTACCGCTTGGTTAGACTTAAACACAACCCTTCCCTGTTATTGCAGGGGATTGTCAATGAAGCCTACCGCAATAGGGCTACAGTTACCACTGATCCTGTTGGTGTTGGGAAAGCATGCAAAGAATCTGGGTCTGTCCCGGCAGGAACCCGATTACTCACGGTGGATAATCCTGATGGGCCTATATGCAACACTGAAAAACACCTGAAAATCTGAGCGGAAACAAAGAGTGAAAAGGGGACAGGTAAGGACACTGGAGGCACAAGGAGGCAGGCAGAAAGGACTGCCAGAAAAGACAAAAACAGGGTTGGATACAAATAAAAAGGGAAGGAGACAAGCGCTGATAATATGGAGTTCTTGGACCTATCACCCACTGGTTAGCCATTAAATGTAAAAAAATCCATTACATTTCAACTGTTCCTCCGGCCCTGTTTCTTGCAGCTGCCAGTCATGTATTGAACTGGGCTCACTGGCCAATCACAACCAAGTAATTTAAACATGTACAAGTCATAGTCTCCTCTATAACATACTTTCAAGCTTATGTTCAAGATTCTGATAAATGTGGTCAGGTGACATGTTGAAAGATGAGAATTAAAGATTGAATTATCCTAGTCCCCAACATGTCATAGGGCTAGTAACACAGCACACGTTAATGGAAATTAAGAAAATGGAATTCAAGTTAGACTCAATGTCAGCAGTGTGTTGCTCAAGGCCCCTCAGGAGTGGAACTGGTACTTTTCTATGAACCAATCCAAACCCCATACTTGCTTGGTTTGTAGACTGGGACTGGGGACCTTCTACTTCCCAAGCCAAGGCCCTACGGAGACACGACCACCTCTATGTATTGTAAAGCGCGTTCACTTGTGACAACAGGAACACAGCACACACAGTGCAATGTATACTCTGCATTAAACCCATCCTAGTATTATATGTTGTAGGCAGCTTTTATAAACACAGCGTCCCGTACCTTGCTCAAGGTCACTTCAGCAGTGCACAGGTGGCAAACTTAACTTAAACCAGCAGCCCTTAGGTTCCCTAACCAAGTCCCTACGGGCTGAGGTCCCGCCACTGAAAACTATAGGTTACTTACGTAACCCCAGTGCTCAGAGTAACATGAAGTGAGATGTCTCACTATGGGATGCGCCTCAACGCGTATGCAAACAGAAGCATCAATCTCATTGCGCCAATCCTGATTGGCTGGTGATCTTGACATCTACGTCAGGGAATCCACCCACCCTTTAAGTAGCTTGCGCTACGAAGCAGCATCATTCAAAATAAGCACCTCTTCTCGCTTCGTCTTAGCAAGAAGGGCCGTCTGGTGAGACATCTCACTTCATGTTACTCTGAGAGCTGGGGTTACGTAAGTAATGGATGGAAACACCCTTGAACAAAGCCCAGGATGTAGCCAGTCCAAGAGTAGAATGAGCATGCAGTTCCTCAGAAGAACACAGCGGCGGAGGAAATGCCACAATGTCAATGGGGGTACCACCTTAGGTATAAAGGCAGGGTTGGGCTCCCCGGGGCAAACTGAGTGCATGAAGGATGTACAGACTACAGAGAGCGCATGAATGTCACTGACTCGCTTGGCAGATGCCAGAGCCAGTAACAGCACTGTCTTCAGTGACAGGTGTTTCATGTCAGCTTCTTCCAGGGGTTCAAATGGAGGTCGAGTGAGCCCATCTAAAACCACTGCCAAGTCCCATAAGGGCACCAGTGACCTGGAGACAGGGAGGAGCCTTCGAGCCCCTTTCATAAAACGGCAGACCAAAGGATGTTGGCTAGCCGTCTTTCCCTCAAAGCCCACATGGCATGCAGCAATAGCAGCCAGGTACACTTTGATCATAGAGAAAGCTCTGTGTTTATCAACTAAGTCCTGTAGAAATGATAAAATCACCCCGACAGGACATTGAAAAGAGATGTGTCCTTCTTGAAGGCACCACTCCTCAAACACCCTCTACTTACAGTCATAGAGGGACCTGGTGGAGGAAGCTCTCGCACTCTGAATAGTGTTTATCATTTCAGGGTGAGGAACACCGCTAGAAGCTCCAGATAATTTATGTGTGACCGTTGGAGGTCTCTGCTCCAGAGACCCCTCACAGGTCGACCTTCTTATATACCCCCCCCAGCCCGTCAGACATGCGTCTGTGGTGACCACCTTCCGCGATAGGACAGCACCCATAGTAGGGCTGTGCAATTTAATCGATCCTGCGATATATATCGATATTTAGTTTTCCAAGAAAGTATCGATATTTCAGCCGCGGGTATCGATACATTAAGTCTGATAATTGTGTTCGTTATCCTCGCGTCCAGGAGAGAAGCTTTAAAAAGGAGACTAATTGAGTCTCTGAGAAGGTTCAAATGTATACTTTAATTAATAAAAAGCGCGGTAATGTTACAGTTCAGTCAGAAAAACAGCTGTGTTTTGGCTCTCATGAGCGAAGGGAAGAGAGCGAGCTCCACCTTTCCAGCTGTTAAATATCCTCTGTGGGCCGGTTGGCGCTGCTGGGGGCCGGCCCTCCGCGTCTCCAATGTTCGTTGTTGCGCATTACAGAGGATTCAGACATTGTACATTAAATATATAACTAAACATGCCTTTTCTCCTCATTATCTCTTTCATGACTTTTCATTTAATACATTTTAAACGCTGTAATCAATACTCCAAAAATACCTCACGGCTGGTATCATTTCCGGTAGTTCCGAATGTTGTCTCATGCTACCCAGGTCTGTAAACAAACGTATTCAAATAAACTGTTCCTTCATTTAATATTCAGCAATAATAATATCTCGACGTCTATAGTTGTAGTGTTGAAATCAGTAGGTTTCGGTGTGCAACACTCCGTGTCATATCGCTACTAAATTCACCTCTATAGTAAATGGTATATTAGCCACATGCTAAATGCTAACCAGAAATGAAGGATTTTCAGAATAAAAGCTTAACAACTGGTTGTGCACAAGAACTTCTGGTTTTTCAGTATAAAACAGCATTTAAACTGACGGTATGTTTATGGTACTTTATGCCATCAAAACATTGATTTTAATTTCTAACAAGTCCCATTCAAATCCCCCGTGTTCGGCCACCTGCTGCAACTTTTAATTCTCCATTGTCCATTGTGATACTGCACTTTATGTACTTACGTTTCAAAGGCTTGTAAGCTACAGTTTGCACTGTTTCAATAAATGAAACACATTTTCTCACCACATCTTTTGATTCATTTTGTCCAGCATTTGCAAGCTGTAGACTCTCTGTCAGAGCCATATGTTGTATAATTGATGCTTTCAGTTTTCAGTTGAATTAATTCAATCCAAGTCAATGGAACACTCACAATATGTCACCAAAATCACACTGTCCCTTTAAAATCTTTCAGAAAATGATATAAGTGTATCCAATTATATCGAATCGTATCGTTGGCTGAATATCGTGATATATATCGTATTGTTGGCTGAATATCGTGTATCGTATCGTATCGTGAGATTAGTGTATCGCTACAGCCCTAACCCATAGGCACGCCCCGTACTAGAACAGTCGGGTGTAGCCAGTGGCGCAGAGCCATTACGCATTTCATAGTGACCAGCACTCTCCGCGCGCCATGACGCGCGGGGTCCAATCTGAGGGCAGCTACCCAGTGATGAAACTCCCTCATGTGTAAGCGTCCCAGTCGTACCACCAGAATGGCTGACGCCATGAGCACCAGCAACCGCAGACATGACCTGAAGAGAACATATTTGCGTGGCTGGAAATGAGCGAGGCAAGCCCTGAAGGCTTTCACTCTCTCTGCTGGCAAGCGGGCTGTAAAGGTCACCGAATTCAGGCGTAGGCCCAGGAAGAGTACAGTCTGGGCTGGAGACAACATGCTCTTTTCTGTGTTTATTACGAAACCCAGGTCGAGCAGGTGTTTTACGACATTCGTCTGCGTAATAGCCTCTTGCTCCGACTGTGCGAGAAGGAGCCAATCGTCCAGATAAGTTGCCAGGCGAATACCCTGTTGTCTTAACGGGGTTATCGCGGCTTCCGTACACCGTACAAACACTCGCGGGCTGAGAGACAGACCGAAGGGAAGTACTGGATAATATACTGGGATGTGGAAATACGCATCTTTCAGGTCGACTGATGTGAACCAGTCGTGTTGGCGCACGAGACGCAACAGAGATGTGTGAGTGAGCATTCTGAATTTGTATATTTTGAGATATTTGTTCAGAGCCCTCAAATGAGGCGAAGCCTGCGAGCTAGTTCAGGCAGTCAACTCGAGCACTTATGCTGCATTCATACATAACGCCCCCTTGCCGCTCTACAACCAACCAAACAGAGTCTCCTTAATATGCCGCTCTATTTAATCTGCCAGATCGCTCACCATGCATTGCTTGCTGCTGCTATTGATGCAGCTACGTCGCTGCTGCTTGCTGCGTTCATTTGCTATTGCTGCATTCATTTGCTATTGCTGCGTTCATGTTCGTGCTGCTGTGTTTCATGTTGCTGCTCCTTGCCTGCCCCACCACCACCCCAGCTTCCACCTGTAGGCTCGGGGGTTAGTTATTTAATCATCACTCATCGTGCTATTTATATCTATGGAGTGATGATGCCCGAGCCTAGTCGCCAAACTCAACTATATGCTGCTTCTAATAAACATGTTAAAGGAACACGTGAGTTGTCTGACTGAAATCTAGTATAGGCCGAATCCCGTTCCCTCCCCGTTTGGGAACGAGGAAATACTTGGAATAAAAGCCGCTCTGACTCTGTTCGGCGGGTATTATCGATATAGCCTTCTTTTCTAGTAGCGAGAAAATCTCTTGCTCTAGAATATGGGCCGACTCTCCCCGGGCCTGTGAATACAGAATGCCCGAGAAGTGAGGGGGGGTGACAGGGAATTGGAGCCTGTAGCCCTGTGTTACTGTCTTGAAAATCCAAGCAGAATCTGTGAGCATCCTCCACTTTTCGCTTCTCAAAGCGAGCGGAGATGTCACAGCTCTGTCGTCTGCCCTCAGTGTCTCTATTTGTTGTGTTATGGGGCCCTCTAGTGTCTGAACACGGTGGTACCCCAGGTTGACAACCCCAGGTTGACAACCCCGGCCGACACTGCGCATGCGCGTGGCGGTGGTGCCTTCACAATCCCGTCTATTGTCCGCCTTTTGAGAGAGGCCGTAGCCGCTCTCAAAAGAGGGGCAGACGACAGACTGTTTATTGTTTTTATCGTTTTTCTTTTCATTTTTATTGACTGCGCCCTTGGCTTCAAGCCTGGAAACGACAAGGGGAAATGATTTATTTTGAAAACAACAATGATGACATATGTTTGAGTGACTTAAACAGGCAGCGGAACTTGCTGTCTTCGATGTTAAGTCCATTTCTCTGATGGCGCGAACTTGAGGATGACGTTCTGGCATCACTCGAGGCGGCGGGAAGATGGGGGCATGGTGGCACCCCGAAAACACATGAGCATCCAACACTGGAACGTGCTCTGGAGCTAGGGAACAGGGAACTTCCAGCTCCTTCATCGAGGAGAGGAGAGGAGGCTGTCAGGCCGCCCGCTTCTTCTTCCTCGCCTGGTTGCTGAAAACCTGGGTCGGCTGCGCCTGAGCGGCAGCTGCCGGAACCGGAGATTTTCTTGGCCAGCTCCCCCTTGCCTCGTGCCTGGGCTGGGGACCCGGTACGGGCTGCGGTCTCTGCTGCTTCGGTATTTTGAACCGGGCAGGACGTGAGACAGCTTGAGTGAAGGCCTGCCGCGGGACCATTGGAGGTGGCGGCTGGACCCTTCGGGGGAGACAGAGCTGGAGAGCCTCGTCTCCCTTCCTTTTTGACTCGCACCTCAGCTGCATTGAAGCTAGAGCGGAGCCAAATATGCCCTCGGGAACAATAGGCATGTCC
Organism: Champsocephalus esox; assembly: GCA_036324585.1. Taxonomy (NCBI): domain Eukaryota; kingdom Metazoa; phylum Chordata; class Actinopteri; order Perciformes; family Channichthyidae; genus Champsocephalus; species Champsocephalus esox. The sequence continues at coordinate 39,433,703 of CM070482.1, read as the reverse complement.
AGAACATCCTCTTTTTCCCGGCCTCGGTTGGAGGTGGGCTGCCACCAGCGGTTCCATGGGCGGCATGCGGAGCAGGCCGAGCCTCTCCATACCGTCACAGTCCAGGGAGGAGGCACCCTGGATTGGGGCCTTGTTGCTAAAGGGACGGTCTCTCTCCACGAGATCGACACCTCGTCCAGCATCTCCGGAAAGACTGGAAGGAGCTGCCTCTTCGTCCTCGCTGCTTGGGGCAAGTTCTTCCCCTCGTAGCGAGATCTGAAGGTCTCCTTGGGCACTTCAGGCCATGGGATGTCCAGCCTGGACGCAGTGCGTTGACACACGACCTGCAAGTCCATGCTTAAGACGGGCGAAGCTGGTGTGCTCTCGCCCAGGGGAGCGGACATCGCTCCCGGCTTTGCAGCCTGAGCCGATGAAACGAAGATGTCATCCTCATCCGAGTCAGACAGGAGGAACTCAGAAGTATCCTCTTCGTCCTTCATATAGTCCAACTCCAGGACATCCTCCGCGGGTGGAACCATGGTGAGGTCCAATTGGGAGCCCCAGCTTGACACAGCGCGGGGCTCCGCTCTCGCGGCTCTTGCCGGGTCCCAGCCTGAAACGGCGTGGGGCTCCGGTTCAGCGGCTGTCGCTGTTGTTGAGCCCCAGTCTGACACAGCACAGGGCTCAATGCGGCGAACGCCACCATATCTTGATTGCCAGCCGGCGAATCAGCGGACATAAGGAGGTCCTGTCCCGACAAGCTAGCTTGGCGTGCTAACCGTCGGCGGAGGCTCTTAATGGTGAAGCGGGTACAATGCCTGCACGAGCCGGGGTTATCGATAGCCTCCCGGGCGTGTTCCAACCTTGCCGTTCGTCCGAAAGGAAAAAAGGCGACGGTGTAGATTTTATTCTTTAAAGAATATTAACTGGTATGTTAATACCTTTTTTTTTATCTCTGTCTCCTCTGGTGTGAGAGAGAAAAGAGAATGTCCTCTTTACCGTGGTGTCGGTGTGGAGGGAAGAAAAAACTAGCAACAGGTATGTTACTAGCTTGAAGAAAAAATCAAACCTTACCGTTATTTCGACAGAAAGAAATGGCGAGGCAGATTACAATATTAACTGGTGTGTTAATATTGCTCAGTCTTCTTGCGAAGCAAAAAAGTAACCGGCAAGCGCCCGTCGACCGAATGTTAGCTTGGGTTCAGTCTGTGGACCGTTAAGCTAGCCCGGTTACTGATAAACCGAGATGTGCTCTGAAGCGAGAAGAGGTGTTTGAAAGACGTTGCGTCGTAGCGCAAGCTACTTTAAGGGTGGGTTGATTCCCTGACGTTGACGTCAAGATCACCAGCCAATCAGGATTGGCGTAATGAGATTGATGCTTCTGTTTGCATATGCGTTGAGGCGCATCCCATAGTGAGACATCGAACGGAGTGTTATGAATGAGAACTTCAAAGAGCAAAGGACATGGCTGAAATAAAAACAAGGGTTAAAAATACAAACATTTTAAGACAAAAGGTGCTGCCTTTCCAATGCTACTGATACTGATACGGTTAAAGACTCAAAGCGATATGATGAACGTTTACTTAATTTCTTAATGTTCTTAATAAGGTAAATAACTCCATAAGTTACTTTGTTTATAGTCTTACATAGTAATTTCAATGATGCAAATCTTACATTGTCACCACCGGCAATTCAATGACAAAGTATGGAAGGTTGTCCTAAAATAAATTCAATGATGATGTCCTGAAATAAAAACATAAGCAGCGACCCAGTTCTTCAGACATTAAACTCAGACAGACATATGACGTGATGTCCCGGCTAAACTCTCCTCTCTTACATAAGGTCTCTGAGATAAGGAGCAAATGAGCATATTCTTATTAAAATAGAATGTTGTCTGTCTGTGATCCACTTTACCCTGTGCCACCTGACTCCCAGGCCCAATCTAATCAGGTCAGTGCAGCCAGGCCACTCCATCCTTACCTCAGCTGATATGCATGTGGTCAAGAGAAGGAAGTGGCTGAGATAACTGAGGCGTTTCTCAGTCAGACAGGCATGAGGTAAAGCATCAGGAATCTCTCACAGGGCATTACCTCAGTCTGCAGGCCTGTGGTGTCTAGAAAAATAGATAATTGAGTAAAACATCCCTGGAGGTTGGTACCTATTTTAAGGCTACTTCGCCCTTATGATCGTATGTCAGAGAAAACACCATGACTCGTGATTTCACATCATGAGGTCGGCTAGGTTAGTGCGTAATTAAAGAATGTGCCTGCTCTTGTTTAATCATGCAGCGTGTCAATTTGTTAAGTGATTTCACACGTAGTGATCTCACTAGCTGAAATAAGCAGAGGTGGAGGAAATTCTCAGATCTTGTACTTGAGTAAGGCCCCATCCACACGGAGACGATATCAGTTGTATCCGCTAACGTTCTTTATCGTATAGACGGTTTGTCCACACAAAGCCGATACGGAGCCGCGGTTTCGGAGCCCGAAAACTATACACTTTGAAAACGGCTCCCAAAGTGAGTAAGTCTGGAGACGAAACGCTTGCAGCTCCGTGTGTACGCCCTATACCAGGGGTGGTTAACCAGTCAGAGGTTAAGAGCCAACAATGTTACTATGTTACTATGTTACTGCAAAGAGCCACATCAAACACACAGTCACAGATGCGCGTGCACGCCCCCCTCCTTCTCTCTTTTGTTCTCAGCCTTTCTCTGTGCTCCTTTACTTTCTTCCTCCCCTCTCTCTCACACAGATAAAATGAAAATCTAAAACTTGACATGCACGCACGCACGCGCGCACACACACACACACACACACACACACACACACACACACACACACACACACACACTCAAAGACCATCCTCACAGAGAGACACACCAGGGTTCATACACTTGTTCACCAATGATTTTCAATGACCTCTCCATGACCTTTACCTAATTTTTCATTACCAAAACAATGACTCTTTCTCAGCGGTACCACTGAAAATGGGTTATTTTAACATGGAACAGGAAAATAAGCAAAATACCGCGACAGTTAAATGCCATTTTACGTTTCATTACTATACGATACAGTATGTATTATCCTTATAGTATTTCTATTTCGGCGATTAGATAAAATATAAATTATATTTGATGCAACTTTAGTGACATTTCCTAAACTTTTGGAAAAATATTGTTTTCCATAACTCTTCCAGGGCCTGGAATTAGCATTTTGAATTTCCATGACTTATCCAGGTTTTTAATGACCGTAAGAACCCTGACACACATAGCTCTGCTCAGACAGATTTATTGTAAATGTCACACACCATAATATTGACAGAAATGTAATCAAACCTCTCCTACCAGTATTCAGAGGCCAGTTAGCATAACAACATAACAATGAACATTGTGTGCACTTACACACAAACTCTCAGTAAACAAAATTGAAAAGGTTTTTTATCTTACCTTTTCATCTTACTTTAAAAGTGCTTCGTTATTTTTTTGAAAAACTGTGTCTGCTTTTCTGCCTGACTGTTCAAGGTGTTTATCTTCTGCTTGCGAAGTTCCGTACCTTTTGGGGAGTCCTGGTTGATGTTAGCATGGAGTGAGGTGAAATGGTGCTGAAGATTTGAAGCCTTGAAATGGGTTAATGCTGTCTGGCATATAAGGCAAAATGGCTTTCAATTGCGTTCGATAAAAAAACATGAACTCTCCCACTCTACTAAAAACGTCCTATGTTCGTCTTCATATTTTCGCTTAGCTGTGCATTTCTTCCCTGCCATTTTAGGATCAAACTCAGTTCATGGTCAGATCTGGCCCCGTCTCAGGTCGACTATTTTCATTTCCTCGCTCCTCGGTCCTCGGTCTCACCGGAAGTTGATTTGTCTGCGCCATTTTGAGTACCGTCCCATGGCTCTTATTTTTGCCGGAGGAGCGAGGAGCGAGGAGCGAGGAGCGATAATGGAGGAGCGATAACCGAGGAACCACCAGACCATCCTCCGATGAAATCCACAGATACTCGCCCCGCCCCCTTACTGTGTATCGCTCACTGATTGGACGATGCAGCGCATGCACTGATCTGATGCTTCTTGACATGAGAGCAGTTTCCCAGCGGAGTGAAGAAAACACATGAACCTCACGGGAGTCACTCCTCAGTGTATACCGTGTTTTGTTTCAATTCATGTTTCATTTAGTTACAAATATGTGATATATCTGAACAACAAAGTGGTCACAAATCATTTTATTCATTTATTGGAAACATTTTCATGATCGCTTTTTTCGTTTTACATTTTCATTTGTCATTTCCATTCAGTCGGTCATTAAGTGCTATTAAAATGTTAATTTGCTACATATCCACACATTCAAACTCATTTCCCTGCTTCTCGTGGTTTCCTTGCGTCCCTCCATGCTTCCCTGGAGGGAGGGACTAAACACAGTGAAACAAGGATTTCATTTAACCGACCTGAGACGGGGCCATAGTGTTTAATCAACGATAGGTTTCCCCCCCCTCAAAGGTGATTGGTTCTTGGGCCACATCAAAATTAGACGCGCTGTCATCCTCTCATACTGACACCTGACACCACACATACACACGTAGGGAGAGCCGGGACGAAAGTAACACGGGACGAAAGTAACACGGGACGAAAGTAACACGGGACGAAAGTAACGGAGCGATTTTATCCGAGCCCAAACAACTTTGACCAGCCAAATTACGTCAGAATGATCAGCATGCAATACTTAACAGACCTACTAAATATCAGGTTTAACTGCCAGGAGTCCGTGTCTCTCCCCCACACTGACATAGAATTCGATATGAACTGAAGAGCCGCATGAAACTGGGCAAAGAGCCGCGGGTTGGCCACCCCTGCCCTATACGATTTTCATTTCATTTCATTTCAAACCTTTATTTAACCAGATTGGTCCCATTGAGATCATAGATCTCTTTTTCAAGGGAGACCTGCAGCATATAGGTTCCACATGAAACATAAAACAATAAAGGACATTATACATTATATTTACAGGATACATAGTTATAGACATTTACAAGTGCCCATTGTATCAGCAAGCATTTCATTTACCCTAGCTTTAAAAACATGCAGAGGAATGAGATTGCTCAGTTTCAATTCTTGCTGAAGATTGTTCCAAGCAAGTGGAGCTGCGCACATAAAAGCTGTCTTACCTGAGACAGTCCTTGCTCTTGGCACATCTAACAAGACTACATCATGTGACCTCAGACAATAGCTGCTTGCAACTCTCTGTGTTATCAGAGAGCAGATATAATACGGGAGTTTACCCAACAAAGCTTTATAGATAAGTGTACCAGTGACTGAGCCTCCGTACAGAGAGTGATGGTAAACCTGCCTTGGTATACAGTGTACAGTGATGCGTAAGCGCTTTACAATTTGTGACAAATCTCAGAGCACTGTGATACGCAGCATCCAATTTGCTCAGGTAATTGCCAGGTGCATTCATAAACAACAAATCACCATAGTCCAGCACAGGTAAAAAGGTCACAGTGACTAGCCTTTTCCTGGCCTCAAGCGAGAAACAGGACTTGTTTCTGAAAAAGAAACCTAGCCTAACCCTCAGTTTTTTAAGCAGGTTATTGACCTGAAGTTTAAAAGAGAGACAATCATCAAGCCAGATACCAAGGTATTTGTAACAGGTAACAACTTCAAGTTGTGTTCCTTGCGTAGTTACAATATCTAAAACAGGCTCTCTAAAACAGGTGTCTTTTTAGCTTTTGAAAAGAGCATTACCTTGGTTTTATCCACATTTAAAAGAAGCTTTAGTTCAGAGAGCTGAGTCTGTGTTAAAAACAGCTTGTAATTTAACAACAGCCTCTTTAATGGAGGGACCTGCACAGTACATCACAGTATCATCCGCATAAAAATGTAAAGTAGCTTCATCCACATTATCACCTACGCTGTTAATATATATGGAGAATAAAAGTGGTCCTAAAACAGAACCTTGTGGTACACCATTAGAAATGTTTAACCATTCAGAAGACAGTCCATCAAAATGAACACATTGGGACCTTTCAGAGAGGTAGTTCACAAACCACCCCACTGCATTGCTGGATATGCCAATACTGAATAGCCTCTGCTTTAAGATGCAATGATCAACGGTGTCAAATGCTTTGGAAAGGTCAATAAACAGAGCTGCACAACTCTGCTTATTATCTAAAATAGTAGTAATGTCATTTACCACTTTCATTGTCGCAGTGATGGTGCTGTGTTTCTTTCTGAATCCTGACTGATGTTTAGACAGGATATCATTTATACATAAAAACTCCTTTACTTGTTCACTCACTAAGCGTTCGAGCACCTTAGCCAGAACTGACAATTTAGAGATTGGCCTATAGTTATTTAAAATAGTTGATCATTTCCTGAAACGATGACGCCATAGCCCCGCCTCTCCCCACCTCTCCTTCTCACCCCGCGTCATTGCTGATGCGTAACATTACATTACATTACATTGCATTTAGCTGACGCTTTTATCCAAAGCGACTTACAATAAGTACATTCGACCAGGAAGACACAACCTTGAAGAAAACAGAATCATATAAGAACATCAGGTTTCAAAGAGCCAATCGTTTCAAGTGCTACTCAACTGGCTTTAGGTAAGCCAGTCCTTTATTAGTATATAAGTGCTCTGTTAGCAGTTCTTTGTTAGTCATTCTATCGCTCGAAGTGGAGTCGAAAGAGATGAGTTTTCAGTCTGCGCCGGAAGGTGTGTAAGCTTTCTGCGGTCCTGATGTCAATGGGGAGCTCATTCCACCATCTTGGAGCCAGGATAGCAAACCCACGTGTTTTTGCTGATGGGAACTTGGGTCCCCCTCGCAGCGAGTCGTTTGGCTGATGCAGAGCATAGTGCACGCGCTGGGGTGTATGGTTTAACCATGTCCTGGATGCAGGAAGGGCCAGATCCATTCGCAGCATGGTACGCAAGTACCAGTGTCTTGAAGTGGATTCTAGCAGTTACTGGAAGCCAGTGGAGGGAGCGGAGGAGCGGCGTGGTGTGGGAGAATTTTGGAAGGTTGAAGACCAGACGAGCCGCTGCATTCTGGATGAGCTGCAGAGGTCGGATGGCACATGCAGGTAGACCAGCCAGGAGGGAGTTGCAGTAGTCTAGGCGTGAGGTGACGAGAGCCTGGACCAGAACCTGCGTCGATTTCTGGGTCAGCTGGGGGCGTTAACAACAACAGGGTTGCGTTAGTGCTCCAGACGCTACTGACCATGATACAGATTTTTGTGCAAAATCTACAGCTCCTCTACCACAACCATCAGCAACAATAATAATATAATATAATAATAATAATATTCGCTGCTTTTGGTGTATTTTGTGGCGGAAGTACAGTGCCACTTACAGGCCTGGCATATGTACTACAACGTCTCCAGCGGGTCGAGCGGTCTCGTGTGGAAGGACACGTTTCTTGAGCCATTTCCGTGTGGATGGAAGACTTTTATGAAATTGACTTTGGTAAGAAATCCGTTTCGTCTCTGTGTGGACGGGGCCTAAAAGTAGAAGTAACAGAGTGTAGGAATACTCTGTTACCAGTCAAAGTCCTGCAGTCAAAATGTTACTCAAGTAAATCAGGAAAGTAATAATGATGTATGAATTAGTCATTGCTCTGAGTGTGTGCTAACAGCTAACGGCTGATGTGTTGGGACATATTGGGCTGTTGGGTGCTGACCAATCACGAAGCGTAATTTCTTGACTGGCAGCTAAAACAACCAATCACAGCAGTGCTTCTCTGGCTGGCTCTGTCCAATCACAAACAAGAAGTGTTCTCCCTAAAGGAATACCCTTTCCGTCCAAAGTGAAATGCTGCAGCGTTTTCTGAAATGCTGTGGTGTTTTCTGAAATGCTGTGGTGTCTTGCAATCCAGGCCAGGGCCACCGTACATTTCAGAATAATATATATGATGTGTTTTATAATGATTGATCATGAAAGTGTTCTCAAAGCTGGTGGAGGTGCAGCTAGTCTGAAGTACTTTGTAGACTGCAGGGTAGCTGGTGGAGGTGCAGCTAGTCTGAAGTACTTTGTAGACTGCAGGGTAGCTGGTGGATTTACTCCAGGTGGAACTAAAGTCTGATTTAACACTTGATTAGATTTCACATCATTCATCCACATCTGTGAAGTAACTAAAGGTATTAGATATATGTAGTGGAGTAAAAGTACTCCATTTACCTCTGAATTGTAGTGGGGTAGAAGTACAAAGTAACCAAAAATGTACATTACTTGAGTAAATGTACTTAGTTACTCTACACCACTGGAATTAAGTAGCAGATTTGTCTGGGGCGATGTGTGTCAGGCTGATGTTTTTGAGCCTTGTCTCGTCTTGTTATATCCTCAAAAGCAATAATATGTTTCGTCTTTAACCTGGCCCGGCCACAAGGAATGTTCAGAATGCAGATAAAAAAGTCAACAATAAAAGTATTTAGAAGACATTAAATTGCACACAATGAGCGCCGAGCACAACAGATGCCTTTGTTGTGTGTGCTCTGAGCTCGCCACAGAGGTACAGCACAGCCAGGGATCCTATTCCTGTAATCTGAGATAAAAAAGAAAAGGAATGTGGGGAACGACTTCAGATGGTATCTCCTCCTGTGCATCATCATCAGAGGCTGTGTGTGGCACACTCAGCCACCCTGATCCCGAGCCAAGGCGCCACAAAATTAATTTTGATCTAACCGATATCCACAAGCTCAAGCCATGGGTCCACGCCCAGAGAGGACCCCCCTCCCCCATCACAGTCCCTTCCCCTCTGATGTTCTTGACTCCGTTCCCTCTGCAGCGGCTCACTCACAACATGGCTAAATATACAGGAATGTCAAAATACAAACAAAACTCATGAAGCTATGTGAACGTGTCCCATCTGATAGCGTGCACAAGTAAGCGTTCCTCTGTCGCTGGCCATCACCTGGAGATACCGGGGATTTGTTTTTATGTTTCTTCCTCACCTCTCGTTTTTATCTCCTTTGGCAGCTGGCGCCAGGCATGTGTTTAGAGTGGAGCATTGTCAGGGAGGCCGTTTAAACCTGAAGAGACACACACACACACACACGCTCATACACACACAGACAATAGTTTAAGGGAAAGGAAAAGGTTGCGATATTTATCAAATAAAATGCAATATTTTGGGATCATAGAATTGAACAATGTAATATTTTATTAACTTTCTTTAGCATTCTTCAACTTTCTTCTGACAACATTCAGAGTGTTCCTTTTGATCTCAATCAAACATAAACATCATAAACATCCTCAAACATTTTCTCATAGCGTTGTCACTTTCTTTCTCATGCTACATTTCCCCCAAAATGATGAATTTATTTTCAGACATTAGAACTAAACTTAAAACTTTCTTATGAACATTCATAACTGTCTCTAATTATTATAACATTATAACTATACAAAATATAATAAGACTTTGTCTGGAAATATTACCAAATGTATCCAAAGTAGATACTACTTTCATTTCCAAATGTATTTATTTATTTATTCTTGAAATCTATTATTTGTCTATTATTTGTCTACCAAATGATAATCACCTCCACTGGAACCTTCTCCACACACACCGTGTGTGTTCAGTTCAGACACACACTAAGACTCACACACACGCACACATGGTCAGATTAAAAGACAACAGCATCAGTTGTTCTTCTGTTATTGAAACATCTGTCAACAGCTCCTTTGTTGTATTTATTCCAGAGCAAAAGGACTTTCCCATGAGGTCATACACATAGGCACGCAGTCTCTCTCCCAGCGGGGGGTGTTAGCACCCTACAGCACCTCACTCCTGAAACCACAGCCGGCTGACATTACACGGGGAAACTCACCAGGAACGACCCAGAAAAGGAACACAAATGTCAATGTAAGGCCAAATGGGGGGCGCTCCTGCTATGAACTGCAGAGCGTCCCGTCAGGTTTCACTCACACTCATCCTCACATCAGGGTCTTTATAGTGGCCGCCACACCACACTCATCCTCACATCAGGGTCTTTATAGTGGCCGCCACACCACACTCATCCTCACATCAGGGTCTTTATAGTGGCCGCCACACCACATCCAGCCTCTAACCACCGGCTGTCCTCTGAACAAAGCCTCTCCTCTTCTTTTGATGCCACACTTTGAGAGTCTTCTTCACTTTGACTCACCCCGTCCTCCTCCCTCTTCTCCTCCTCCTCCCTGCATATTTTGGTGTTGTGTTTTTGGTATGCTCATGAAAAGGCCCGCAAAGACGGGACAATAGGGCACCTGCCAGAATAATGAGCCCTCAGAGAGAAACGCAGCTGGGGCCGAGAGTCACACAGGAACGCTGATGACGGCCCGCTTTAAAGTGGTCAGAGAGGATCCTCAGACACACCTCACATCCCCCTGGATGGAATTTCCCCTCTGACACACACACACACACACACACACACACACACACACACACACACACACACACACACACACACACACACACACACACACACAGACACACATGTACACACATATACACACACATATACAAACACACACACATATACAAACACACACACACAGAGGACTTTGATTCATATCCTTTAGATCTGTCTTGTTCCCATAAACCTTCAATACAAACATGTAAAAGATAGTTTTGATCAAAAAATACTATTGATATTCTTAATATGTACACACACACACACACACACACACATACACACACACACACACACACACACACACACACAGGTCACAAAGGAGCATGAGTGTTTGTCTGTCCTTCGGAGTGTGTGAGTAGGTTCATTCACACACACTGCCGCCATGCCTGCCAGCCTATCAGTGAGCTGATTAACACACACACGACGTCAGTGCAGTGTGGACAGAAACTATGGTCGGTCCTCGGAAACAAAAGCCAGACTGTTTACATACTGGATCTACTTTTAACTCCCAACGTGGACTGGACGTTAGTCACCAGGACTCCTTTCTCTTTTAAAGGATGTAAAAAAACCTCATCTGTCCAAAATACCATCAGTGAGCTACATTTAGCTGGTCAACAGGTCTGGCTGGGATAACAGTAAGATGTCCAAAGGCATGAATAATGTGGAGTACAGGAGGGGGGAGGGTGTGTGGAGCATGTATTGGAGCGTAAATTCATTGGGCAGATTAAAGCCGCTCCGCTCCGCTGAATGACTGCAGTGTGAAGATATATAGGACACTGTTTTATTTCAAGTATTGTTATTTATTGTGTCTTAAGGGTCAGCAACTGTAAGGGTTTAGGTAATTTAGCAAGCAAAAATTGCAAACTTTCTCTGGTTCAGAAATCTTCATTTACTGAATTATTGTACTTAAGTATACATTTGAAGTGCATGTTCTTTACCCAAGTATTTTCATTGTATTCTACTGTATACTTACTTTATACTACTGTACTACATTTTGGAAGCCAATTTTTGCTTTTTTTCTGCACTATATTCATTTTACAGATTGTTGAGCCAGATATTTTGACAGACAATATTTTTTAGTATAGCATTGGAAAAATAAAACTTTAAATTAAATCATACAGCAGTATATTAAAGGTCTCCTATTATGCTATTTTTAGGCATATATTATAAGTCTCAGATATATACAAATTAGGGTCAGGACTTTAACGCGTTAATTAAGATTAATTCATTACACAAAAATTAACGCATTTTAATCGCACTTTAATCGCACTTATTTCTGCACAGCGGAACGTTTCTCACTGGATGAGTTTCAGGCGTACCGATTATACTGGAGCACCAACTAACGTTCATGACTTCAGCATGGGACTTCAAACAACAACAAACCATGGTGAACAATAGTCAAGCATGAACGAACAAGCTGATGAGACCACTTTGGTCGGCCCCGTGGATGGGACATTTTGTTTTAAAAAACGGACGGATGGAAGCGTCGACAAGAGCACGGTTGTGTGCAAATTATGCAAAAATTAATTTGCATATCACCGCAGCACATCAAGCCTAAAGTATCACCTAAATGCAAAGCATGTAGCAGCTAGCATGGACGTTAGCCCGACTCCAAGTGCAAGGAACCACACCCTGACCCAACCCACACTCAACCAGATGACTGGTTTCAGGGCCAGGATAAGGAAGTCCACGTCTGAGAGAATAACCAATTCCCTGGCTCACTGGATTTGGGCTCGATGGCCCCGATGGCCCGGGGGCGTCTATCGTTATTCCAACCCAGTTTAGATTTAACCACACCCACTTCCGCATTACGCAATAACCTAGCTCTACGCGATAGCGTCATAGACTTCTTCTTCGGCAGTTATAGCGGTCGCGGTTACTGAAAGTAAACGATCCTGTAATCAAAGCCATATCGAAGAGTCCTGAGATTGTATTACTGGTGTTTTATCATCTATAAATAGCCTGTGTGTATTCTCAAATGTCGTTTTCAGGACAAACAAAAGACGTTTTAAATATCTTATCAGCTGGTGTAAGTGCAGAATATTGAATACATACATGTGTGAGTACATATAAGTGTGTGTTTATATGTTTATAAATGAATAAATGTGTGTGTATATATATATATATATATAACAGTATCATTAAATAATGCTGTGTGTATAAATGAATGAATACATCTGTGTATATTTATGAATAAATACATGTGTGAGTACATATAAGTGTGTGTGTATATGAATAAATGTATATATAAAATAGTATCATTAAATAAATATATATATAAAATAGTATCATTAAATAATGCTGTCAGATAAATGAAGTACACAGTAATAGTCAAGGTTTTATTCAATATTCTGCACTTACACCAGCTGATAAGATATTTAAAATGTCTTTTGTTTGTCCTGAAAACGACATTTGAGAATACACACAGGCTATTTATAGATGATAAAACACCAGTAATACAATCTCAGGACTCTTCGATATGGCTTTGATTACAGGATCGTTTACTTTCAGTCAACAAATCCTTTGGAAACACAAAAAACATCTATTCAATATCCTGCTCATCCTGCTTTACCGCGACCGCTATAACTGCCGAAGAAGAAGTCTATGACGCTATCGCGTAGAGCTAGGTTCTTGCGTAATGCGGAAGTGGGTGTGGTTCAATCTAAACTGGGTTGGAATAACGATAGACGCGGCCCGAGGCCATCTAGTATTTGGCTCGGACAATGAAGCCTCACCTGCTGGTTGCCCGGTCGGGCAATCTATTATGCCAGTATCATGCAGCTCGCGGATCCAGTAATGAGTGACCCGACAGTAAAACTAAACATATCTATAACTAGTTACAGTAGTTTGAGAGGTAATTAAAATAGCTACGTGTGATATTCTAACCTGAAGTGTGTGTTTTGTTCCGCTCACCGCTGCATGTGGTTATGCAGAGCTGCGTGTCGAGTCTCGACTCGTCAGCAGCAACTGATCTCTCTTTCCCGTCAGATTAGACTTCACTCGCGTTTATGTCCATCTCGATCAGATCCAGCTAGTTCTAGCTAATGATATGACTACCTGCTTATTAAAAGACAACTACACAATAAGTGTCGCTATGCAACTGGATGAGGCCACAAAGTATAGCGCAGCATTATGCATTTGTTTCAACCCAGTCTCACGGCATTTCGTGTTCACCAACACGATTTTTAATCTATTGATTCGTGTTCACCATCACGATTTGCCCCTTTTTTTCGTGTTGCACAGCACGATTTTAAAAGCAATGTATTTCTACCGGTAACGTGTTTCGTGCCTGCAGGCTGCAGCACGTCTTTTTCTCCGGTCGGGTCGTGGAAGACCGGAAGCTGTGTGGTTCATAAAAACATGTTCTTACTCAATATCAAGCCACAATTATTGCTTTTATTTTAAATCGTATAATTTCGGACTTTTGTTGCCGTCTGTGAGGAAAATAAATGGGGCTCAGAGCCTCAGGATACTGAAATCTGTATTTTTAAATATTTTTTTCCTTCTAATTTGTTATTCTTTTCAAAATAACACACTGTTATTTACTCACCACTAACACACAATTATCCTTGCTTTTATTTATTGGTTTAATTCCATAATCTCGGGCTTTTTTGGTGTCCGTCAGGAACTGAATTTCAAAATAAAAATAACCGGAAACAGACGTAGGCCTGTAAGGGACATTTCGAGCATCATTGCGATTGTCAACATTTTTGAGTTTAGGATGGCCGAAAACACTACACTACCCATAATCCCTAGCTATCGTTTAGGACTACAGTTCCCGTAAGGTTATGCAGAGCGTCAAACAGCTGTGTGAAATGGAACGAAACCACGCCAGATTATCCAAAACCGGAATCGAACACCCCCCCAGAACTACACATGCTGGCTATCGCAAAATGTTCTATGGGACGTCACTACTGAACGTTTTCGTTTTCCCCACAATTAGAAGTTGCCATTATTAAACACATTGGTGTTATCAAATGTAAAACATATAATTAATAAATGGGTGAAAATCACTTGTGTCCATAATGCGCAGCATTATATTAATGCCGTATACCCACATGACAGCTCATTGCTACTTTGTAATTCTACTCCACTACAATTCAGAGGTTAACCTGGTATGTTTACTCCACTGCATTTATTTGAGTTACTTTGCAGATTCTGATTAATGATGTGAAATATAAACAACCCTTAAAGCAGACTTTAGTTACACCTGAGTAAAATTCAGGTAAGGTGATTGTCAAGTGCCAACAATCAGGAGAGATATTTGATAGTTGGTGCTTGAGAAGACTAAACATGTATCTGCAATTGACATGAATGGAAACAAGTAATAAAGTATATTCATTACTCGTTATTCTCTACTAATAGTTCATTAAAGACTGTATATTATGGCTATTTTGCACATCCCTTTCAAGATTTTCAAAGGTTTATTGACATATCATACACAACTACGGTGTAGTTATGCAATGAATGAAAAACTTGGGTCACAGGTTCCTCAACAGTGCATTACAAGACATCTATCAATATGTGTGTACCTCCACCATTAAACTGTCATATTCTGCACATTTCGTATTCTATCTACATACATAAGAGTATAATTAATGTGTATAATATCAGTTAAAATAAGTGCTTCAACATAGTTAACATTGCAGGAAAGCAATATATTAGACGTTAAGTACTTTGTCAGGCTTAATATTTAATATTTAATGTTTAAATAAAGGTTAATCCGTTGTTCTGTTTTGCACCTCCTCCTATTAATATCTGTGTACATCCTGCACTAAACTGTTTTATTGTAGAGATCACTTATAATATCTTCTTGATTTGTTATATTCTATATTTCTATATTTATACTTTCCCCCAATGAAAGTATGTACTCTGTACAATAATTCAATAACGTGCTTTAACCACTAGGAGGTGCACACAAGGTGCACACAGCCATAATAACTTTGTATTATAGTGTACAACATCTGAAGATGTATAGTTTTATTCATGCTTTCACATCATTTTACAGCATATTGCTATACTATTTCAGACTCAGTATTTACATTCTTACATTCAAAGAAAATCAGTAATATCTTTAAAAACTACAGTCCTTTTCTCTCAGCTGTGCACCGTTATGGTGTAAATATAACCTATCTATGAATTAGATCAAATGTAAAAGTCAGCCGAATTAGTGTTGATACTGCAAGGAGACGTATTGTGTGAAGAGAAATTGAAGATGTTGTTTAATTGTTGATATATTTATGATCCACGTCACGTATTCAGTTTCGGCGCCATTTCTTCCAGTTTTTCCAAAGGTCTTCTCATCAGGGCGCTATAAATAAAGAAAGTTCTACGGCAGATCTGTAATATGTAATGCAGCCGAACCGTGTATTACAATGCCGTTATGTGATGACTTTCAAAGAGAAAAGCAAGAGCACTCGGAATTCAGTATTATTTTATACATTTTAAATGTTTTCCGGATTTCATATAATATAAACACCAAATCCCAGCATGCATTGCGGCTAACACATCCAATCAACGAGCTTCAAACCATAGCTGAGGATCTTGGGTAATCGCTCGAAATGCGTCTGTTTCCGGTTATATTTATTTTGAAATTCAGTTCCTGACGGACGCCAAAAGAGCCCGAGATTATGGAATTAAACCAATAAATAAAAGCAAGGATAATTGTGTGTTATTGGTGAGTAAATAACAGTGTGTTATTTTGAAAAGAATAACAAATTAGAAGGAAAAAAATATTTAAAAAATACAGATTTCAGTATCCTGAGGCTCTGAGCCCATTTATTTTCCTCACAGACGACAACAAAAGTCCGAAATTATACGATTTAAAATAAAAGCAATAACTGTGGCTTGATATTGAGTAAGAACATGTTTTTATGAACCACACAGCTTCCGGTCTTCCACGACCCGACCGGAGAAAAAGACGTGCTGCAGCCTGCAGGCACGAAACACGTTACCAGTAGAAATACATTGCTTTTAAAATCGTCCTGTGCAACACGAAAAAAAGGGGCAAATCGTGATGGTGAACACGAATCAATAGATTAAAAATCGTGTTGGTGAACACGAAATGCCGTGAGACTGAGTTGTTTGTTTACATGCCCACCGGAACCCAGAGGCATTACCAACAGATCAACGCACAATCAACCCATACAGGACATCTCTTTCTCCACATTAAGTGTTAGACATTAGAGTTGACTATTCTTGTCTGTCACATACTCGTCTTGTCTGTCACATAAGTGGCGCAACTGAAGCGGTATTGCTCTAAAGGGAAATTATTTTGACCGAAGATATTTAGATTTGCCGGCTAACGGGAACTCTGACGTGTGCTTCGCGGATGCGCTCGGCTCCTCTCGACTGCTGCTCGGGTCTGCTCGGTCAGCTTCCGGATGAGGAGGCATTCGTTCGACCAACTTACAGTAGTTAACATTACAAACATTTTTAACAGGGGCCATAATAGTGTAAATAATGTTTGTTTTGGCAGTTATAACTGAATGTAATGTTTTCTACTTTTTTCCATCTGGGAAGGCATCTGCCTTCATCAGATGGAAAGTGTTTTGACCAACAACTTAAGTATTTCTTATAGCTATGCAGGGCAAGCGAGCAAACACAAACAAGAACAAACAAACCCTTCGTGCCATTTCGTCCGCGTGCATTTTTCAGGGCAATCTCTATTGGGCTCAGGGCCATCTTTAAATTAGCTTAGATGGCCCACAGGGCCATCTCCCAAAATCCTTAATGTCATGCACTTGGACTGTAGATCACTTGGAGTAAAATCCATGTGAAAATTGCTTCTCACTGTTCTCAGGTCAAATATGTATATTTGATTACAAATGCGATTAATTTCGATTAATTAATTACAAAGCCTCTAATTAATTAGATTAATTTTTTTAATCGAGTCCTGGCTCTAATACAAATATAAAAAAAACATGTCTATGAAGTGTTTTGCACAAAATACCAAACAGATCACCCATTCTAGCCATGCCTCATACCCCTCTATGTCAGCCCTGTTAGAGAAGTGCTGATTCTGGCAGGGCCGGTCCTGACCAATTTGCTGCCCTAGGCAAGATTTTAGCTGCCCCCCCCTCCACAGGCCGCTTGCATCACTGTCAATTTCAATGTTAATAAAGGCACACAGAAGCTTTATACGTTTGTTTGAGTTTGTATTATTTTTAATAAAACCTAAATACAAAACAAGTAACATAAAATGAATTATAGATAAAATACAAATAAAGGTGACAAATTAGAGCAGACACAACAAATGATAATATATTCTAAATATAGTAAACTACAGTATAAATAGCCGAATATACAGTATAATTGATGTTGCAGTGCTGGGCGGAAGGTGTCTGCAGGTGACCCAACATATTTCAAAAGTGCATCTGAAGAGAGAAGATAATTATATGTGACCATCAAGAGATGCATTATATTTGCTAGACCTAAGACATATTATAGAAATCATGATTACAGGTGCAGCTCACAAAATGATTAGAATATCATGGAATATAATATTGCCTCCATACCATGTCGAATGTATGCAAAAGGAGCCCCGACCAAGTATTGAGTAAATAAATGAACAAACTTTTCAGAAGGTCGAAATGTATTATAAATCCTGTTTTGATTGGTCTTATCTAATATTATACCATTTTGAGATACAGGATTAGTGATTTTCATGATCTGTAAGTTGTAATCATCACAATTAAAACAAAAAAGGCTTGAAATATTTCACTTTATATATAATGAATCTATAATCATTTTTTGAAATAAATTACAGAAAAATAATTCTGTGTTATCATATAGTAATTGTTTGAGAAGCACCTGTAGAATGAGCTTTAGCATCTAACCAGATGGCAAAGAAGCAGGTGAGTGCAGTGTGATATAGCCCATTAAAGATAACGGCTAAGGTATTCAGTATTTAAAGTAATGACGAGCATTTTAACACTGATGACTTTTTAGGTTTATGGGCGCTCTACGCAATGTACGCGTAATTCTGTTAAGATGAGATAATAAGATATACTTTATTGATCCCAAATTAGGAAATTGTTTTGTTATCAAATATCATAAATAGTGTTCTGTTTTTTTTCTTCCTCCCAATTGTCGGTGCCCCCCATGGATGGATGCGCCCTTATCATTCGCCTATACTGCCTATGCCAAGGGCCGGCCCTAGATTCTGGGTCTGTAGCTTAAAAAAAAAGAGGGGGCTTATGCCTGCTCATGCCTGAGAATTCTACCGAGATACTCAGCCAAATGCTGCCGTGATTAAACGCCATCATGTTCAAAACCACTTCAAGGATTATTTCTGAAACAGTATGGAGCTCAAATGCTTTTTCTCTCGCCAAAAGATGAGTTGCTTTTTTTATTTCCTGCTTTTTTACACTTGCTCTGTCCAGTACAGGTTATTTCTGAGTGTTGTGATGCTTGCTAATGTAAACAAAGATCATATTACTTCGAAAACACGTCCGGCATTGTTTCTGATAGCAGCGTTTCTTATAGGGCCGTGGGTGTAAAGCCAGCCCACATTTCAGATATTACGTCATATCGGACACAAATCTGGATCAGCTCCGTTGTTCCCCCGTCTTTAGACATGTGGGTACGGAGGAAAAGAGAGAGGGTTTTATTTTCTGACACTTTGTGAGTTCCCTGACACACCGGGGACACGTATTTATGGATAAAAGACATCAAAAAGTGCATTTTGCATGATAGGAGACCTTTAAATTAACTAAACAGTTCTAAATTGGTTTGAATCCTACTTAAAGGACATAAACAACTTTGTTTCTATAGGTAAATACACATCTGAGTTGACAAATATGACATGTGGGGTACCTCAAGGCTCCATCTTGGGGCTTCTTCTCTTAACGTCTACATTCTACCACTGGCTCAGATAATGAAGAACAACAAAACAAGTTACCATAGCTATGCGGATGACACACAAATGTACATAACAATTTCACGAGGAGACTATGCTCCAATTCAAACACTGAGTAAGTGCATTGAACAAATCAATGACTGGATGTGTCAGAACTTTCTCCAATTAAACAAAGATAAAACTGAGGTAATGGTTTTTGGAGCCAAGTCAGAACGTATACAAGTTAGCGCTGAGCTTCAGTCTGCAATGTTCAAACCAACAGATAAAGCCAGAAATCTAGGTGTAGTCATGGACTCTGACCTGAGTTTCAACAGTCACATTAAAACAGTTACTAAATCAGCCTACTATCACCTAAAGAACATATCTAGGATTAAAAGACTAATGTCACAGCAGGATTTGGAAAAACTTGTCCATGCCTTTATCTTCAGTAGACTGGACTACTGCAATGGTGTCTTCACAGGTCTCACTAAAACATCTATTAGAAAGCTGCAGCTGATTCAGAACGCCGCTGCTCGAGTCCTCACTAACACTAAGAAAGTGGATCACATCACTCCTGCTCTGAAGTCTTTACACTGGCTTCCTGTGTGTCAAAGAATAGATTTCTAAATACTGCTGCTGGTTTATAAAGCACTGAATGGTTTAGGCCCAAAATACATTTCTGACCTCCTGATAAATTATGAACCATCCAGATCTCTCAGGTCTTCAGGGACTGGTCAGCTTTCTGTCCCCAGAGTCAGAACTAAACATGGTAAAGCAGAGTTCAGTTATTATGCTCCAAATATCTGGAACAAACTCCCAGAAACCTGCAGGTCCGCTGCAACTCTGACTACTTTTAAATCCAGCAAGAAGACTTTTCCTTTTGTCGCTGCTTTTAATTGAACTATTCATATCTTAGACTGCACTGTAACTTTTATCCATGTACTTTTTCTTTTAATGTTTATTTTATTAGCTTTTCTTTTTAATGACTGGTTTTAAATGCCATTTCTTAATGTCTTTCATTTTTTGTAAAGAACTTTGAATTGCCGTGTGTTGAAAAGTGCTATATGAATAAACTTGCCTTGCCTTGCCTAACACCATGAGTGGGTTAACAGCAGTACATTTACTTAAAATGTAGTATTTTTACAGTGTGGTATTAGTACTTTTACTCAAGTAAATAATCTGAATACTTCTTCCACCACTGTCTGTTTATACCATTGTTGGCCTTCATGTCTGTGGGTTCTGGGAAATCCTCTGGGACCTCTTTCATTATATTCTGTCATTTAAAATGATGATGAATATCAAACAAATGGCCTGATCATTCAAAACATTATTAGCTTACTTAATGAAAGAAATGTCAACTTCTGAACTTTAACTTAAAGGTGGGGTAGGTAAGTTTCAGAAACCGGCTCGAGATACACTTTTTGTTATATTCCAAGGAATGCTCTTAACATCCCGATAGCAATGCATATCTGAAGTGCTTTGACAAAAAATCCATAAAAACATTTCATCTGTAGAAGCCGTAATACTGTCAAAAGTACATCCAATTCGTTTAGCCGGGCCGGCTAAACGGGTAGGCCAGGTAGGCCTACCTGGCCAAACGGGCCAAACGGGTAGGCCATCCCTTGGATGGCCTACCTGCCTGTCAGTCTTCCATCGGGGCACAAACATATCTCGTGCCCTCATTGGTCATGTGCACGTTCGTGTGTGTTGGAGGAGCGGCTCTGTAAGGAAGTGGCAGATTTTCTCCGGTTGTGTATTTTCAAATTCTAGCGATCTCGAGCCGGTTTCTCAAACTTACCTTCCCCACCTTTAAGCATGGTTTTGAATGAAGGATTTCACATTGAGTATTTCATACTTACTGGGGATCTAAACTGCATCTCCCAGTGTGCATCATTGGCTGGAGTTTGCTCAGTTGTCCGACACATGTATATGGACAAACTGTCTTCATCACAACTGAGCATGTCTACCTGCAGATGAAGACTGAGTTATGGAAACTCTGGATGATGCTGGTCCTGTTTTCAAACTCAAGTTTGGAAGGACAACAATTAGTTTGCAGTTTATCAAGATTAAGTGTGGATGATGAGCAAATAATAAAAAGAAACAACAAGTGTCATGTTGTTGTTTCTGTTGGTTTGTCCGCAGGATTACAGAAAAAGCTCCTGGCCTTTCAGAGCAGATCTGATCGTGGGACAGATTCAGGCATTTGTTTTCACGTCTGGAACTGACGTTTAATAAGGTCTGTGCTCTATCGAAAGGACTCACTATCAGCTCTGAACACACGGGACGCTACATTTTTGTGGTGTTTTCTCTTCTTTTTATTTTGTTGACTGCATCACAACGACTCCCTCATTAAAAAGCAATGGGACTTTATACTTTGGATTTAGCAGAAAATTAAGCTCTGAGGCAAACACACGTCTGTACACGTACACATGTTGATCTCCACATATAAACACCACTTTATGAGTTTTGAAGTAAAAAGCTAATGTGAGGCTATAGGAACGACGCCAGGTCACATGACTTCACATCATCACTGCTAAGTGAAGGCAGCTAATGTGCGGGTGTCTCATTTAGTCACTTGTTGGCAATTTCTGTTTTTATGACAAATTGAAGCTTCAGACATGTACGGATGGGAGAACTGACATATTCAAAGTTGCAGAACAGAGTGTGCACATCTCTTCACCTTGTGTTACCACACATCTTATTTCAGGCTTCTAAGCAAAAACAGACTTAGAGATCAGGGAACCGGAAGTCATACAATGTTTAGTCGCTTCTGGGTTTTAGGACCCATTACGGCACCACTCTTTTTTAAATGTATATTTTTAAAATATTTAAAGAGTGCCAAATAAGTTAACCCTTGACTCTTCTGCACAAGCCTTGATTCAAATCAAGGTGCAGACATGCAATCGTTACATGTGTCTGCAGAAAAGAACACAAAGTGACATTGAGCTTGCAGTCTAGAATCAGTAACTCACAATCATTGCAACTGACTAAATAACCAAACAATAATCATAATAACAAAATCTATTAAAAAAAAACATCATAACTTTAATATATAGAGTAATATTTACATGAAATATAGATACCAAAAAACTACGCACTGTATAATATGACAAAAATAATAAAATAGAATATGTGCAGAATTATTGCAAAAAGTGGAAAGACACTGACAATAAAAACAACATATTGTTCGTATTGTGTGCATTAATGTAATGTCCATGGAGTGGCTGGGGGTCCGTCATGGCCCCACCTTCACTGCCTCCTCCACTCCCAGCACCCCCTGATGTAGGTGAACCTCATACCACACCAAACAACACAAATGAAGGCTTTGTGGCCCCTGAGTGTGCCTTCAGTGCTTTGGGAGCCATGGGGTCAGCATGGTGGAAAGTGGGGTGAGGAGGTGGGAGGTTTAGGGCCAGAGGGGGAGACATGGTTTGGGGGGCGGGGGGTTTGGTGACAAGGCTTCAGTTGTGTTGCTAAAACGGGATGAACAACCCTGACATTATGACATTGTGGACTCACAAAAATACACACACACACCATCCAGTGTGGCCCGCTGACCCCCTCACCTCCACAGCTACGACATGCGGAGAGAGAAAATATAATTACTGATCTGCTAAGAGCATTTAGGGCCAGTGTTAATGGTGTTTTCTCAAAGCTGGACATATGTAAAGGTCTGGTGTCAGTCAGCTCCCATGCTGCTGAGAGTGATCTGCAGAACATGTTCAGTGTCCCTGTTTCCAGTGGAATTGTATTGACAGACAGAGGTAGAAGTATTCAGAGGCTTTACTTGAGTCAAAGTACCAATGCATGATTGTCAAAATACTTCATTACATGTAAAAGTCCTACATTCAAAATGGTACTTAAGTAAAAGTACCAAAGTATTATCAGCAAAATGTACTTCAAATATAAAAAGTTAAAGTAATCATTGTTCAGAGAAAATGGCCTTTATGTGTACATATTACGTAATACTATTGCTTTCAACTAACCTAATACAGTTATATACATTTGTTGACTTAATACATTTCATTTAAGTCAACGTTTCAGTTTTTTCAGTGTAGCATTTGACTTTTACTGATTTACTTTTTGTATAATAATGAAATAGTTTTACTCTTTTGTGGCTTAAAGAGTTTGTCTAGTTTAAGTTTTAAAGATGAATGTTGGTAAAAGTAGCTAAAGCTGTTAAATGAATGTAGTACATTATTTCCCTTAAAATGTTGTTGAGAAGAAGTATTAAGTTAAACGGAAATACTCAAGTAAAGTTCAAGTATCTCAGAATTGTACTTAAGTACTTAGTTACTTCCCACCTCTGCTGACGAACACGATTCCTGTGTGCAGAAGTCAATAACAAAGCGGCAGCAGCATCACTAACCTGGCCCTGATACAGAGTCTGTGTGGTGAAACACAACCAGTATATGTTCTGATGCCGTCTATTAAAACGAAACAAAACAGCAGAGAGGAAATGCAGCAACACCGAGCGCAGCCATTAAGAATGATTGGATTAATGACGTTTTTTCTCATTAGTGCTCACAAATATGCTTTCAAGTTGCAAAGCCCCTTTTACTCCTGCAGTAATCCGCCCGTGAGAGAGAGCTCGCAGGGACCTCAGTCCGAGTTGCTCCAAAGGTCAAAATGTCACTTTAGGTTGTAGGGAGAAGTAAACAGGGGTGGAATAAGCCTCCTGTCTTAGGGGCCCACACCATAAATCCTTAGAATAAGAGTGCCTTTACATGGTCTCTAGGGCTGAAACAAAGGGTCACGCTTTAATCGCCGGTAATCGAAAATCCTGTTGTGTTAGCTCAGTGAACTTTAGCAACGGGCTGCGGTCATAGGTTAGGGGGGGGGGATCTTTGATCGAGTCAGAAAATGAAAAATAAATCCCTAGAATTCCATTGGTGGAGGATAAGCAAAAAAAACATCAACACACGCGCCACATTTCTCCACGGAGCCAAACGCCAGCGAAGAGGAGGAATGCCTGGCCCCGGGCGACGAAGAGTCATACATTCATGAAGTCAATGTGGACCGGGCTGGTTTTGGAAGAATGAATGCTATTGCATTGATAAACCAGGTTGACCCCATCAACTTGGCAGCTGTCATGACCTCAACCTGTGGCGGGATTAGAGGAGTGAGGGCAGAAGGACAATATTTGTTTAAGCTGATAACTAGGGGTTGTGGAGGTTGTGTGTGAGTGTTTAGTGTTTTATTTCTAGTGCCTATGTGTGACTTTGGGAAAAGGCCTGTGACAGTGCGTGATAAAGTGTGCTCAGCGGTGGATCCGTAGTGATTATTGATAGAATGCATGCAAGTGTGTGGCCCTGAGTGCAGAGCATGCTTAATGGCCTTCAGCTTTTTGCTCAGCGTCATTAACATTCCAGCCGTGGAGATGTTGGCGTGCATTAGGCAGCGTGACGAGACAGCTACACGTCTCTCCCCGCTCCCAGCACAGACTGTCATCTGTGTGCAGGCTCCTCCAGAGGAGACTCCAAAGAACTCCAGATCAGCTCTGACAGCACATCTATCTTCCTGTCAGTCACGTGCACCGCCACACTGATTTGTTTTCTGTACCTGAGAGGAACGTGTGGCTCCTCCAGCCAAGTGCGGGGGAAGAGGTGTTCACTCTGATGCCTCCCTAACATGCTATTCACCCCGCAGCCGAACACATCTCGTTGCACTCCTTGGCAGATCCCATAGATATATTTAGAGTAATTATCCGGCGGATTTCACAGACTCGTGTAGCCCTGCAGAAACACTACATGGATCCGACCCGTTGGTAGGTGTTGGCACAGGCAGACGTTCAGCCGGGCAAGCCTCGTGCTGTTACACAAAGTGTTGACACTCACGGCAACTTTAAAGCTACCTTGGGAAACACAAACATGGTGACTGTTGATGGGGCGAACCACTCTGATGAAACACACAACACACAACAACAGACACTGTTACACTGCTGTCTGCACGAATGGTGGTGCAAGTAACTACGTAACCTTACTCAAGTACTGTACTCAAGTATAACGTCAAGAAACTGGTTCTTTCTTTCTCTGTAGATTAGATTCAACTGTAGTCATTGCACAGAGAACAACGAAGAGCTGTGTGCAAACAGCAACACACTCACTAACAAACAATGTTGTAGTAATGTACAGAAAAGTATAGATAGGAATAAATAATAATAATAAATAATAAGGTGCAGATTTGGAAACAAATGTACTACATTTATCTGACAACTTAAATGTATTTTTATGATTATAGTTTGTAATCACCTTCCAGTCCAGTAGGAACCGTGTATGTCCTAATTGTTGGGACATTTTAGTGATAATGGATGAAATGCTTCTTAATGTCTTGATAGTCTCCTAATTCTTCAGTGATAGATAAAGGCTTTAAAGGGCTCTCTCGTTGCCTGGACAACGCATCATTACAAAGCAAGCTTTGGAGAGACAGCGACATGTGAAGGTCTCATCACATGTGACCCATTGCTGTCGGTTCATCTAGTATACACTTAATATGTTTAGCAGTTCAACTGAGCACAACTCTAAACAGCCTCAGCAGCAACATGCAACGAGGAGGCAGCAATTATAATCTGGACAAATGTTATAATACATAGTATTTATTTTTATTTTTTTTAAATATACTTTCAGTTTTAAAAGCAGGATTTGACATGTAGTGTTTTCAGCGAGGTTTTAGAACTTTAGAATCAAGGATCTGAGCACTTCTCCCCAGTGATGCGAACACACGTCAGATAGGAGTCAGCAGGTTTGTGAGGCTCTGCAGGCTGGCAGCTGAGGATGCCAGGGAGCTGTTAATCATGGTTGTAATTACTGCTCTACAGCTCAAAGAGACACTCCTGACAGACACACGTTTTATGTTTCAACCAGTACAGACGAGGACCGCGTGTGTGACGGGCGGTACCCAACTATTTCTGCCTCACCTTCTTGTTTATTGAGCTACACGCCCATAACATCAGGATTACACGGCCCAACCTCATCAGGAGAAGAAACCGCACACATGACACAGGAAAGAATTTAAGGTTACAAAATATTTAAGAAAACATTTTATTTTACATAAACTGTACAGATGACATTTATTTGACTAAATGATTCTTAGACGGGAACTAAAATAAGTGTCTTATTAAATAGAAAACTGAAACAAAAATAGAATTAAAGATGAAAAAATGAAGTGTTGCTTATTGTACAAAACAGAGAATGGAAATCGAGCTAAGAGATGAAGTCATACATCGTACCCTGATACAGTGGTAAGCCTATTGCAAAATGATTAAACAGTATTGTACACAGTAACTCAATGGCCTTGCCATCTTAGTACAATAGCTCAAATATTGGCCTCTTTGGTTCCTTTAATTAGGTAAAATACATTTGAAACTAAATTCAATTTACTTCTATAAAAATAACTTTTCAATGGCAGTTTGTGTGTCACTAATCCCGCAACTTTTCAGTGCAAACGTCACAACAATCATTCGCTTAGGAAAGGAAGCGATAGATTACATTTCAAGTATTGATAAAGAGTCGAGGATTGAAGCGAGTGAGAAGGAGAGAAGAGGATTCAGTCTAATAGAGCAGGCTGGTATGGGGATAGGTTACTATACATTGCATAGCTCATGTGGCACTTATTAAGCGATAGGACAGGACACTCAGTACCCTTGGAAGGCATGTCTTTATACAAGTGCTATCAGGGTGTGCGTTTCAGTCTCTAGAAGTGCTGCACTGCACTGTGGGGGGGGCGATCCTACTGAGCCTTAGCGGGCTGTTCTCTCTCCGTCGCTGCAAGTGCTCAAGTGAAGTGCACTTATGAGGTCTACCTTCACCTGGTTGTCATGGTAGCAGGGCCTGCACCTCTCTGGACAAGCAGGAAGCGGAGGCCCTTAGTCAGCAGGAGGGCAGCAGCTCTGTGGAGGACTTTCTTCTGCCTTTCTCTGGAGGTATAATCCTGCAAGGCATTAAGCGCTGCCCGTCTGACTCCACCAGTGGGACAGTGGGACTGTGTCTGTGGGCGGAGTGGGAAGTGCTGGTGTTCTGAAGTGGAGAAGCTGATGAATTGTCAGTGCTTTATAAAAAACTAAAGTTTGTCATGTGCTTAAATTACTTAAGAGGGTCCGAGGAGCGGGGTCTGGAGTGTTGGGGCGACGCCGATACTGTCCTCGGCGATGGCTGATCCTGTCACTTTCCTTAAGCGCTTGTTATCGTCATTCAAGAGGAGATGATGAGCCATTATTTTTGACTAGAAATGGCAAACTAGGGCAAAGTATCATTTGGTGATATAATCGTTCCCTTCTCGACCCATCACTGACCAGTCGTCGCTGAGCGGACAAAACACGGACGGCAAGCATGTCACTCAGTCTGATAAATACACACACTCGCACGAACACCTGCAAACACACACATGCACACGTGGACACTGGACTGCGCTGACGCTTGCATGTGCGAGGCGTGCCAGTGTGCGTGTTGCTTGCACACACGGTAGGTATAGATATATTGTATATGTGTACCGTACAATAACGTCCTGTTTGTACAAAAGGCCATTCTGACTGTTCCGAGTTCAACAACAGTGAAGGGAGCGGACTCAAGCACAGCCACACTCCTCCACGATCATGTTGGGCACGTCCCTCTTCACGATGTTGTACTCATCGTCGAAGTAGAGCATGGACATAGTACTGAGCTTGGTGGGGATGCAGCAGGAGTTCACCGAGCCCGGGCTCATCCCTCTCATGCGGTACTGGTTCACCACGGCGGTGTGGAAGGATGAAGCCGAGCCCGGCACGCCCGCCATGTAGGCCGGGCAGCTGCCCTCGCAGTAGTTGCCGTAGTAACCAGCTGGTGCAATGATCCAGTCATTCCAGCCAATGAGGCGGAAGTCTATGTAAAACTGTTGTCGGCAGCAGAGGCCCCCGACGGAGCCGTCACACTCCAGCCCCCTCTTGCGGATGCGATGCTTTCCGTCCACCTGTCGTGCCCGCACCACCAGGAAGGGCCGGTGGGAGGGGTCCAGGGGGTCCACCAGCACCGGGACCACACCGGACGTCTCACAGCCCTCACAGTGGACCTCCAGGTCCTGCCGCCGGTTGCCTTTCCCGAAAACAGCTCGTATTGCCTCCGAGAGGGGGAAGGTGTGCCAGCCGCTGCGCTTCAGATCCACGCGCTTCTCCACCAGGGCCCAGCGACCGGTCCCTCCCCCTCCTCCCCCGGGGCCTCCCCCTCCTCCCCTGGGGCCTCCCTCTGCACTGCTGGTGGTCCCGGCCTCCTGGTAATGAATCTTGACCGTCACCTTCCTCCGGAGGCCCTTCTCGGGACCGGCTGGCAGCACGCGGAAGTAGAGCCACAGGTTGGCCTGGGACACGTACAGGTTCTGGTTCCCCTCGTTGGAGACCACGAAGTACAGGTTGGACTTGGCAGATAAGCGATCATCTGTTGGAGACAATAAAAACAGGAATGGTTCATTCTCAATCTGGCATCCATCCAACATAACGATACAACATCAAGTTCAAGTTCAAAAGCTTTATTGTCATATGCACAGCGACAGTGTAGTTATCTAAATCTTAACTCTCAGGCTCCTCCAATAATAACACATAAATATGTATAAGACGTAAACAAAGGAAAACACTAGAGTGCAAAAAGACACACTAGAAATAAAATAGTGCAAGGCTATGTTAGGCTAAAATGCAAGTGAGGATAAGATGAGCCAGAGAGTAGAATGCTGCACAGTGAAATAAAATACTGCTTATGGTAATAATAGATAAATATGTGAGATGCAAACAGAACGTAGAGATAGCATGTTTCAAATGAGTTGCAATACGAGATGAAAAGGATTTATACACCATAGTGAGTTCTTGTGACTTTAGAAATAGTGATTTGACAAAGAACACTCATTCTAACAGCTGATCTGAGGACAGGCGAGGACGAGCTCTGACCTCACGTTTCCAAACGTCTTTACTTGATTAAACTTCAACCATCACCATGAAAACTGAGCAAACCGTATCTGCTGTTGAGGGCCATAAGAAAGCTTGGGTTCATTTCCAGTAAATGCACGTGCATGTGCCCACATGCACGTGCATGTGCCCACGTGCATGTGCCCACATGGAAAGCAAAAGAAACTCCCAAGAAGTGAACAGCTCTGGCTCTAAAGGGCTGGTTTCCCCTTGTTTTCTCTGTTAGCCCTCAATCACTATCAGGTGACCTCGTGGCTACTCCTGATAGGCCAGCTGTGACGGGCCGGTTCTGGGATCAGGCCCAGTTGGCCCCAGGTCCAGCTTTGTAAGTGACGGGGGCCAAAAAGACAGAGAGCGAAAGAGGGATAAAGAGGAACAGAGGAGAAGACG
This sequence comes from Champsocephalus esox, assembly GCA_036324585.1. Taxonomy (NCBI): domain Eukaryota; kingdom Metazoa; phylum Chordata; class Actinopteri; order Perciformes; family Channichthyidae; genus Champsocephalus; species Champsocephalus esox. The sequence continues at coordinate 39,404,181 of CM070482.1, read as the reverse complement.
AAGGACAGCAGGAAGGATGCAAGTGGGAAAGGTGGGAGGGTGGCGGACATGGCCAAGGCCCCCAGGGGGTTCATTGAGTTCGCTGTTAGTACCCCCCCCGCCGAACCCCACTACCACCCTACCCCGCCCCTTCCCCCCTCCCTCCAGTGTGAGTACCCTGAGAGTGACAGCACAAAGCGGGCTGTGAGGCATGGGGAGACAGCCGCGCTGCAGCCGCCTTTCAAGCGCGTGGCTTTCCAGCAAAAAGCATGATGAAGCAAAAATAAAAGCCATTTACATGACACTGGCTACATTCTACAGCCGCACAATGAAGAGATCCCGGGAGTCTTAAGGTGGCCATGGGCTCTCCCTGGCAGTATTTTCTTTCTAAGCCTAATGATGTCTTCCAAATTCCCCCGAGGTAACTTGAAAGGTTTCCATTTCAGGAGATTTGGTACAATGTGCTCAAGCGGAGCAGCGCCTTTGAAAGCAGCTAAATGACTTTGTTTGCCGACTGATTAGTGTGTGTCAGTGTCAACAGGTGGCCACCAAAGACGGGGCCCCCCTCTCCGAGGCGCCTCACGCCTCTTCCTCCTGTAAACCGCGGCTTTACATTCAGGCAGGGACCTGTTGAGACCAGCTCTCCACTATGTAGCATGTCAGCTGGGAGCTCAAGCACTTCACACACATTTGCACCCAGCCATGAACACACACCCAACCCTACGGTTAGCAACACATCAACCATCAGCCTTCTCAATACCCCAGCCTTTGGGCAATGTATCAAGTGCACAGTGGGAACGTATTGAAATGCATCTGAAGTGAGCGATATAAAGGAGTCAGCGGAGCAGCAGCTTCCACGGCGTAAAGGCGCCTCAGGGCTACGAGTAACTATCCTCACCTCATTTAGCACCGTGCCTTCCTACTTGCCTCGACAGCTCCGAGCTCCAACACCGCTCATACAGCTGGGGGGTAAACTGATGCACGGTTAGCAGTTACTCGCGGTGTGAAGGAAACCTTCAGACCTTCATGTCGTCAATCAATCCATGATTTAAAGAATGTATTCATTAAATGTCAGAAAATAGTGCAACAATGCCAATCAACAACACGTGGAGTCTTCACTAGATACGTTGTTCTGACTGACCAATACGACTCCATCTTAAAACCTCGTGACATCAATTATACCATCATATAGGCTAGGACAATGCGTTACATTAGTCCCGCAACATTCTCTTGCCCTTTTTGTTGTATTGTTTTGTGTCATATATTTATGTGCATTGTTAGAGGAGCCTGGTTCTTAAGATGTTCATTGCCATGCCTACTCTGTAGCTACTGCACATGACGAGGAAGCTACATCTTTATCCTGGATCTTAAAGCGTGATGATTACATGATAGGAATCAGTTGTGTTATCCCCATAGGACAGCCCTTTGTGGACCAAACAGGTATCAACAGAAGCCTCAAACAACACCCAGTGCTGATGCTTGGTACCAGAAGCCCAGACTAGACGTATGAACGCTTTACCTCCACTGCAACAGAACAGTCACTCTCAGTGTTTAGGATGAGACTACTGCAGCCAGGCCAGCCTCATCGCAGGACGCTTCACTCGGGGCTCTGCAGCACATGGACTTGAATCAGAATGAAGTGACTCAGTTTAAATATCTACAATCCCAAGACGAGGGACCAAAGACGTGATGAAGGTCACGTGGTCAAAGGCTACTAAAACAGACGTTGAGGAGTCAGCTGAGTAGAGCTGACATGTTTTAGTCTCCGTCAGAATCAACACAATCTTGATCTTTCAGCTCCATTTGTATCGACAGCACACACACACACACACACACACATACCCAGGGTGGGAGGGTTACTTTGTACATGTAGTTACTGAATACTGAACACATGGCTCTGAAAGTCATCTGAATACAGTTACGCGTCTTAAAAAAGTATTCAGATGACTTTTAGAATACTTTCTTTTTCCATAACGGGTATGTTTTGGTGCACAGGAGACACGTATGTTACTGTTTTAATGGCTTATCAAGAGCTCAACTCAAACACGCCATCTTGGTGTCACTGTGGACAGCCCTCTCATCTGCACCCACATAACAGACATCCCCCGGACTGCATTCTTTGTCCTGTCTTAAGCCTTTCCTTAGACTATGTTATGAATTGTAAGGTGTCTTTGAAAGGCGTGTCTAAATAGAATGAATCATCATTATTATTTATTATTATTATCTGAAACGATGTAATAACTTTTTCCCCCCATCATTCAGCAGCAGCAGGCCTTTCACTTTGATTCATCCCGTTATAAATGTCATCATTTCAACAATAAAGAAATGCTACATAAACGTTATCTTGAACATCTTATCGAACCATCTCCGTTTCTAACTTTCAATATATTTAAAAATAGATCTCTCTCTCTCATCTGGGTGCGGGGGCGGGGCCTTACAGACATGCTGCAGCTCTCTCTCTCTCTCTCTCTCTCTCTCTCTCTCTCTCTCTCTCTCTCTCTCTCTCTCTCTCTCTCTCTCTCTCTCTCTCTCTCTCTCACACCTCTCTCTCTCTCTCTCTCTCTCTCTCTCTCTCTCTCTCTCTCTCACCTGTCTCTCTCTCTCTCATCTGGGTGCGGGGGCGTAGCCTCACAGACACGCTGCAGCTCTCTCTCTCTCTCTCTCTCTCTCTCTCTCACACCTGTCTCTCTGTCTCTCTCACCTGTCTCTCTCTCTCTCATCTGGGTGCGGGGGCGGGGCCTCACGCTGCAGCTCTCTCTCTCTCTCTCTCTCTCTCACACCTGTCTCTCTCACCTGTCTCTCTCTCTCATCTGGGTGCGGGGGCGGGGCCTCACAGACACGCTGCAGCTCTCTCTCTCTCTCTCACACCTGTCTCTCTCTTTCTCTCACCTGTCTCTCTCTCTCTCATCTGGGTGCGGGGGCAGGGCCTCACAGACACGCTGCAGCTCTCTCTCTCTCTCTCTCTCTCTCTCTCTCTCGCTCACAGACACGCTGCAGCTCTCTCTCTCTCGCTCTCTCGCTCTCTCTCTCTCTCTCTCTCTCTCTCTCTCTCTCTCTCTCTCTCTCTCGCTCTCAGACACGCTGCAGCGCGGTGCACACAGATCTGCCGGTAATGACAACATTTTGTGAGGAAACTTGTCCAGCAATAATTATTTAAGTATAAGTATTCCAAAATGTATTCACTTCAGGTTTACGAAAGTAACTATAATCAGATTACTCGTTCTTTAAATGTAACGCAAGCTGAATACAGTTTGCCTACTTTTAGATGTTTGTATTCTGATGACCTAACACCGTTACATTCCGTTACAACCCAACCCTGAACACACCACGAGACTTTCTCCACTGAGGTCCTTTGAAGGAACACATTGTTCTTTTCGTGCAGTGTTACAAACAATTTGGAGCTGCCCGGACACGCCTCGCCTGACCCTGCAGTGGAGAAGTGAATGTCAGCAGGCAGGACACCTGGGTGGGCTTGTTTGGAGGATAACGAGCTGCTTCAGCATGTCCCCACCTGTGCCACCAAGTCAGGGAGGAGGCCATGGAGGCAGGCCGCCCCACAGTCATTAGTCAGAGCTGCTGTCGACAAGACCACACGCCGTGGAAGGACCAGCGTGCAGCGTGCAGGGCTGGACCATGAGCAGACGAGTGCTCCTGTCTAGCACTCCAGGCATTCCACATAGGAACATAGGGGGCGAGGGGGTGAGGGGGTGAGGGGGCGAGGGGGTGAGGGGGTGAGGGGATGGAGAGGCAGGGATGCGTAGGTGACGAGAGGTTAAGGCCTCCGCAGCAGCACTGGCTCTGTTGTTGTCAAAGCTTTTTGAGGGCATTTTTAATAACGTCGCATACATCATTTATTGTATCACAATCTATAGAGAGGCAGCCAGGCCCAGTGAGGACTGAAACACACACTTGAGGGTGAATGTGGAAAATGTCTGGACCAGGTCCAGCAGGACCCTGACTGACAGCTCCTCATGAATGAGTGGTGTCCTGAAGTAAACCTGGCCAACCCGAGTCCTCTGGAGGAACCGGGCCGGAGTTAATGACCTTCCATAATGAAGTCAGCGTCTTGGACCGCTCACCGCGAGTTCACTGGGTCCGAACGGCAATAGTGAGCAATCAAGAAGTGCCAATCTGAGCTTCTCCATCGACCCCTATCTCTTTCGTCCTCCCCTCCACTCCTGACTGTGCTCCCCGCTCCGCTCCCGTGGATACGGGACACCAAATCCCTCAGCGAGGACCCACGGGACCATGTCAGGAGAGAAAGGCGATTGGCATCGTCTCCCTCACCTGCCCGGGGCCGCTTGGCAGACCTCTCCCCTCTGTGCTGCCGCAACCAGAGATAAGAGGCTGCCTGGCTGACAAGCAGGCAGTTAACCCTGTGCTGAGGGGGGCCAGCTGACCCACACATACACACCTATCCACATCCCTTCACTGGCTACTGTCGGCTATACATGTGCCAGCCTCACCCCCCCAACCCGCCTGTGACAACAACAATGCAGGCTCCCTTATGCTTTGGGGGACAAGCTCCCCTGGCTGCAGAGTTTTCTGGAGACCTTTCCTCTGAGCCGTGCCCCGGCTGGCAGCATCCGATCTGGGGGGCGTGAGCCAGCTGGCCAGGAGGCAGACGGGGTCCAGGGAGCCCAGCCAGCTCCATGCTACAATGCCACACAAAGGCTCAAAGGTGTGAGGAAGAATGGAACCAGAAAAAAAAACACAGAAGTAGAAGAAGAAGAAGAAGAAGAAGAAGAAGAAGAAGAAGAAGAAGAAGAAGAAGAAGAAGCAAAGGAGCCCAGCGAACCTTTAGAACGACAAAAGCATTCTTTACAACACTGCAATATGGGCACACAATATCCCCCCCTTCCACCATCAACGAACACCATCCACCCACACTCCCCCAATCCCACCCCACAAACTCAAATGTCTCATGCATTATTCTGAGCACTTTCTTTTGTTTTCCTTGCTTTCCCTCTGTTCCATGTTGACATGTTGGGTTCACAGGAACACACAGTGCTCTTACAATCATAGCCCGGCTTGTGTTCCCGGGTCAGGAAGAGCTCAGATCGTTGTCATCGCAAGGTGGGACCAAGCAGCCCATTCAGGCCAACTGTAGCGGCAGGGCCAATGGGGAACTACAGGATGGGTTTACGTGTGTGTGTGTGTGTGTGTGCGCGTGTGTGTGTGTGTGTGTGTGTGTGTGTGTGTGTGTGTGTGTGTGTGTGTGTGTGAGTAAGATATCCTATTTGGTGTATTTAATTGTATGTTTTCTTTTTGTTAAACTAACAGTTTGTGTTGGTTCTTCTCACACTGCTAACTGACAATTACTGGATTCTGTCAAGTGCAGATGATTTTAGTGTGTGTGGGTGTGTGCGTGTGTGCGTGTGTGTGGGTGTGTGTGTGCGTGCGTGTGTGTGTGTGTGTGTGTGTGCGTGCATGTGTGCGTGTGTGTGAGAGGAAAGGGTGTTCTCTTTGGACTTGTGAGAATTAGTTAGATACACATTCTTAGAGCGAGGGATAAATGGCCAATTGAGGGACTTTGTCCGTCTTTAAAAGAAGGCTTTATAAGTTGGAGTATTGAGTGTGAGCACAGCTTTAGTGATGAAATTGGATTCGGAGGCTCTTTTTATCCCCTAGACAACACATGGTGGTAATTTAAGGACTCTGTCTTTAGTTTGATTCCTTTTTCAAATGGCAGTGGGCTAAAACAGGAGGATTCAACTCAGGCCAGGCAGGCTGGATCGCGATGCAATAAGAAGATGAACAAATGATGAGAGGATCCATTAGTTGATGGCTTGTGTGTTCATCTCATCTCTGCTGCTCAGTCATTGCAGCATGACATGTCATCTGAGTGATGTTCAGTTATTAACTCACCTGCTTCCCGCGGCTACCTGTTACATCAACTCAAAGGGTGAGTGGGTTCACCGAATGGTCGCTTCAGATGTGTGTGATGAATTATTGATGATTACCTGATTCTGCGAAGCTGATGATCTCCGAGTTCTCCGCCTGAACCTCGTTGTTGTACGCAGCCTGTCCGTCAAAGCTGGGGATCTCCACCCGGCCGTCCTCGCGCACTTTCCCGGCGTGCAGCCTCCTCAGAGCCGTCACCATCGCAGCCTTCGGGATGGGGTGCGTGATGTTTGGTCTGTCTCTCATCTGCAGCCGGTTCAGGATGTGCCTCTTAACCGCCTCCAAAAAGTCTATATTTACCCGCTCCGCCTGATCCGGAGCCCTGAGGCCGCAGGACGCGCACGATTCCAGGGGAGAGCTCTGAGCCTCCACCCCGGCCACCGAGCTGCAGCGCACGGACAGAACGCACGCCACCAAACAGGACAAAGTCACACCGTAGATGCTCATTTTCCCTAGTTTACAGTCCGAATACAATACAACAACAAAAGAAGGGGGGTGGGGGGGGGGATATTACACTCTTAAGTTAAAGCTGTTCTTGTTTCTTTTCAAGTTCCGGGGAGAACATCCACTTCCAAAACAGAGATATCCAGAGAAGCCAATGAAGTATTCCCAGAGTGCTGCTGAAACTTTGGGGCTAATTAACTCCAGGCAGTCATTGTGCATTCAGGATCCAGCAATGCGGCTTTTCTCTGCACACAAGCAAAGTTTCATCCCTCTCAGGGACACGAGTTTGGATGGTCGACGCGCTTCTGTCATAACACGCTCCCGTCAGACGCGTACTCTACCAAAACAAAGCAGATAAGACTAAATAGAAACAAGAACCTTAGTGTCCAAAGGTGCTCAGTCCGCTCTCTCCCATTCAAACGTGCACAGCTGCAGCTCCACAGAGAACAACAAATCTCACGGAGTCCCGTGCCTTTTGTGTACGCGCCTGGCTTGGGTACCGTGTCCGGTGCGCAGCTGTATGTGCAGCTCCGTGCTTCCTGCGGGATGCTGCTCACTAAGACCCTCTGCTCCTTTGAGATCGCGACAACGGGGGCTCCGCACATCCAAAGTTTTTATACAGGAGTCGTAGACCACGTGGGGATTTCCACCAACTGGACGCAGGGGATTATTCACTACTACGCCTCAGAGCCACGACGCACTGATGGAACAAGGTTTTGTTGTGGTGACACGCCGGCTGTAACGCAAACCTCTTTGAATCAAGTGATGTCGTCATGCAACTTTAGGATCCTTTAAGCTATGGTTGTGTCTCTGTGACTCACGTAAGATCACTGTTCCTACACTCAACGAAAATAACTTCTGAAACAAATTAAAACACAGTCGTCTGTCTTTTTATATCATTAATTCAGAATATTAAATCAAAGTTCAAATATTATAATAATTACAATAATGATAATAATAAAGAACAATTTGAATTAAGTTAATGTTTATAAAAACTATAGTTTACAATAAAAAAAAATAGAAAATTACAAAAAAAAGCTTGAAGGAGTATGCTGCTGATTAATACATGCATGGCGCCATCTACCGATGTAAACGTGTCATTACACACTGATAGGGGCGATGGATAGAAAAGGCAAGTTATCAGAGCCATCACTATGAATTACTACAGTGCACAATGAAATACTACACTATGAATTACTACACTATGAAGTACTACACTATGAATTACTACACTATGAAGTACTACACTATACTACACTATGGACTACACTATGAAGTACTATACTATGGAGTACTACACTATGAACAGGGGTGCACATAACTTTTAACTTTTTTGCCCTGGTTCTCAAAGGAGCACCTGGAGATGTTGCTTGGTGCTCATCCTTAAAATGAAATAAACCGTAACTTTTGAGGGGGTGACTTTATTTGCCAGACACACGGCACTGAACACACATGCAGAGGTGGACACAGAACACATGCAGAGGTGGACACAGAACACATGCAGAGGTGGACACAGAACACACATGCAGAGGTGGACACAGAACACACATGCAGAGGTGGACACAGAACACACATGCAGAGGTGGACACAGAACACACATGCAGAGGTGAACACAGAACACACATGCAGAGGTGGACACAGAACACACATGCAGAGGTGGACACAGAACACACATGCAGAGGTGAACACAGAACACACATGCAGAGGTGAACACTGAACACACATGCAGAGGTGAACACAGAACACACATGCAGAGGTGGACACAGAACACACATGCAGAGGTGGACACAGAACACACATGCAGAGGTGAACACAGAACACACATGCAGAGGTGAACACAAGACAACATTAGCACGACCAGTAATCCTACAAGCTGTCATCACTCCCCTCCTGACTGTTCTCCTCACTGTCTTCCTCTGTCAGACATGGTAGCTGATGATGTAGGCCTACTACTTTCTCTCTGGTTGAGTCTGTGATTAGCTGCTTGCATCCACAAGTCAACAGCTGGGTTTGGGTCGAAAGTCTCTGTTGTCATCTTAGCCAAGTGGATGTAATCAAATAAGTATGTGAATAGTTACCAATAACCAATAACCTACCATAGCCAATAACAAATTAATGTAACTTATTTTATTTATGTTGTTCATTCATATCTTATTTTACCTTAACATTTATTTATTTATGCTTTTTTTTTATCTCTCCAGTTTTAAAGGATATTTTTGGTTACTGTCCTATAGTATACATTGGAATGATTTAAAAACCTGTTTATCCCAATAATTATAAAGGAGAGCCTTGGAAATATGTGTTTACATAAATTGTGACCAAACTGTTTGAACTTAGACTAAAGTGAACTATCGAAACACTCAGAGTCCTTTACCTCACTGAGCTGTAGTACCAGCCTCTCAATCTGAACGGAGAGGACTCTCCCTCCACATTATTGTAGAAACATCTTCTTCTTATATCCGTTAGAGCAGCTAGCACCAGCAACAACACCGGGCGGTGCGCCCCTCTCTCTCTCCGTCCATTTTGGCTGTGAGCTGCGATTGGCAGATAAGCCAACATCCCCCATTTTCATCACTTACAGCGCCCATCGTACAGGGCAAATGAAACGTGTAACCGGGATGAAAATTTACATTTTTTACATTTACGGGATTACATTTACTTAATTATGAATATTGTTACATCAAGGCCGAAAATTAGGATGAGCCCCAACGGTCAAACATGTTTTTTTCCCTCCCAGAACTGCCAGTGCAGCGCCTCCCCATAACGCCAGTGCTACGGGCTGACCCTGAGTGCATAATGCAACTCGCAAATATCTTTCTCTCTCTCTCGTCTCTCCTCTCTCCTCTATTTTTTCTTCTCTCTCTTCTCTCTCTCCCTCTCCCTCTCTCAATTTTGGTACGTAAATGCGCCTTTTTTCAAATGACCTGGTGCTGTTTTTTTGGCGGAGGTGCGCCCAGTTATGTGCAGTTATGTGCAGCCCTGACTATGAAGTACACTATGAATAACTACAATATTAATTACCAGTGGCGGCGCTAGGGGGTGGCTACTTGGGCTCAAGCCCCGGATGTTTTCTGAAAATCAATCAATCAATCAATCAATGTTTATTTATATAGCCCAATATCACAAATGTTACATTTGTCTCAGTGGTCTTCACAGTGTGTACAGAATATCAGTATGACAATACGACACCCTCTGTCCTTAGACCCTCACATCGTACAAGGAAAAACTTCCAAAGAAAACCCAGTTTAAAGGGAAAAATGGGAGAAACCTCAGGGAGAGCAACAGAGGAGGGATCCCTCTCCCAGGACGGACAGACGTGCAATAGATGCCGTGTGTAAATTGAAAAGATAATACATTTGCAACATAGGTAGTCCAAATGTTTGGAAATGCATGTGTGTAATAGGAAGATGAATCCACGAGGATATCCATCCAGGACCGATGATCCAGGACCACAGCCACGACTCAAGATCCAGCGCTCGCGATCCAGGACACAAGACCGCAGGATCATCCATGACTCCGGATCCCAGCGTATATAGACACCAAAAGGAAAGACATTTGGGGAAGCTGGGTAAATTGGAACATGAGAGTACACAGGTATAGACAGCGAGAAGGAAGAAGTAAGATCTCCCCCGACAAACTAAGCCTATATCAGCAAAACTAGGGGCTGAATCTAATCAGCCCTAACTATAAGCTTTATCAAAAAGGAAGGTCTTAAGCGCACTCTTAAAAACGGATAGGGTGTCTGCCGCCCGAACACAAACTGGAAGCTGATTCCACAAATGTGGAGCTTGATAAGAAAAGGCTCTGGCTCCCATTGTACTTTTAGAGACTCTAGGAACAACCAACGACCCTGCATTCTTGGAACGCAATGCCCTAGTAGGACAGTAGGGTATAATGAGTTCTTTAAGGTAAGATGGCGCCTGCCCATTAAGGGCTTTGTAGGCGAGAAGAATAATTTTAAATTCTATCCTGTGTTCTATAGGGAGCCAGTGTAAGGCAGCCAGAACAGGAGTAATGTGGTCCCTTTTCCTAACTCTGGTTAGTACACGAGCCGCAGCATTTTGAATCAGCTGAAGCGACTTGATTGACTTCTTGGTACTCCCTGATAATAAAGAGTTACAATAATCCAGCCTAGAAGTAACAAATGCATGGACTAGTTTCTCTGCATCGCTTTGAGGCAAGATATGCCTGATTTTTGCAATGTTGCGTAGATGGAAGTAGGCGGTCCTTGAAATTGATTTTATGTGGGCGTTAAAGGATAAATCCTGATCAAATATAACACCAAGATTCCTTATAGTCTCACTGGAGGCCAAATTAATGCCATCCATAGTTAGTATATCTTTAGATAATTTGTTTCGTAGATTCTTCGGGCCAAGTACAATAACTTCAGTTTTGGTCGTGTTTAACATCAAAAAGTTTAAGGTCATCCACGTTTTTAAGTCCTTAAGGCAGTCTTGAATTTTATTTAGATGATTAATTTCATCAGGCTTGATTGATAAATATAGTTGAGTATCATCCGCATAACAATGCAAGTTTACAGAATGATTCCTTATAATATTGCCTAACGGAAGCATATATAATGTGAACAAAATAGGTCCGAGCACTGAGCCCTGTGGCACTCCATGGCTAACTTTGGTTTGCGTTGAAGATTCATCGTTGACACGTACAAACTGAGAGCGTTCAGATAGATAGGACCTGAACCAGCCTAAAGCAGTTCCCTGTATGCCAACTAAATGCTCTTGTCTTTGCAATAGGATATCATGGTCGATAGTATCAAATGCAGCACTGAGATCGAGCAAAACAAGAATAGAGACAAGTCCCTTGTCTGAGGCTATTAGAATGTCATTTGTGACTGTAACCAGAGCTGTCTCTGTGCTATGATGTGTTCTAAAGCCAGACTGAAAATCTTCAAATAAATCATTGTTTTTTAAGTAATCACACAACTGTTTTGCGACCGCTTTCTCAAGAATTTTTGAGAGGAACGGAAGATTAGAAATAGGTCTATAGTTGGCTAAAACCTCTGGATCGAGGTTGTGCTTTTTAAGAAGCGGTTTTATCACTGCTACTTTGAATGATTGTGGAACATAGCCTGATAATAAAGACATATTCATAATATTTAATAAAGAAGTGCTAATTAATGGAAAAACTTCCTTCAACAGCTTAGTTGGAATTGGGTCTAACATGCACGTTGATGGTTTAGAAGAGAGAATCATTGAATGTAATTGTTCAAGGTTAATGGCTGAAAAGCATTCTAGTTTACTTTCTAGTATAATATTAGAACTTACGATTCCGGGAGCTGTTGATAACACTATACTGGTCAAAGGCAAGAGGTCATTAATTTTGTTTCTAAGAGTAACAATTTTATCGTTAAAAAAGCACATAAAATCATTACTACTGAGTGCTGTGGGAATAGAAGGCTCAATGGAGCTGTGGCTCTCTGTCAGCCTGGCTACAGTGCTGAAAAGAAATCTTGCATTATTCTTATTCTCATCTATTAATGAAGAGTAGTAGGCTGCTCTCGCTTTACGCAGTGCTTTCTTATATTCATTGAGAGTAATATGCCAAATTAAACGAGATTCTTCAAGTTTAGTGGAACGCCATATCCTTTCAAGTTGTCTAGACTTTTGCTTTATTTTGCGGGTTTCGGCATTATGCCATGGAGCTAATCTATGTTGTTTTATTTTCTTCTTTTTCAAAGGAGCAACAGAGTCTAATTTTATTCGCAGCGCATCTATAGCACTATCAACAAAATGATCAATTTGGGGTGGTGTACATTTTGTATAAGTTTCCTCCCCTACATGCAGACATGCTATCGAGTTAAGTATTGGTGGAATCTCTTCCTTAAATGTGGCTATAGCACTAACAGATAGGTTTCTGCTGCAAGAGCTTTTGACTAATGCTTTGTAGTCTCGTAATAGTACTTCAAAAGTTACTAAGAAATGGTCGGATAAAGCAGGATTATGCGGTTCGACTAATAGTTGCTCAATTTCAATACCATAAATCAGAACAAGGTCGAGAGTGTGATTATAGCAGTGGGTTGGTTTATTTACACTCTGACAGAAACTAACAGAATCTAATATAGAGTTAAATGCAACAGTAAGGCTATTTTTATCATCGTCAACATGAATATTAAAGTCACCTACGATAATTACTTTGTCTGTTTTAAGAACCAAAGTTGATAAAAACTCAGAGAATTCTGATAAGAATTCTGAATAAGGACCTGGTGCACGATACACTGTAACAAATAAGATTGGCTGCAAAGTTTTCCAGGTCGGATGCGTACGACTAAAAACAAGGCTTTCAAAAGAGGTATAATTTAATTTTGGTTTAGTATTGATAAGTAAACTTGAGTCAAAGATTGCTGCAACTCCACCTCCTCGGCCCGTGCCTCGAGCAATATAAGTGTTGACATGGCTGGGTGGAGTGGCCTCATTTATGCTGACATATTCTTCATGTCTCAATCAAGTTTCAGTGAGACGGCATATATCAATATTATAATCTGATATTAAATCATTTACCAATATTGCTTTAGATGCTAGAGATCTTATGTTTAAGAGAACATTTAATCTTCCTGTTTTGTTGCACTGTAGTGGTTGTTACATTTACTTTTATTAGGTTATTATGTATGACACCTCTATTAGGTTTTACCTTAAATTGTCCTTGGGCAGACACACACACCGCTAATATTGGGTATTTTATTGGGTTCGGGATTCCTATGGGTGACTGCCTAGGAGAGAGCACAGAGAAGCGTGTAAGACTGAGACTCTGCCTCCTGGTCTCAACTCCAGTTTGTCATGGATTACGTCCACAAAGCCCTGAAATGTTTGCCGAAATGAGATCTGCACCTTTCAAAGTAGGGTGAATGCCGTCTCTCTTAATCAGACCAGGTTTTCCCCAGAAGGCTGTCCAATTATTTACGAAGCCCACATTGTTTGCTGGGCACCACCAAGACAACCAGCGCTGAAATGATGACATGCGGCTATACATGTCATCATTGATCAGATTGGGGAGGGGACCAGAGAAGATTACGATGTCCGACATTGTTTTAGCATAACTACACACCGACTCCACATTAAGTTTGGTGCATTCTGATTGGCGTAAACGAACATCATTACCACCGACGTGAATAACAATCCTACCGTATTTGTGTTTATTTTTAGCCAGCAGTTTAAGATGCGCCTCAACGTCGCCCGCTCTGGCCCCCGGAATGCATGTGACTGTGGAGGCTTCGGTCTCTAAATTCACGTGTCTCATAATAGAGCTACCAATAATCAGAGTTGGCTTCTCAGCGGGTATCTCGCTGAGTGGGGAATATCTGTTAGATACGTGAACGGGTTGGTGGGGACCTGCGGGTTTCGCTTTATGCCCCTTCTGAACAGTCACCCAGTCTCCCTGCTGCTCGGGAGTTGCCGGGGGACGGCTAAGAGGAGCTACCTTTTGCCGGTCCGCACCGGCTAACATGGGCTTTACTGTAGCTGAGTTACTTTCTAAGATGCGGAGCCGGGCTTCTATGGCTATGATTCCCGCCTCCAACCTAACAACTACACTACATTTAACACATGTATCCTTACCAGTAAAGGAGGCCGGGAAGTAACCAAACATGAGACAGGAAGAGCAGGAAATAGCACCAGAGGGTGGGGAGAGAGCCATGGCTAGCTATCAAGCTAAAGTTGCTACCGTTAGCAAACCCGAAAAGAGTGTAGGCAACTGTGGAGTTACAGTCGCTAAGAGAAGGAGAGTTGTGAGTGCTTAAGCTGTAGTAACGTGTGATTACAACGTCAGGCAGTTGCCGTGATCAAGAGTTTTAAAACGATCGATTAAGTTTAAGTTAATAAGCTATCAGCAACAGAACAGGCACACGGGTTACCCGGAGATGACAACAACAACCGGAAGTTACAACGTGCTCACCGCAATAGGTTCCTCCTTCAGTGGATCCTCCAAGAAGCAGCAATTAGAATTCAGAGGCTCACGAGGACAAGCCAAATCACGAGACAAACCGACAAACCTTAGTATCTGTATACCAGTAGTCTGTTGCAATATGTACAGTTTGAAAGGGTGTTAAATGACATTTGGTGATGATTAATGGTTTTTGTGTTAATGTAATAGCAGTTAAAACAGGACCGGTCAAATTTGACCGGGAACACCAAAGTAAAGGGGTGGGGAACGGAGATAATAGGAGGGTTAATAGAAAAACTCATAAACTATAAAAGGAAGGATCTCGTAAATGAAGTATATGGAATGGAAAGAACAACATGAGAAATTCAGTTCAGATCTGTGACGCTGGATGGGAACAATGACACAACACACACAATAAAAATGAGCCTATGGTGAGATGATGAAAGGTATATATTCTTATGAAAATGAATGATGTGTCAATTATCTGTTAAATGAATCCTGTAAATCATCTGTTTTCCCTCTTTTCTGATGTGTGGATTGTTATGTCATGTTGTTGTGTATGCCTTAATCATTTCTTAAAATGGAAATAAAAGAAATAGATAATGCAACATGTTGCTTTATGCATGAGGTAGATGAATAAGGCAGTGTATATAATAATACACAGTGTATTTTAACACGAGAGCAGTGGGTATTTCAACTATGCAATATGGTGATGTTACCTCTACTACTTTTTCCACAGTACCTTGTTATTTTCTATGGATAATAGAATAATATGAATAAATACTGAATGTTTTGCACCTCTTGAGCAGATTGAAATGATTCATATTATAATGGTATGACTGGCGGTGTCAACACCAATGCCACGACCTGTGAAAAGAAGAAGGGTCAAAAGAAGGTAAAGAGTTCCACTGATACAGTACTGAAATATTAATGAAGCTGGTATTACACACAGAATATGACGCACAGAGCAGTGGGTAACACTTTGTGGTAAGGGTACATGAATCATCATCTAACTATCAGTAATGTACAGGTATTAATGGTATATCATGCATGACTTAATGCAGGAACAATACCTTCATTAATGCATCAACTAAGGTATCTCAATCATCATGACTTCTGAGTTATTAATGATGTCTTCTTCATATCGATCTGCAGTTAAAGTGACGGGCCAACAAACTGACCAGTAACAGAAATTCCAAGTGTTGTAATCATGAGGAACTAAGCATCATTTTGTCACTACTTCATCATGTTTGTGCCCCTTCAAATAAAGTGGTGACCCGGTCGGTCCGTCATAGCAGTGCATGTATTGTGTTGAATTCAAAGTGTTGTAATCATGATTAACTCACTGACTTCAGATATGAAGAAGATGGACGTTTCAAGATAGCCCCTGTGCGTGCCTCACATCATTACATATGATATGAGTCAGGAGTTTTTTTTAAAACAAAATCACTCCCCTTTCAAACTGTATTCTTGTTTTACTGCCATATAGTATTTCATAACTGTTTTTCATGTATTCTCTTATTTTTTTTATAACGATAACGATCATATGAAGGTGTGCAGCGGATATAATCTTTTGAATAATTTGTGACCAAACCGTTAGAGACCCACTGAGATAACTTAGACTAAAGTGAACTATCTAAACACTCAGGGAGTCAGCTCGTACGTTAGTGCAGCTAGCTAACCAGATGCTAACAACAAGGTCCCTGCTGGCACCGGTCTCTCTCTCTCTCTCTCTCTCTCTCTCTCTCTCTCTCTCTCTCTCTCTCTCTCTCTCTCTCTCTCTCTCTCTCTCTCTCTCTCTCTCCTCTCTCTCTCTCTCTCTCTCTCTCTCTCTCTCTCTCTCTCTCTCTCTCTCTCTCTCTCTCTCTCTCTATATATCTATATCTATATCTATATCTATACAGATATATATTTGACACTAAATGCGCTATTGCCACACACACACACAGAGCCGAGCTTGAATGACACAAGCACACGTTTATTTCCATGCAACTCTCTGATTGGTCTGGTGTCTTGCCTCTGTTGCGTTCACTGAACACGGGAAATTACAGTTCTACCGTCCTCTCTAGTGTCATGATGATGGGGCAAGTGACTGTTAAAAGTTTTAAAAGTTATTACATCGTTTCAGATAATAATAATAAATAATAATGATAATTCATTCTATTTAGGGGCACCTTTCAAAGCACCTTACAATTCATAACATATTCTAAGGAAAGGTTTTAAGACAGTACAAAGAATGCAGTCCGGGTGATGTTTTGTGTGTGGGGTGCAGATGAGAGAGCTGTCAGAATGACACCAAGATGTTGTGTTTGTTCTCTTGATAAGCCATTAAAACAGTAACATACGTGTCTCCTGTTCACCAAAACATACCCGTCTGTTATGGAAAAAGAAAGTATTGTAAAAGTAATCTGCCACCGGTACCGGCGGGGATTGTTGTTAGCTGAAGAAAAATCTGGCCCACCCTATTTTTTACAGGCCCACCCTATAGTACATTCTGCCTACCGACTGATTCAGAGTGTAATAATCAACATTCCTCAATAGACTAAACAGCTGAGGACACTGAATCACAGTTGTTGTCGCTTATGGCTCGGGGTCATCTACGCCCCGAGAAGGATGTGTTCCAGGTGTCCCACAACAATAACTATCTCTGACAGACAGTTGCCCGGTCATAAACTGGTAACAACAACACAATGCTAGGGCAGGCCCTCCTTATGTGAGATAGCGGCTGCTCAAGGTTGGTCAGCTGCGTCAGAGGGCAAAAGGTAAACACCTATGGAAATGATTCCCTGACAATAAGAATAGTAATTATTAAACAAGTACAAGAAATTGGTTAAAAGATAATAACTGAATTAACTCACGATGGAAGAATATAGTGGATGAGATGTATGGAAGGGAGAAATGAACCATGCGAAGCAGCCACCAGGTTCATATATCTGATGAGAGATGGGTCAAATGTGTAAATGATAGACCACACAACATTAATGAAGACCAGGTGGATAGGATCTGACAGTTAATGTATGTATGCATCCTAATGTTTTATCCATTATGTATACCTTATAAGTTCATTTGCGTTTTTTCTTTTTTCCTGACTTGTCGTTTGTTATGTAGATGATGTATCTGTCTGTGTTTGTGATGTATGCCTTGTAATGAAATCCTTTCTTAAAATGTAAAAAAATAACTACAAGGTAACATTTGACCCTTAAACTGGCTGATGAAGAGACTGCTGGAGGGCTGAGACACACAGATGATTGACAGCTGTGTGTCAATCATTGACAGTCCCGATCGGTTTACAATTATGTTCTATATAAAGTATCTGAGTCTAAAGACAAGCACACATCACCTGAGAATGTTTATGATTTAGTTTATTTGCACAATTAAACGAAGCCAAAGAAGCACAACAAAAAAGAAAATAAGCCAGATGTCCTTGAACCTCCAGACTCAGGCTACTGACTGAAATCTTACCTTAAAGAACTCATTATACCCTACTGGCCTACTCGGGCATTGCGTTCCAAGAATGCAGGGTTGTTGGTTGTTCCTAGAGTCTCTAAAAGTACAATGGGAGCCAGAGCCTTTTCTTATCAAGCTCCACATTTGTGGAATCAGCTTCCAGTTTGTGTTCGGGCGGCAGACACCCTATCCGTTTTTAAGAGTGCGCTTAAGACCTTCCTTTTTGATAAAGCTTATAGTTAGGGCTGATTAGATTCAGCCCCTAGTTTTGCTGATATAGGCTTAGTTTGTCGGGGGACATCTTACTTCTTCCTTCTCTCTGTCTATACCCGTGTACTCTCATGTTCCGATTAACCCAGCTTCCCCACATGTCTTTCTTTTTGGTGTCTATATACGCCGGGATCCGGAGTCATGGATGATCCTGCGGTCCTGTGTCCTGGATCGCGAGCCCTGGATCGCGAGTCGTGGCTGTGGTCCTGGATCATAGGTCCTGGATGGATATCCTCGTGGATTCATCTTCCTATTATACACACATGCATTGTGTTGCAAATGTATTATCTTTCAATTTACACACGGCATCTATTGCACGTCTGTCCGTCCTGGGAGAGGGATCCCTCCTCTGTTGCTCTCCCTGAGGTTTCTCCCATTTTTCCCTTTAAACTGGGTTTTCTCTGGAAGTTTTTCCTTGTACGATGTGAGGGTCTAAGGACAGAGGGTGTCGTATTGTCATACTGATATTCTGTACACACTGTGAAGACCACTGAGACAAATGTAACATTTGTGATATTGGGCTATATAAATAAACATTGATTGATGATTGATTGAAAGGAGGAGACAACAACTGAAAATAATATGAAATGAAATCATATTTGGCAAACATACGATTTTTTAAGAGTCTCTCACTAACTTGCGTATGTACGTAGATGCCATGGAAACAGCTCGTTGAGCCTGTATACTTTGGCATAGAGACCATTCAGATGTTTCCCTTCACACATCGACTTGACACAAGTTGACTTGACTCTTTGAGTTGAACCTGCAGCACCTGGCAACTACACACCATGTACAACAACAATTTCCTTAACTTTAGCGTTTGAAATGTGTCCCTGTAAAACACACAAAGCTGCATCAGTTGAGAAATAAGTGTTTGAGTTTAAAGGTGGACACTTGATAGACTGTTTGCAGGCCTGATGGTCAGACTCAGATTTGGTAAAATGAATGTTTGTTAAGAAAAGGTTTCTGAAATATAGCTGGACGAGTGCAATGTAATAACAATGAGTGTAGTGATTTGAAAGCACTGTTCATTTGATTTTAGGCCAACAAATTGTGGACATGTGATATCAAAATGCAGCGACATGTTGCCTCTAATCCAGGGGAGTCCGGCTCATTTCAGTTCCGCGGCCACATCACGCCACATTGGATCTCAGGGGCCGGACCAGTACAATCATAGCATAACAATAACCACAACTCCAAATTGTTCCTTTTGATTTAGTGCACAAATACACACAATATTAAGTTGTTGTAATTATTCGAATTTGTATGTAATCACTCTATTCTTTAAATAATGTTAATGCAACTTAAAAAGGTATTAAATCAATACATTCTTTGGAGATCTATAAATTGAGCTCTGGCGCCATCGTGTGTAATCCAGGTGTTATTGCATTATTATCAGCTCCATGTTTGCAGTTTCTAATGCATTGTGCAGTACGTCTAACGGCCTGTGGGGATCAGGTCGTGAAAGATAACACTGGCACTGTGTGCTGTTCCTTCACTATCGTACTAACGCTCTTTGTTCAACAACTGAAATAATGTGACGCTTTTCTTTAAATGTTTCTATATTTCATTTGATTACTGCATAAAGGAAAGTCGCAAAACATTGAAACTCACAACGATAATATTATGAAAATATATATGTCCTTATTCACAGCATGTGAGCTGACGCCTGGTGAGATAACACTGGTGTTGTTGATCGTACAGCCGACATGTTTGTACACGCTAGTTTGTGTGTTAGTTACGAGTCCGTGAGAGTCATGTGCCAGACGGAGATAGGACTGGCCCTGGAGCAGGGTCTCCCCCCCAGCACCAGCAGCAAGTCAGGCAGATGCTGAGCTCCACCCTCCTCCTCCTCCTCCTCCTCCTCCTCCTCCTCCTCCTCCTCCTCCTCCTCCTCCTCCTCCTCCTCCTCCTCCTCCTCCTCCTCGGTGCGGCTCCACTGTTTCCTCACAGCCTTGTTCTCAAAGGTCAGACCGTTTTGGATGAGCGGGGGCTCAGTGACCGTGAAGCTCTCTCTGATGTAGTCCTGTTTGGAGCATTGTGCCGTGCCCCTGTAGCAGCTGAAGGTCTCCAGCTCGATGGCCCCCTCCGACCCCAGGAAGGTGAGCTGTGCAGGGAAGCACTTGTTCTTGAAGGGCCTCAGTTTCCCGTCCAGCAGCCCGGGCTGGAGCTCTGAGCTGGGGGGAGGGCTGCTGCTGTCAGACCTGTAGCTGGCCCCCAGCCCGGTGCAGCAGTGGTGAATCTTGTGGGGGGGGGTTGGAGCCTGGGAGCGTGGCTACCTGCCCCCAGGACTGGCTGCTGAAGTGGTACCTCCAGAGGCAGTTCTGTGGAGAGTTCTGGCTCTCGCCCCCCCCGAACAGAAGCATGCTGTCCCTGTAGGCCACCGCGGAGTGGCCCCTCAGTCTGGAGGGGCCGGACCTGGGGGAGTGAAGCAGAGGTAGGAACACAATCAGAATCAGCTTCATTCCCCTGGTGTATATGGTGCGTACATAAACACAGTTAAAGAAGATAAACAACCAACAAATTAAAACTATTATAAAAACTATTATAAAAAACCTTTATGATGATAATTTTTTATTTAATAATTAATTGTTCTGAAAAAAGAGAAGCTATGCAGATTTAAGGTAGGTTGTCCTGTGTGTTTGTAAGGCCACGTTTAAGGTTAATGTGTTTCTATTTGTTATGAGGTATTTCTGAAGTATTATTGGTGGCGGGCGTGCACTGGGGCTTGCTCAGAGGGCTTTTGTACGGAGAGAGGGGGTGAGTCGGGGGGGAGGGAAACGTTCTGTTTACCACAAATGCATACTGAAATCCTGCAACATTTTTCCACCGTAATATCCCTAACCATCAGTGGCATGGCAATGGTTATCGGCGCTTGTTTCTCCTGCAATACAAGTTCAAACAGAACGGAAGGAGAGGAGCATTTGTGTCTCAAAGTGTTTATCTTCCCGTGTTTAGCCCCTTGCTGGCCGCTTTTATTGGACTGCTTATAAAGCCGCAACAATGTCAACAGAAAACATGTCAACTGCAGGGTTGGTCTATGGACATTGGATGCTTATAGGGGATTCCTTGGATCGGCCTGGAACGCTGTGGATCTTAAAGGTGGGTAGGTAATTCTGGAGAAAGCAGCTCGAGTGCGCTAGAATTTGAAAATACACAGCCGGAAGAAATCTGCCACTTCCTCACAGAGCCCCTCCTCCAACACACACGAACGCACACATGACCAATGAGGGCACGAGATCAGTTCTATTTCGTATATGGCTTCGCCCTCTAAGGCTATCGCTATTGGGTAATCCCTCTGCGCCCCCGCGCAGCACTAAAACACTTGTAGTCCACGCAATCTGCTCCCTCTTTTCTTCAGCAACCAGCAGTTACTGAAGCACAGAAAACAGTATGCGAATCCTGCCTGGGGTCAGAGCATGCGTATGCGGCTCTAAAACAGCAGGTAGCATGCACACACTAGCGCTCGTCTGGCCCGACGATTGGCCCGTCCAGGCTTACGAGCCCACGGACGGGGCCGAGTGTCCCTGGGGCCGAGTGTCCCTGGGGCCGAGTGTCCCTGGGGCCGAGTGTCCCTGGGGCCGAGTGTCCCTGGGGCCGAGTGCCGGGCAGGAGTCCGAAGAAAAACAACTCCTGTCCCGCTTCCCTCCACGGTTCACCGTTCGGTTTCCTCGTGGGTGACACAGATCCAGCGCCACCTCAGGCTGAAATAGGCGTCTGTTATGGAGACGGCCAGAAAAGTGCTACTGGACGCTCCAATCAGCTCGGACGGGCTGATCGGACCCCAGTTCCACGCCATGGTGGAGTCCATGAAGACGGCCGCGGAACAGGGGACGACATTCGCCAGCATGTACAGCTGGCTCCAGCCGGCTCATGATGACAGCCGGAGTGAAACGCAGCGCGTGGAGGCTTCCTCGCAGCCCTTTCGCGTCTGCCACTAATCTGTTGATTAAGCAGACAGCAAGGCTCGCTGCAGAAGCCTGCCGGTTTTAACTTCGGTTAATAACCTGCAGAGCATGCAGGATTTCTCTGTCCGAGATACGCCTCGTACACACGGTCATAATAAACCCATGAGCGCCGTTATAACGCTTCATGTGGGCAGCACTGCACACACCTCCATCCATCCCCTGAGCGTGTACGCGCCTCATGATGAGAGTCGGAGTGAGACGCAGCGTGTGGAGGCCCCCGCCTTGGGTTGCCTCACGGGCAGCGGCGGCAGGGGCTCTGGCGTGGCTCGTCACCATGACGACCAAAAACACATCTCGAGCACGTGCGCCCGCTCTCAGAGTTTTTCTCAGAGTGGCAGCGCGTGGGTCTGATGGACAGATGGATGAGCAGGCTGATCAGCAGAGGATACGTCACAGTTAAATGGGATACAGGAAATACTCCTGTCCTCCCAGAAGCTATGTCTTGCGCTCCAATCCGAGCCGCTGGAACTCCTGTTGAAACAGGATATCTCCAGGGTTCCTCAAAGGGAGGAAAATCAGGGGTTTTCACTCCCGTTATTTTTCTAATCCCGAAAAAGACTGGGGCAATGAGACATCCTCGATCTGTCAGTATTCCACATGCTGACGATCAAACAGGTGCTG
This sequence comes from Champsocephalus esox, assembly GCA_036324585.1. Classification (NCBI taxonomy): domain Eukaryota; kingdom Metazoa; phylum Chordata; class Actinopteri; order Perciformes; family Channichthyidae; genus Champsocephalus; species Champsocephalus esox. The sequence goes on along the minus strand of CM070482.1, from coordinate 39,381,652 downwards.
GAATGTGTTCACCAGGACGACTGGTTCACTTCCACCTGAAGGATGCATACTTCCACCTGAAGGATGCACACTTCCACCTGAAGGATGCATACTTCCACCTGAAGGATGCATACTTCCACGTACCCCTCATCCCGAAACACAGGAAATTCCTGCATTTCTCATTTCAGGGAATATGTCAAACCAGACAATCGTCTGCCGTTCGGATATTTCCTGGCTCCTCCCATTTGTGTGTAGAGAAGGCTGGAGCCACTACACAGAGGAGGGATGAGAGTGGTTTCCTCTGGACGACCTGCTATTGCTGGCTCGCTCCAGGGAGGAAGTCGCTTTCCAGACGGTACATCTCGTATCGCATCTGTCAAAGCCTGGGTTTCATAATGAATTGGAAGAAAATCAACTCGGCCAGCAGAGCGCGGCTCTCGCGGCAGTGAGTGGAGAAACTGACAGCTCTCCTCCGGCATGTCACAACCCACACAGCCGTCTCCGTGACGCAGCTGCTCGGCGTTGGCGTCAGCTGGTCACGTGGTGACCCCCCTGGGTCTCTTCCAACAGGGGGACACACCAGAGGTGGTTCATTCGCTGCAGAAGCCTGCTGTTTTAACCTATTGGTTTATAAACTGCAGAGCTCGCGGCATTCCTCTGTCCCAGATATGCCTCCAACACACGGTCATAATAAATCCACGAGCACCGTTATAACGCCTCGTGTGGACAGCATACACACACCTCTCATCCTCTGGGCGTGTACGCGCCGCATGATGAGAGACGGAGTGAAATGCAGCGTGTGGAAACTCCCTCGCAGCCCTTTGCCTAAAAGTGCACAGACAACAGGCCACAGCTATGGAAGCAGCCTACCTCAATCCTACCTCAAGCTTCTGAACGCAGCCAGGCGGCTGCTGTTCTGGGCGCACACACACGTTGCTCTCCATCAGAGCAATGTATATTCCCGGTGAATTTAACCGAGGGGCTCGCAGAGCGCAGCAGCCGTTGTGTGCAAGGAGTATGGAGACTCAGACTGGTGTCACGCACACTGGCGCCTCAGTGGGATTTGGCTTTGGTGTTACGCGCACTGAAGCAAAGCCCCATTTGAACCTGATCAGGTTCCCCTTAAACTGTTATCAGCCAAAGTAGTACTGCTTTTGGCTCTATCAGAGAAAAGGGAGAGTGATGTGTCTGCTCTCTCGGTGGCTCCGTCAGCCCTCCGGATCCAAGGAGATGGCAGTTCAGCCTGGCGCCGTTCTCAGCGCCTGTTTGTGCACTATAGAGGGCAGAAATAGTACTGAGGTTACCTACTGTAACCCAGCTTATATGAGTAATGGCGCAGCCCTCTAAGCGCTGGGCCCCACTGGCTCTACGAAGAGCTGAAGAAAATTTATTTTGTATGGAAGCAGATTGTCGGGCCCCCTTCCTATTTATACCGGAAGGAGGCCCGAGGGTGGGGCCCACCTAGCGGGTGGGCGTGGACTACAAGTGTTTCAGTGCTGCGCGGGGGCGCAGGGGGATAAAGAAAGAGCGTCAATGAAAGCTTCTCAAAATGAAAAGTGTGATCAAGGCAATGAAGGGTCTCATGCAAAAGGATGAAAATGCCCCACAATTAAAAACTCAACAGGGGGATTTCATTCAAATGGGTGAAGAAACCACAAAGTTGCACGAGTCTATAATCCCTTTACTTCTTATGGAGGAACAGAAAAAACACAATACATGGTTTACCAACGTACTTAAATGCAACAATGGATCTAATGAGGACGTTAAGCAATGGCCTTCTAAAACTATGAGACAACTAAGCCATACCATTGCACATGATGCTAATACGATACTATGTCTCATGTCTCCAAACACTCTGGGCGCAATGTGGAAGCCTCTGTCAAACAAGATTATATCAAAATGAGTAAAGACCTTGCTACGAGAGCATTTTGGGAACCCACAACAAATAGTTTCTGCTTACATGGACAAAGCTCTTACATGTCCACCTATAGAATAATACATGCATTACATTTTTTTAAATTGTAGATCTTTATGTCTATATACACCGGCGGCTGTGGCTCAGTGGGTAGTGTGCTGGACTTCGAATCAGGGGGTAGCAAGTTCGAGTCCCACTGCAGTCAGCATGTCGTTGTGTCCCTGGGACACTTCACCCCAGATTGCTCCTGTGGGGGTTCTCTACAGTACTGAATGTATGTAAGTCGCTTTGGATAAAAGCGTCTAACAAAGGACATGTATGTACCGTAAGCACAAACATTAAAATATTTGTTTTTAAAACTAACTCTGTATATTTGATTACACACAGTACAAGTGTTTTGCGTCAGTGGTGTGTTTAGCTGTGCCCCCCGTAGAGGACAGACTGACGCATCATGTGACTTCTCACTTGTTTCTGAGGGGACTCCACATGTGGCTGCAGGAGTCCCACTTCCAGAAGTCTCTCTGCTCCCGCAGGCCCTTCAGGCCCCCGAACAGGTACATGCAGCCTTGGTGGGCCACGGCTGAGTGACTGTGTCGGGGGCCGGGGCCCAGTGAGGCCTGCTGGGAGCCGCTCAGCAGGGACCAGGCCATGGAGTCTGTCATGAGGAACAAGTAAACACATACATGTTACTGTCACAATATGAAAGGTCTGTGTGCAGGACACTGTTTGGGGTGATGAGCGCAATGAGAAGCTCCGCCCACCCATGTTACACTTCATTCATTGTACACTAACGGGCAATTATCTTCACAATGGAAACTTGAAATATCTGAAGGCATTTGCAAATGACAACATCTAAAGTCTCAGGTTTACCTCTTCCATTCAACTGTTCAAAAAACTAACATTTCAAATCAAACATTACTTTGTATTATGTCAACAGAATTCACATAACTGTATAAGGTTAGTTGGAAGCAATAATAATACATTTAAATATGTTCAACTTAATATTATTGCTTTCAAGTAACCTCATACAGTTGTGTGAAAGGTGTTGACTTAATACATTTAATTAAAGTCAAGGGTTCCGTTTTTTCAGTGTACTATGCTTTTCTAAAATATTTAGTCAAAGATGATATATTAGAGGAAACCAAAAGTGTATCTTCCGATGTATCGGAATATAATACAGTGTATTAAAGCACATTATTCTTCTTTGCTGTATGTCTGCCATACCCTTTTCTCAGAGAACAGAACCTGTAGTAATTACATCTCAGGCGACTGTTTTAGGTGAGGCTCAGGCTGAAGATCAGGAGGCTTGGTCCCTGTTGTCGTGTAAATGTGTCTGACAGCTTGGGTTCGTATTATGCTGCAAACATGGCTGCATCTATGAGTGTTTCCTCCTCTTGTGGGAATAAAGAAACATCAAACTCACCGAAATCCAGACTCCAGAAGTCCTGTGAGGTCCCCTTCATGTCGATGAGTCCTCCGTACAGCAGCATGGAGGAGCCCAGCACCACGGCACTGTGGCCCTTCCTGTTGGTGGGCTGGCTCCACACACACACACACACACACACACACACACACACACACACACACACACACACACACACACACACACACACACACACACACACACACACACACACACACACACACACACACACACACACACACACACACACACACACACACACACACACACACACACACACACACACACACACACACACACACACACACACACACACACACACACACACACACACACACACACACACACACACACACACACACTTAGTTGCTACTGCTGAAGACATGACGGCCGTTTTTCTGCTACTTGTTCAAAGAAACTGCTGCTGAAGAGGAAAGAGGCTGTGGCTCAGGGGGTTGAGCGGGACCCCCAGCCCCTGCAGTTAACATGTCAATGTGTCCTTGGGCAAGATACCCAACTCCAAATGGCTCCTGATGGCTAACAGTGTGAGTGTTTTGGATCTTAGTAATGTATGAATTCTACAGTTGAATATGTAAATGCCCTTTGAGGGGTTGCAAATAATGAAAAAGCTACATGACATTACACTATATTATAAATCCACCTCATGTAGCATTTAAAACAGATCAACTTCCACGGAGGAACTACTTTACCTGGGAGTGGGCATGGTGCTGTTCACCATCATTTTATTTACATTTGCAAATCCATTCTCTCATGCAGCCGTTTTCAAAGTGTGAGGCGCGCCCCCCGGGGGGCGCCAGAGAGCTAACGAGAAGCAGTCTACATTGCATCCCGCATCATTCGCCTGTGCGCATCAAAGACGCAGACTCATTGTTGCCACTAAAGTAGGGCTGAGTGGAATGAGGAGGCAACGATGACGTTCAGTGTGTTTCCGGGTGCAGAGAAGGATTTATCCACCATGTTGGAAATGTAAAAAAAACAAAAAACAAAGATGAAAAGTTTAAAAAAGTTATTGTTTCATGTTTTAAGGAGGTGGCGCTACTCAGCCAATCAAATGGGTGCAGTCAGTGAGTCAGCACGATAGATCCAAACACGCAGAGAGACGAGGCAAGAGGAGAGAAACAGTCGGAGTAACTTCAAATGGCGTGCTCAAAAAAGAGAAAGGTAGAGAGCGAAAACAGAGCTTTAAATGACATGTTCTCTCACTGGACCTCTTTGAAATGCAATTGAATACCCCTGCATTATAACAACAACAACAACAACAACAACAACAACAATAATAATAATAATGGGGGGCTGTTCTTGTGTTCTCTGAGGCGAGGCTCACCTTCCCACACTTTGAAAACCCCTGCTCTAATGTCTAATCACAAGGTGAAAAACATGTCATTCTATCATTTGTTGTCATGATTTATATGCAGTGTATCATCACTTTGAAAGCGGATCGAACCGGTTACATTCTGTTGTCGGTAACGATGCTAAAAAAAGAACCGTTTGAAAGAGCTTCCCCATGACAGGCGCTGTGTACCTGAGGGGAGCACTTCTTGCTCTGCCAGTGCACCCACTTCTGCTGAGCTGAAACACAACGCAGGAGAACAGTGAGTTAGTTCAACAATATGTAACCTTATCCAAACAAGTGGAACATGGAATGTGAAAAATCACCTAAATAAACACGTTGCACGCTGTACACATATTTACAATTACTATTGTACAAATACCCTTGGTTTTAATAAACAGAACATCATATGACACAATGTGAGAGTCCATACATGAGTATTTTAATAATACAATTGTGTACACATCTGCTACATATACTGTACTGTATACTGTATCTGACATCACAAGCCAATCTCAAGGACAATACACGAGCTGTTGCAAAACAGATGCGAAAATATAACTGTTCTCACACACACACACACACACACACACACACACACACACACACACACCCACACACACACACACACACACACACACACACCAACAGGCTGTGGTATGTGTACAGCAGGAAGCATGTCCTGTTATGGAGTCACAGCTGCATCACAGTGTAGCTAACCCACAGCAGAAACCACTGTTTACATGGTTAGCATTTCTCATGATACATTTCATTTCTATGTTGTTTAATAATATTATGAGTTTTTGTTCCAGAAAAATATACATTTTCATCTATAATTCTGAACTCTCGCGCTGCAGAAATATCATCAGTGGGGGTTGGAGGCGTGGGGTGGACCTGACAGGCAGCAACAGGCTTTTGGTAAAGCCAATAGCATGTGTGTTATATCATGCACCACCTCCCCAGTGAAACTCACCGATGTCAAACACCCAGAGGGGACATCTCCTCTTGGTGTATGCAGAATCCAGCAGTCCTCCAAACACGTACAGGAAGCCCTGAGGACGTCCCAGCGTAATGTTCACACACTGACACATCAGGGATATCAGCAGAGATGCAAGCAACATAAGATCCTTTATGCTTGTTATGGCAATACAAGTAATACATACAAATCCACTTGATGAGTTTGTACCTCATGAGCCACCATAGAATGTTCCTCTAGTTCTTCTGGTGCAGCGTCACTGGTGCAGGTTATCTCCGTCCACTCGTCACAAACTGGAATGTTGCAAAATGAGTTTGAGAAGTCGGGGATCTAGCAACACGACCCATCTTTCCTGTCCTTTGTACACAGGGTTGCAAAGGGGCGGATATTTCCGGTACATTTCCATGGGAAGTTAAGCTGGGGAATTTTGGAAATATTCCATATTTTTAGTGAATGAATTAAAGTTTTCCGCACTCTTGTGGGAATATCTCAGCAATGCAGCGAGCTTAAGTTTCACTCAACACTTTCGGTTGCATGATAAAGCCCCGCGCAACACCTCCGTCACACATGTTGCCACTTGTTTGTACCATTTTCAGGCGATGTGTAATCTGTTCTAGAAAAACGATGTGTTTTTGGATATTTGGGGAGTTGGGTGGTCCGCGAGTGTTTTTTTATTGGTTAAGTGGTCCTTGGCATGAAAAAGTTTGAGAAACACTGGACTAGATGAATACATGTGTATGTGATATTTGCAATTTAAACATTAAATAAATATATATTACCACATAATATCATCACTTCACTTTGTGTAGTCCACGGGGTCAAATGTGTGTCCTGTCTTCTAGAAATCATTTTTTTTATTCCCTTAAATTCCCATTAATTCCCATGGAAAGTTTCCATCTTTGAAAATTCCCGGAATTTTGCAACCCTATTATACTATCATACAAATCCATTTTCTACATAGTATATAATGCATAAAATAAAATGCTTCCTAACATCTGTATTACATTCATATTTTTGTTTTGATTTGATTTTTTAAGAACGTACCAAATGAAATTCGATTGAGTTTTTTCGAACGACGCAAATCTCTGTCCTCGTATTTGATGACGTCATTTATGCTGTATTGATGCTTACACCACGTTAATACAGGTGCGTGTCTTGCTTTGAGTGCAGCACGGCGGAGTGCAAACTAATGTAAATTGAAGCTGAATACGTTGAACATGTTTTGAAAACGATTACATCTATCTCTTTTCTATTAACGTTGACTTTACAACGGTCTTGAGTAATTGGAATTTATAAACAATATATTTAGCTTCAAAGTATTCGGTACAGTCCTGTATAATTGTTGTCATCGAGTAGTAAAATCCTCCTTGAGGGCACTAAGGTAAAGTGGACAGTAGCTGTGTGTAGCCCTTACCCACGCTGTACCTCCAGAAGTCCCTCAGACTGCTGTTGTCTCGTCCTCCCAGGATGTAGACATGTCCACCAGAGCTGCAGCATGCGTGCTTGTAGCGGTCACAGGGGGTCCGGCTGCCGTGGGGGAGCCGCGTCCACAGGCAGGGACCACTCTCACTCATGTCCTGCATCCTCTGCGCTCATGACCATTTTCTAAATGAAGCAATATTTGAGAAACGTTAGCACATAATGTAATACATGCACCTTTAACCAAGTCTGTTTTCATACAGCTTCCATTACACCCCCTACGGAGCGGTGCAATAAGGATGTATTGTTGTAGGCTGACACAGAAGTTAGCATCACAGCAGGGCTCCCTCTACGACACGCAATGGGATTCTCACAGTGGATTTCAGAATAGTGCAGAAAATGAGCTCTGTGGCAAACACACGTTTATGATACCTTAATGTATTAACACCACAACAGATGAAGCTTAAATACAATCACTAGAAGTAAAAAGCTAACTCTATAAACTGACTATATCATGGTCACATGACATCACCACCGCTAAGCTTGCAGCGTGATGACGTTTAGTAGTTTAATTTAGTCACTTGTTAACTGTTGTTTTTACCAGTGGTGTATGTACTGATGTATTTGACGTCATCGGAGAAATCGTGAACATCTCTTAAACTCGTGGTAACCGCATATTATACACTTTATATCAGGCCTCGCCCCAAAAACACAATAACAAATGAAACAAGTTATTTCCACGTGTTTGGACTCACTCCTGCACCGCTTCATTAGTTTACTAGGCTGACTGTAGGTCAGTTTGGTTGGGCGACCGTGGCTCAGTCTGTGGAGACTAGGGTTCACGTCCCGATTGGACCAATAAAAGCACAGAGTGGACTGGAGGTGCCAGTTCACTTCCTGGGCCCTGCCGAGGCACCGAACCCCTAACTGCTCCCTGGCGCAGGTACCGACTGGCTGCCTTTCTGCTCTGGACCTCTACAAAATGCATGTGCAATGCATGTGTGCACCTGTGTGTATTTGTACTGTGTCTTGTATAACAACACATGCATGTTCATGTGCACCTATGTTTGAAACACTGTGTTGAAACTGAATGTACTACTAGGGGAGATAGATAAAGATTCATGACTGACTTGTTCTTATTTTTCTACAAATAACAACCAACACACAGCTTTAAAAATTACATTTTGAAGTTGGGAAAAGTAGTATCACACAGCCTTCCCGGTCATTTCTAGTGGTGATGTGTAACAACAAAAACACAACAGAAGCAGTGGATTAGTGGGTTAGTGTCTGACACACTGTGCTGCAGGAGACAGTCCTCCACTTCCTGGTTAGCCAACAAAACCACATCATCCCTGTAGGACTTTATAGCGTGGGAATCGATTGGAGCAAGTCAAAATATTGCCCAGCTGCACTCTTAATATGTCATCTGTGTTTGCATCAGTGACCTTGATCACAGTGTTGTGCTAAAGAAGAGCCGAGAACAGATCCACCAAACAAACGTCCTGCTTCAGCAAACCACCATCATGCTGAGAAAAGGAGCGCCAGGTACACTGAAGAAACTGAAACGTTGACTTTCATTAAATGTATTATGACAACAGATCTCACATAACTGTATGAGGCTAGTAGAAAGCAATAATATGGTTTTATTAGGTTCAACTTAATAGTATTGCTTTCACCTAACCTAATACAGTTATGTGACATTTGTTGACATAATACATTTCATTAATCAAATCAAGTTTTATTTATATAGCACATTTTTAAACGAGCCAACATGCTGTATATATAATAATTACCTTACAGTAAGGACACTATACAGTAAATACAACAAAACAGTTTGTTCAGAATATCAGTATGGCAATACGACACCCTCTGTCCTTAGACCCTCTGTCCTTAGACCCTCACATCGTACAAGGAGAAACTTCCGGAGAAAACAGTTTAAGGGAACATGGGAGAAACCTCAGGGAGAGCAACAGAGGAGGGATCCCTCTCCCAGGACGGACAGACGTGCAATAGATGCCGTGTGTACAAAGAAGATAATACATTTGCAACATAGGTAGTCCAGATGTTTGGAAATGCATGTGTGTATAATAGGAAGATGAATCCACGAATCTCAATGAACTACATCTCCCGTCTCGCACCACACACCAAGACGGCCGTCACGTTGGAACACTTCACTTCTTTCTTTCAGAATGAGGCGGAAAGTATTAAAAGAGGTGAAAATCACTCCAAGTCTGGGCACGTTGAGAGCTGTGCATACACACAAGGGGAGTGAGTCGGCTGAGAGCCAGCATGCGGGACCGGGACTCTGGGATTTGTAGTCTTTCTAGTTGCTTATTTTTCATAGTCTTAGGCTGCGGCCACACAAGGACGAATTAGGTCGTTTGCGTTCCTGTTTAGTGTCATATAGACCGTTCGGCCACACGAGGACGACCGAATACGGCACTAAACGACTGAGGAAACGATAACGGGTCCCAAGGTGGATAGAACGGCATACGCAACTCTCTGGGGGGTCACACGGCTCTGTGTGTACGCCCTATCCGAACATTTTCAGATCACTGATAGTGATTGCGCAATAGCCCCGCCTCTCCCCACCTCTTCTGCTCACCTCCGCTTACCACGCACCATTGCTGAAGTGATTCGCCACCAACAACAACAACAATGGCGGATCGCAGAGTTGCTATCGTGCTCCGGACGCTATTGACCATGCTACAGTTGTTTGTGCAACATCTACAGCAATGATGAGGCAATAGCCCCGCCTCTCCCCACCTCTGCTGCTCACCCCGCATCAAAGTAAACTGCACCCTGAATTCAGATTATTTATCTTTCTCTCGATATAGACCTAAACGCGAGTGAAGTCTAATCTGACAGGACGGAGACACGCAGCTCTGCTCACCTGCAGCTCCTCCCGCTGCAGCAAAACACACACTTCAAGTCAGATCATCACCCTTAGCTATTTTAATTACCTCTCAAACTCCTAAACTAGTTATAAATATGTTTATTTTTACTGTCGGCCGGGTCACTCATTACTGGATCAGCTGCTGCATGAAACAGACACTGACGCTGTCCGAAGAGAGGGAGGAAAAAGAGAGGCTCCGTGTATTTTATTATTATATTATATAGAGTCGTTATTCATTTGTTTTAAAGCTCAATAAATAACAAAGAAGACCTTTGACCGGCACTTTTATCATTTTGTCCGGAAGATTTAAACTTGAATACACGTTCCCTCGGCCCCCACCACGGAGAATAAACAGAAGGGCAACCATGACAACCATGCTTCTTCGCTGCTTTTGTGGAGGAAGTTACAGTGCCACGTACAGGCTCGGCATATATACTGCAGCTTCTCCAGCGGTTGGAGCTAAACGGAGCGGTCTCGTGTGGGCAGACACTATCCGGATAACTATTGCGTGTGGACGGAAGCTTGTTTGCGATTGCGTTTGCGTTAATACTATGCGTTTAGCCGTTTTTGTCCTCGTATTAATTCAACAGTTTTACGAAAAACTGTGACTTTTTTGACTTGGAAATGATTTGTTAAGATTGACAAACATCATATGTGTAATTCATGGCACAATTCAAACGGGATCGAAAGATAATCTTTCTCTCTCCATTGACTTCAATACATTATTTTTCCCAAATAAGGTCCCATGGACCGGAAGTAGATGGGCGGGACTTCACCTCTCTATTAGTGTTGCACGGTGTACCGATACTTGAAAGGTACCGCGATTCCTCCGTTTCATTAGTATTTAATAAGAGCCGTGTGTGTTCAGCGCTCTGCTTCTACTCCCTGCTTGCAGCCGTGCCTGCAGTCCCTCCTTCCCAAGCGCGCTCTAAGTGCCTCCCCTCTCAAGCACGCTCTAAGTCCCTCCCCTCTCAAGCGCGCTCTAAGTCCCTCCCCTCTCAAGCACGCTCTAAGTCCCTCCTTCTCAAGCACGCTCTAAGTCCCTCCTTCTCAAGCACGCTCTAAGTCCCTCCTTCTCAAGCACGCTCTAAGTCCCGCCCCTCTCAAGCACGCTCTAAGTCCCTCTCCTCTCAAGCACGTTCTAAGTCCCTCCCCTCTCAAGCACGCTCTAAGTCCCGCCCCTCTCAAGCACGCTCTAAGTCCCTCCCCTCTCTCGTGCACGCGCTAGCTGCTAGAGCATGTGAGAAAGCGAGAAGCATGGCTGCAAGTGGGAGTGTAACTGCCGCTGCGCCTCGGCTTGTTGACAAAAAAGACGCCAGAAGTGAAATGTGGAAGTATTTGAGCTATATCTCTGACAGTGAGGGCCAGCCTACGGACACCACGAGGCCTGTCTGTAAGACATGTATTAATTTTATTTAAGACGAATTCTTGTCTTATTTTATTTATTGTTCTCATTGTTTAAAAGTTTGTGTTATGGTTCTGGTTCTGGTGTGAAATAAAGCACAATAATTACATTTAAGACTGTTTCCCTTTTTTTACGTAAAGTATCGAAAAAGAATCGGAATCGCAATTCTTGACTTGGTATCGGTGTCGATACCAAAATGTTGGTATCGTGACAGCACTACTCTCTATAGAATCCAAGTATTTGTGGACTAGAGTCAGGCCATTTTTGCTGGAATTTTTGCTGGAATGAATGAGCCCATGGATGATACCTGATCCCCTGTATTTAACTACTGTAGCTCCTACACTGGCAGACTGCCACATGGCACGAGGAGCTGTTGTGTGTTACAGTACAGGGTCAGTTGTTAAGGCTGTACCAGGCTGGGACCTGGTGTCGGGGGGGTAACACACACACACCGTGAAGCCTGGCTCTGGGGAGAAGCTCTCCCGTGGCTAAATGTTTTGTGCAGTAAAGAGTGCCAGTCATGATTATTCATTATTGTGGTTTTATTTGATAACTTAGTTGATATAATGTATTTAATATATGTTTGGCAATCAGAGCAACACTGAGACAGATGTCAACGTTCTTGAGATAAAAAATAATGATTTTATATAATTTGTTGTGGATAAAATGGTTACATTTAGTAGTAGTTACATTATAAAATGGAGTGTTCTAGGTCATGACACCCTCAGTATAGAGCCAAAATCTACAAAAGTACAGCTGTAGCTGCAACACGGTTATTGTATAACTGTGCCAAAGGAAATCATTATTTGAAAAATTATTGATTCTAAAATAATATGATACAGTACAGTACAAGTACGTCTGGGTCTCTGTGTTTCATTCAAGCTCGGCTCTGTGTGTGTGTGTGTGTGTGTGTGTGTGTGTGTGTGTGTGTGTGGAACGAGCCATTTTGTGTGCGTGCGCAAGCGCGCGAGAGAGAGAGCGCACCGGTACCGGAGATCGTTGTTGTTAGCTTCTGGTGCTAGCGAGCTACGCGAGCGGATATAAGGAGCTTTTTCCACAACAAGGTGGAGGAGAGTCCTCTCTTGTCAGACTGAGAGACTCAGTCAGCTAAAGGACTCTCAAGTGTTATCTCAGTGGGTCTCAAACGGTTTGGTCACCATTAATGGAAACAATTATTTCCGAGGCACACGTTTATATGATCATTATAGTTATAAAAAAATAAGAGAATAAATGAAAAACAGGTATGAAATACTATATGACAGTAAAACAAGAATAAAGTTTAAAAGGAGAGTGATTTGTAAAATATCCATAAAGAAAAAGTAAATCTGTTTACAGTTCTGTTTCATCTGGTGTTGAGAGATGTATCCATAGATCTCTTAATGTTGCTCTCAAAGTGCACCAGATTGATGCTTTTAACTTCAATATTTAAAAAATAATCTTCCCGGGGGAGCATGCCCCCGGACCTTCCTATGTGAGGGCCACTCCCCACACAAAAATAGCACTTTACCCCTGCTTACACCTATATGCCTCGAGCCTTCATTGTGACAGTCGCGGGTACACTGTGTATTTGTGTGGGGAGTGTTGCAGTAGAACATTCCACTGTAGCGCCCGGTACATTAATGGGAAACCCTACATGTTCGAGCACCCTCTATGAAACGTCAAGCTACCCCACAGCACCCCCAAAAGAAATCTCTGGCCACTGAGCCTGCAACCTCGTTTTGAAGAAATGTGCGGTGCCAAACAGGCTCATTGCAGCCACTAATGCTGTGATAAGAAGACACACTTTGCCAAATATCAGCATTTTCCTTCTTTTAATTTGTTCGCACGGATTGCAAAGTGGCAAAGTATTATAACTTATTGTTCGAGCAAAGGGATTGCACAATTGTATTATAGGTTTTTTAGCACACAGACTTATGGAGCATTGTTTTATTATCACTGTTCTAGCAAAGCGATTTTTAAATGTTTTTGAAAGGAATGCTCACGTTCATATTGATGTATTTTAATAAATGTTAACTTGGCCCATTACGTGACTACTTGTGTTGGGGGGGGCCCGACTTTTTTTCTCCAAAGGGGGGGCCTGACAGAAAAAGTTTGAGAACCACTGCATTAAGTCATGTGACTGTGACGTTGTTTGTTTATAAAGCTAGCTTTTGACTTCAGCACATTTGCGCTTCATGAATGATTAAGAATCATTAAAAAAAAACTTGACATTTCATAGATATGAGTTTGCAAAAGATCTTATTTTCTGCAATATTTCAAAATTAAGTGAAAACTCCCATTGCTTTTTGTTGAAGGAACACTTGCAATGCTTACTTCCAGGTTGGCCTGGCAAAATGTAAAAGTAGAAAAGTGTTATCATCAAAATATAGTGCAAGTAGCGACAGTAAAAGTAGTCGTTGTGCAGATTGGTCCATTTCAGAATAATATATATGACATGTTTTATAATGATTGATCATGAAAGTGTTCTCAAAGCTGGTGGAGGTGCAGCTAGTCTGGAGTACTTTGTAGACTGCAGGGTAGCTGGTGAAGGTGCAGCTAGTCTGAAGTACTTTGTAGACTGCAGGGTAGCTGGTGAAGGTGCAGCTAGTCTGAAGTACTTTGTAGACTGCAGGGTAGCTGGTGGAGGTGCAGCTAGTTTGAAGTACTTTGTAGACTGCAGGGTAGCTGGTGGATTTACTCCAGGTGGAACTAAAGTCTGATTCAACACTTGATTAGATTTCACATCATGAATCAGAATCTATAAAGTAACTAAAGTTTGAAAGAAGAATACAATCCAGCTGCTCCATGTTGCTGCATTTGACCTTTGAAAACAAGAAAGCCACAACTTTTTGACGAGGATTGCATTCAGGAAGCGGCCCATGACTCACTTTAACAAGCTTTTACAATATTAATGAAGAAACACTTCATGTTAGGCATGGTTTCACATTTCTGCTTTTTGAGTGACAGTTATTTCCCACATGCTGGTGCAATGCTCTCCTCTCTATTCTCCAGGACAACATGGTGGTTTCTCTAATTCATCTTATCACCCGGTCACGTGAGCAAACAGCTCGGAGGTCATGACCAAACACCTCGCTCTGCCTTGTTCAAACACCTGAGTGTTAATTGTGTAAAGAGCAATGTGGTCAGTCAAATAAACAAAACCAAAGGCAAAAAGTCACATAACTGTGAAGCAATGTGTTTATAACCCATTGGAAATCAAAGCTGGTGAGACAAGAAAGGAACAAATTAAGAATATCAAATATACATTGCCCTCGGTCATTGGAAGAGTGACTAGCATTCAAATACATTATTATAATGTTCTATTGATTCTGTATTGTTATCTTCAGTGTAACTGCGTGAATTGAGGTTGGAATAATAAACATATTAAGACCACTAATCATTTAAATAAAATAAATAAATACAAAACATCCTTTCAAATGTTTAACCACATTTCTGAGGATGTATTTTTTTTGTCGCTTTATTAGAATGCATTATATTGCCATTTATAATATTATAATTCTAATATTATTATTACTAGGCTATTTACTTGTAATATATTTCTTCTATTGAATATGTATTTATGAGTATATTGTAATTTCACTTGATACTCTTAGGGTATACAACAGGCCTACCTTTCAAGACAAGTATTTATTTCACACAGACAAAATAGTCTTTACCATTTGCTTATTTCATATTTCAACAAATGTGAAAGTGCATATAAAAGATAGGAAAATAAAATAGGCAGAGTATCATATTAAATAAAGAGGCTTATGTTATGTTTTAATTGTATTAACTTAAGTAAACATCCAAGGTATTCAAAGAAGTAGCAGCGTTATAGGCTAACTGGTTAACTGACTGTGTTCACTTTAAAGCGTACGTTGATGGTCCCTTTTAGTATTATTGCATTAGTTCAGAGGGCGGACATTGACGAAGTTGGGTCGGCGTGTGACTAACTTCTATCTTAGCTAACGTAAAATGACCTAAAGTGTCATTGACTTTTTAGATGAACCATGCCATCTGAATTATTATCCCCACCCAGTGTGTTAACATGCTACCGAGATGTGTTTATGACGCTTCGCTAGCTGTTAACGTCACTAACGTTAGACAACCGCAGAACAAGCACTGAGAGGAATGAGAGCCGTTCATTTAGGGCTCCGTTACCAGGGGAACACCACCAACTACCTATATTTAGAAGCTTACTTGATACAAAATATTGTTCGTTTTAACTTACTGTACTGTCCCTGTATTGTCCTGACTCCTGACCATTGTCAGCGTTAATAACGGTAAAGTTGAAGAAGAGGAAATAAGGAGGTGAACTTTTTTAGAGCTTCTTTGCGGGAAGCAGATGGTATCCGATGCTAAAAAAGATGGGACATCGTAATGTACAATCCGTATTACATTGTATACTTGTAAAATAGCGTGACAGGCATTCCGTGTATAAATACACTTACTGTAAAGAGGATTTTGTTACTTACCAGATGTCCAAACTGCTCCTCTACGTCTGATTTCTGTCTCCCTGTAAACGTACATTTGCTGCATTCAAGGTCTGCTCGTAATCCTCAGTATCTCAATTAAAAAGTCTTGAAAATATCAACTTGAAGTTATCCAAAATAAATCTCCTAAAGGAAGAAAATAAATGTGACAGCAATACCAACAATGACATTTATATTACAGATAATATACAACATTGAGGTACTTGTTCTTTACTTGAGTATGTTCACATTATACTACTTGTACTTTTATTCCATTACATTTTGTAGGCAAGTATACTTATTACCTCAATAAATTGATCTGACAGCTTTAGTGACTTTGCTGATTTTGGTTATTAATGAAAAATCTAAATCAACTAATACACTATAAATGATTGTCTGTTAATTGATTGATTGATTGAAAAGTTTATTAACAGCTTGTATATTGGGTACAGTACAGTAGAGCTCAAAAAATACAATTGTTAAGGGGATGCAGACCAGAGAAAGACTTTCATCTTGTTTACATCCGGGTCCCCCATTTCCAATTCATCATATAATTTAAGACATATAAGACATATTTGACATACAGATGGCTTATTTACAATTGACATAGGCTACAGGTGGTTTTTTACATACAGATTGCTTATTTACAATTTTCATTTTAGATTTCGTTCTAATACATCCTAACCGGACATTTAAGACATACCAAGTCTACAGATATACAGTTAGTAACATAGTCTAAAATGCGAGTATATACATATAAGATACTCAATAGTACATTAAAAAGAGTATCTCAAATTCACCCTATCTTTACCAAATGCAACATTAAAATGATGAACACATTTATGCTTAATAATTAATATAGGTGGGGTAGGTACGTTTGAGAAACCGGCTCGAGATACACTTTTTGTTGTTTGTAATTGAGCTGTCAAGAAAACAATTAATGCCACTAATTATGTTAACGCGATTAACGCATGTGTATTTTTTTCCCTCGGCCGCCCCGTAGTTTCAGAGCGCATCGAGTTTAAAATACCATCTACAAGCTGATGCTGCTGACAGCCCCGCTCCTGCCGCCCGCTTGTGGCAGAGCACACTTCCACGCTCACCGGCAGGCACCGACTGGCCATCGAGAGGACCGGGAGGGTGTGTGTATGTGTGGCCCGAGCGAGCGAGAGAGACCTTACGTGCATTGCTGTTAGCATTGTTGAATTGAGGCGAATATTTGTAATGTTCAGAAGTTGTTGTGCTTAATATTCATGAGAATATTTGTCATTGTTCAAATGATAATAAACATTAGCATAAAGCATATTTGTCCACTCATGTTGATAAGAGTATTAAAAACTTGAAAAATATTCCTCTAAGGTACATTTAGAACAGATCAAAAACGTGCGATTAATTTGCGATTAATCCCGATTAACTATGGACAATCATGCGATTAATCGCGATTACATATTTTAATCGACTGACAGCCCTAGTTTGTAATAATAATAAAATACAATCATTTAATATATGTTGTTTAAATGTCCCTCCCTGCATAATGAGTACTTTCACATTTGAACATTTAGTAATTCTACTTTTTCTTAGGTAAATAATCGGAATACTTCTTCCACCGCTGGTATTGTGAAATTGGGAAGATATGTCATTTTTTGCAATCTTTGTCATGGGGAATTATGAGAATCCCCAGTATTTCCATCAGTAAGTGAAGGCAGCTGCAGTGAGGGGGAGGAGCCTGTGAAGATGGATCACCGAGGAGCATCTGTGGCTCAGCTAGAGTCAGTACAGTCACACAGGTGAGCAGCACGTCTGGAGTCACATGACAGCACTTAGATCTGAGACTGAGAGTGCTTTAGCTGCCACAGCTTGGACTTTGAACAACTTTAAACAACATTTTAATTGGATTATTTTATGGTTGGAGAGTTATGTTTAAGACCTTGTACATGTGGCCTATGTACATCAAATACTTTAAGAGCCAGTTTGTCTAAATGGCATAGATGTCATTGACGTTTGAACTTTGGTTCCTTTTAATTACAACATTTTAAAGAAATGCTTATATTCTCCAAATGTTCACTTCTAGTAAATACACAACATTGGGGCTAAGTTAACACATTCATATGTTTATTGATTTGGATAACAAAACTCACATTCACATCAAACCATTCATTATTACAGCAAACGTGTTTTTTCTTTTTTTAATGAAAAATAAACATAATTTCAGAAGGAATATTTCCCAACATAGTGGTAAATAGGAAATACAAAATACTATATTATTGATATATTATTATTTTACATCCATGGAAATGTGTATTCATAGTTTTTTCTCATTGCACATTTATACAGAGGACTCATACATTAGCAAATATGTCTCAGATTGATATCAGCATTCCAGTATACTCCTGTTGTTTCATCTTGGAAGGATATGTTAAACCATAAAAATGACCAGTTGGGATGAGAAGGGAAACTAGTGATACCTGAGGATACAACGATTTCGCAACATCATGTTTCAAAATTCAAAAATTCCACTGTGCCCCATTACCCCGACTGTACTTCTATTTAGAAATGAAAACACAACAGGAGTTTGTGCTGGGGCCCCAGTTCCAAACATGGTTTGTAGTTATCACTGATTTCACCAGAATCAAGTCTTAAAAAAAACATACAAAACTATCTTTCAAACAAAAAAGCAGTAGGCTCTTTAAGTAGGTTTTGTCTCTCAGCAGTGTTCATAATTCTCCTCATCTTGACACAATAATGTGTCTTATCAGATCAATTATGAATGTCACACACATTTAATTCCATCATTCAAAAACACGACTGTAGCTAAATATCTACAATTGATCAAGGACCATGCGCATAACATGCGTTCCAAAGAATGTAAGTGGTTGCACATGTTAATATATGAATACATTAATGTAAAGGAAGGCATATCAATACGAGGCCTAATATGATACAGTGTGAGAGTCAGTTATTTGCCATACTAGGGAAGACGTTTGGGAACCCATGTTCTTGTGAAGTATTTTCCAAAGTCCAACAGAACGGCACGTGTAGTGCACACCTCCGGCCTGCAGAGTTCACTGTGTGCTCACAGTGTGGACTTCAGATGTGGTCCTGAGTGGTTTTACTGAAAGTCCAATGTCTGGGATTAGCAGGTTCTTTAAACTCACAGCTGGGTGGCGTTCTTTACGTCCCTATGCTTCTCTTCGCTCTTGCTAATGTCGTCAAACTCAAAGCCACCATTTTTCACAGCATGTATGTTCTGTTTTGCTGATTCACCGTCACCAGCTTCCAGGGCTGGAGAATCACTGTCGGCATCACCTGAGCCAGGTTTTCGATACCTCTTATACAACTGGTAGCCTGAAGAGGGAAACAACATGGGGTCAGAAACACTGAGCGGCCATTTTGAGGCTTTTTTTAAAGAGCATTGAAATGTTTTGGGCTTCAGTGAATGATTTTATTTTCCAACATTTGTCCTGACAATGATAGATTATCCTTTTTTTGTTCTTCAAATGATCTCTTTAAACCAGGAACAATGAAATGAATTAAGGCAGAGGTCAACACACACAAGCTGATTTGTTGTTTGTGTTATTCTGCAAACAAAGTGTGGTCAGACAAATGTCTAATGAATTACAGCTTTCTGGTTGTTTGTTTTTACTTCAGCAGCACAAACAATGACACCACCTGAAAACTATTGGAACACTTTAACTTTGATAACATTCCTTGATCTCAGTCCAGCCAATCACCTTTCCTTGCCATCGTATTTAATGTGGTTGATGCAAGAGGAGCCATTTTGGATTAGTTACGGGTAAAGAAGCAAAACAACATTCAACATGCCATCATGCAGCCGGTGTGCCGGGAGAAGCGTTTTGAGCACAGTCAGAACATGGGACGTGACAAACCGTCACTCACAGTTCACCTTACAGCATCTCTGTTTGGATCAGCCATGACAACGTTTGAACTCAGACGTGGTTGAAACCTGTACAAAGCCATTTGTTCTCGTAAAACCTGCCAGTAAAACCATTAAAGGCTTTGTTTAACATTGTTGCCTTATGGAGGAGCCAGACAGCTTTGTTCACCTTCATTATTTTGGTGGTATAAGACCAACCAAAACTCCATGACCATCCCGTTTTCTAGTAAATGCTAGTGTGGTTACCATCCTTTACTAAGTAAGTAAGTATCTGCCTTCTAAACTCTCACTTCCAACGGATATGACGGACACCAGCAACTGGAAGATGCTGTAGATGAGGGGGAATGAAAACATGACCTCCAGCTCAGCAGGGCTGAAGGACAGCTGGACGATGGTGCTGCACAGCTGGGAGTTCTGAAGACCCGTCTCCAACCCGATGGTTCGACACCTGAAGAGAGCAGGCAATGACCAACGACCTTGTAAATGAGTTTTTGTCTATGGATAGATGATTAATACAACTAAATATGACTCTATCCCAATCCAGAAGCTTTGTGCAACAAATGCAAACATCGCTGTCCTCCTACCTGTGCCAGGGTTGCCCCGCAAAGCGAGCAAAGAAGAACCCCAAGCTGAAACCAATGAAGGGGTAGATCGTTCCAATAATCCATAAGGATGGATCAATGTCCCAGGAGGACTGGTAGAGAATTCCTCCAACCACAGCTATGATGAGAATAAGAGCAAAGCCTACACAGGACCCCACCTGCGCACAGCAGACACACATGACATTTCATTGGGTGAAGACTTACATGGAAATGGAAAGTCACAACAAATATCCTAATCAAATAGCAGACAATATTTCACGTTTCTTACCTTAAGGATTTTTTTTGCATAGTGGGGCCACTTCCGTTTAACAAGCATTCCCAGACCGGTTGGGACGAGAAGAGAAACTAGAGTGAGACCTGAGGAGACAACGATTTCACAACATCATTGTAATAAACCTGTACAGTGCACATGGGTTAGCAATCAACTAAGAGTTTCTTCCTTACCAATACTGTCGTATGGGATCTGGATGCTTCCCGTGGAGGTCCAGGTGGCGGTGTATATGATCAGACAGAGAGGCATCATCCCCAAGGCCAGGATGGAGGAGCAGGCGGTCATACTGATACTGAAGAGGGGAGAATGCCGTCAGGGTCTATCAAGCTTCTTTAATAACGGAGTCATGATCAACTCATATCTCACTATGGGATTTGCTCATTGGGACCATGATGGCAGTCATTCTTCCATACTGTTCACAGTATGGTGAGGACACATAAAGGGGCCCTGAGAATGAATTCTAAATGTACGGTAGCAATGTACACTGTACACGGAAACGTTGACTTGATTTAAATGTCAGCAAGTTACACAGATTGATTTAGGTTGTTTGAAGGCAATAATATTCAGTTTAAATGAAATGATTAGGTTCAACGTAATATTAGTGCTTTCAACTAACTAATACAATTATCAGTTGACATAACAAATGTAAATAAACTAAACATTTTAGTTTTTGCAGTGTGAAAAGATTATCTGCTGATTATTGTCTCGATGTATCGTTTTGTGAATGAAATGAAAACCTCAGGTCCATGTCTCCATCCAGCCAGTAGCAGATGACGTTGGAGCCAGAGCCCCCGGGACAGCAGCCCATGATGATGATGACGATGGCCTGCACAGGCAGCACATTGAAGGCCGTGGATAAGGCGAAGGCAGTGAAAGGCATGATGCCAAACTGGCAGAGGAAGCCGATGAAGATGCCCCAGGGTCTCCTGATGTGGCCCCACAGCTTGGAGGCGTCCACAGTGCAGCCCATGGAGAACATGACCATGGCGAGCATCACGGTGAGCACGATGCTCATCGCCAGGCTCAGCTTCTCATTGAAGCTTCCGAGAGGAACGAGGCAGTTTGCCCCTGAACACACCGCAGCCAGAGGCTCGCAGCCGGTGGGCGCTGCAGTTTGTAATACGGACATTGTGGACAATGCACGGCAGCACAAGAAGATAAGCAGTGGCTCCCAATCTGAAAATAGAAAACGAGCTTGTAACTCTTAGAATCCACAAGACTTCTTCCGTTTCTCCGTCTCCAATATCCAAGAAGATGGTGGCTTCAGTGACGAGAGCTCTCTGCTCTTTATACCCCGCTGCAGCCAAATACTGTTGGGAGGGGAAATCAGCTGAAACTAAATAAAATATTAACCAATTCTTGTGTTTTTATGGGGTCAGTGTTCAGTAGCCTATGCATATAAAAAGAGAATCATTCTAAAATGTGAACTGTCATTGCAACACAGTTCCAACTTTGACTGCCCTTTGCCCTCTGTAAACTTTATTGGGCAGCTATGCAGCATCATCACGCTGCGGTGCCAGTAAGGGAAGATGCTGTTTCAGGGACACGACACACCCTGAGCCACAAGCTATTCCTCCCATAGGATCTATAAGACGGACCCAGCTTAGCCTCTGCAATGGGAAAATGGCTCAGATGTCAAATCTAGTTAAATCCAGTGGTTCAAGAATGACTGATATATTACTTTGGGAAAAGTACCAATACTAAATTGTAAAACAAAATATATAAAGTTAATGTACCAGAAGTAGAAGTACTCTTTAGGCGTGATTGCTCATTTCAGAATCGCATATATTTATTTGCTGGATTATGATTATTAATGCATTCATGTGTTTACAGCTGGTCAATGTAGAGCTCATTTGAATGACTTCATATACTGATGCTGGATCTTAAATTATAATTATACGTCAACGGTTATTTCATAATTGATTTATGTTCTGTGTTAGCTAATCGTTTAAATACAAAAAATAACTTGTATGAGCTGTGAAATAAATATAGTGGAGCAAAAAGAATAATATTAGCTTCCAAAATGTAGTGAAGTAGAATGATAAAGTAGCATCAAATAAAAGGTACTTCGAAAGTGACAGACGTGAAACCATTGGTTCAATCTAAATATCTGTGTATCTAAGTGTAGAGAATAGTATATTCTCACACAAAAGCTTGTTCATCATTTTCTTTTGAATTCAAATGTTTGCAACATGCAGGATATGTATGGGAAGGATAATCAGGAGTTCCCGAGGCGAGGATTGTTCCACAGTGTGCGGAGAGGTCAATGGGCACAGCTGCGAATGTGAAACTGCATGGGTTCACATGGAAACACTACTGTGACTGTGCCACTCTGGAAGCACACATGTGACATTCAATGGCATGCATAGTGGGAATATCATAACAACAAATCAGTGCCTTTGTATCAAATGTGTTGGGAAAGTATCCGATAACTTGTTCTGCGTTGTGAAGAAGATATTTCCAAATGTACAAGAATAGACTAGCTTGGAGTCTCACAGCTTTAATATCTCATAAAGATGTTTCTCGTGATCATTACCTGATCATTCAGTAACTTCGTTTATCATAGATTTGTTAGTCGTTTATAATTGTTAAATAGCTTACATCTCTGAATCTTATGTTCACCCTAAATGTTGTAAAACAATAACACATAAAAAGATGGGCGTGAATCTGTTTTATAAGCACTTTACGTGGCCATGCCAACAATGGACACAATAAAATAGTTGAAGTGTGATAAACATCTTTTCACAATGTTCTGCAGCTGACACGTATTCATTGTGCTTTGCACAAAGTCAATGATTCCAATAAAAGCACACAATATTAGCACGTTTACTGTACAGAAATGTTTTGCACTGTCAAGTTGTTCTTACCTTCTGAGGGTCCGACCGAAGAGTGTGAGCCTTTGCAGGAAACAGGTAATGCTAAACGTTAAAGTTAAAGGACAACTTAAGAATGAGTTATATATTGTTTTTAGAAATGAAACTGTCTATGCCACTATGTATTTGGACAATAAAATAATAATAAGATGTTGCAAGCTGCAGTTAGTGGTACTGTTTAACTTGACACATCCCTCATGTCAATGTAACACTTTTTACATTTGTTTTATAGAGAACCGCAGTGACGCGTCCTAAAACCCGGAAGTAGTAATAGCACTTCCGGTTCCTTCGTCAAAAAGCATTTTCTCCATAGGGTTTTGGAAAATAGCTCGAAATAAGGTCTGTGGTTGACACACATTTAAGAGATAAATCACGTTTTGTTCTACGACATTAAATACGTCAGCAGTGACCCCACTGGTGATTTCTGAAGAGTTTACGTGTCTGAAAAACGATGGTTGTTACCGAGTGGCTGAATAGTAGTGATGGCAGTTTGACACTGAAGCTTCGAACGAAGCTTCAACCCTGGACTTCCTATTCCATAGAAGCAGTGCTTGCTTCAAATCACGTGACATGTGACGTCCGAACCAGCAACTGCTTCATTTCCAGAATTAATCACTTGACTGGTTCGCGGTCCATTCACGCGATTCAATGCACTGCCTCGTCTCGATTCTGACAGGTGACAGGTTGAAACCGTTTCAAATGTGAGCGCTTCAACACTTTATGACCGCTCTAAACAATGCGCAATGTGTGGGTTGTTGTTGCTGTTGAGTTGTTGTTGGTATTTCATTTGATATCATTATAGAGCAAGCCAGGAAGAAAGATAGGTCGTTCTGGCTCGGGAAACACTTCGAAATGTGGGGAAGCTGTGAACAAAAAGACAATTATCAGTAATATAAAAACAGTTCAATATTTTAAGGAATAGATAGCCCAGTGGGTACAGCCCACGGCCCGAATGCGGCGATGTCCTCCGCGCAGTTAGTTCAAAGCCCGGAATGGATGTATTTTAATCATTGCTTTTCAACTTTAATAACTGATAAAAGGCCCTCTCCGCCCAAAAAAATGTCCAACACTCTCTAGTCTCTTCTCAATAACCCAATACACACAATTATCAATCTTTAATTGCAAAGAGAATATGATATTCAGTCTTAGTGTGTGTGTGTGTGTGTGTGTGTGTGTGTGTGTGTGTGTGTGTGTGTGTGTGTGTGTATCGAATATTTTTCAAGGCAAAGATACGTTAAACCCACTGCAGCCTTGCACTTCGCCAGGAGAGGTCGCTGTAACTGAAGCTTCGAGAAATGAACCTATTTCCGACACAATTGTCCAAGTGGTTCGATGCTTCATTCAAAGCTTCATTTTGCCATCACTACTGAATAGGACTACAGAAATTGTCGAGGCCGCTGTACGTCATTACGCCTAACACGTAAACACTCCCGCTAAGTTTGTTTTCCCCTGTGTTCTGCTGGGTTCTGCTTGAAAGCAAGTACCTGACGACAGGGTCGGCGTCATGGGGGGGTCATTCGCGGGAAATGCCCCCCCAAATGAGTCACTGTGCCCCCCCAACGCAGGGTGGGCAAGCCTTGACACTTTGCCGTTTTTTTTTAATCATATAAGTGAAAACGTTTCCACTAAAGGTTTTTTGGTGTGAAATACGTCAGAAATAAATAATACAAATATAAAACATAGCCTGAGCTGTGCTCACTGCTGCTCTCTGATTGGTGTGTTGCTTGACCAATGACCCCGACCTTTGCTTTGTTGCCATTACGTGGCTGTGTGTTTAGATGAAAGCCTCACTGGCTCAAATGCGGTGCTTCCGGTGTAGGTACCAGATATGTTCGGGGTACCAGATATGTACGGGTGTATTTCCGTCGCATCCGTCATCCGTCATATTCGTCTACTCACCTCCCTCTGCTCCCAGCGCTCTGCTGCCACACACCGGCCGTCTGCGGAACTGCAGCCGGAGGAACTCGGTACAGCTTGTTATGTGTGTGTACTTGTGCACATAAATAATGTTTCTAATTATTTACAATTAAAAAATATATATATTCTGCGTTACTTTAGCCAACACTTTTTTATAAGGCCACGAGATTAGATAATTACGAAATGTGTAGATAGAATACATATCTTTCAGGTTGTTATTTTGTCATTGTTTAATGTTTTATTTGCCTTTTAGTATTTTGATATAGTATCTGAACTTTGGAGAGGAGTTGGGAGACACACGACACATCAAATCACATCTACAGATCAAGACGAAGCAAATGGAAGTACTCCTAGCGTGAACATGTTTGTGAAAACGTGTGCAAAGTCTCCGAAAATCCTAAAAATAAGTCCTAGCACTTGGCACATTTAATAAAACCACAGCATGCGATCTCAGGCAATAAGTACTTTCAATTCGCAGAGAGATCAGGGAGCAGATGGGGAGGACTTGTTTTTACTGAATGATGTGTTTTTTTTATGGGGAATTCAAATATGAGCTTATTTTTAGGATTTTCGGAGACTTTGCACACCACAACCCCTCCTGCAGGCAGGCAGGCAGGGGTTAAGCTACATCCCATTGAAGTTACTTCCTCCCGCGCCTCACCTCTAAAACAGGCGTCAGGGTAGCGCTGGCAAAAGGCAGTTGCAACAAATTCACAAGATGTTTCGTTATATTGTTATGACATTAGGGTCATGCAGAGCGAGATCGCTACCCCTTTAAGAGAGGGGCGTGACGCGTGCATGTGTGCGTGGGTATGGTAGAGCAAGCGAGCGGGATACATGTTTTCTAGAAGTAAACAAGGCAGCAGAAAAAGGAAGGTCTGTGATCTTGCGAATCTATCTCGCGAAACAGAAGAGCTAAATAAATGCAACGACCTCCCAAGAAGAGCTCGCCTCTCTCCAGTCTTTTCGATAAAATGGGTTATTGAACCCGAAGCGTGTTGCTTCTGCTGGGAGACGACAGAGTCAACCCCCCCCCCTCCCGTTTCCACGACTACGGTCTGGGAGCCGACAGGAAATTCAACACTATGCATTTCTACCTTTAGTTTAGGGTTAAGGTGAGTTCCAGGCAGTCTTGGGTGTAACGTGTTTCAGTAACGTATTACTTGCGTACGAAGAACGTAATGCATTACTAATGCAGTTCGGGTAATTACTACCCATTACAATGCTCAGTAATTAACGCAGTTTCAAGCTTCAACACAATATTACCTGAAATGAATGGTGTTTCGTAGGGCTTCTTCTCCTCAATGACAAGTCGCTGCACATTATCCTGGTTATGACACGACCAGATACTAAATAAATTAGGAATTCACTCCCAATATTAATTTAATGATTATTGACTAAATGATCGTATTTTTCTCTTTTTTCTTCCCCAAAAAAAAATACAAATGTTCCGTTTCTGGTGCACCAACGGCTGAATCTGCTACAACAACATCTCCTCGGCAGTAGGGGAGCAACAACTAATCGATCAAAATTGATTACCAAATTAAGTTGCCAACTTATTCAGTCGTCGATTCATTGGTGATGTCATCACGTGTGTTTTACGCGCCGTTAAGCTCCAACGTATTGGTCTTTTATCGGTACCGGAGACATCTATAATAGGCTATATGTCATGTATATTTACGACCTATCCTTCCACGCGAGCATTTTAGTTTAAGCATTAAGCACTCCAAATGCGGAGGCGCTTGCTCCGTCATCGCAGCTCGCAACGATTCCCCGTTCTGCCCTTATAAATCCATGATCAAATTCTGCTCGCAACCCGCAAAATAAAGCAAAAGTCTAGACAACTTGAAAGGATATGGCGTTCCACTAAACTTGAAGAATCTCGTTTAATCTGGCATATTACACTCAATGAATATAAGAAAGCACTGCGTAAAGCGAGAGCAGCCTACTACTCTTCATTAATAGATGAGAATAAGAATAATGCAAGATTTCTTTTCAGCACTGTAGCCAGGCTGACAGAGAGACACAGCTCCAATGAGCCTTCTATTCCCACAGCACTCAGTAGTAATGATTTTATGTGCTTTTTTAACGATAAAATTGTTCCTCTTAGAAACAAAATTAATGACCTCTTGCCTTTGACCAGTATAGTGTTATCAACAGCTCCCGGAATCGTAAGTTCTAATATTACACTAGATAGTAAACTAGAATGCTTTTCAGCCATTAACCTTGAACAATTACATGAAATGATTCTCTCTTCTAAACCATCAACGTGCATGTTAGACCCAATTCCAACTAAGCTGTTGAAGGAAGTTTTTCCATTAATTATCACTTCTTTATTAAATATTATGAATATGTCTTTATTATCAGGCTATGTTCCACAATCATTCAAAGTAGCAGTGATAAAACCGCTTCTTAAAAAGCACAACCTCGATCCAGAGGTTTTAGCCAACTATAGACCTATTTCTAATCTTCCGTTCCTCTCAAAGATTCTTGAGAAAGCGGTCGCAAAACAGTTGTGTGATTACTTAAAAAACAATGATTTATTTGAAGATTTTCAGTCTGGCTTTAGAACACATCATAGCACAGAGACAGCTCTAGTTAAAGTCACAAATGATATTCTAATAGCCTCAGACAAGGGACTTGTCTCTATTCTTGTTTTGCTCGATCTCAGTGCTGCATTTGATACTATCGACCATGATATCCTATTGCAAAGACTAGAGCACTTAGTTGGCATACAGGGAACTGCTTTAGGCTGGTTTAGGTCCTATCTATCTGAACGCTCTCAGTTTGTACGTGTTAACGATGAATCTTCAACGCAAACCAAAGTTAGCCATGGAGTGCCACAGAGCTCAGTGCTCGGACATATTTTGTTCACATTATATATGCTTCCGTTAGGCAATATTATAAGGAATCATTCTGTAAACTTTCATTGTTATGTGGATGATACTCAACTATATTTATCAATCAAGCCTGATGAAATTAATCATCTAAATAAAATTCAAGACTGCCTTAAGGACTTAAAAACGTGGATGACCTTAAACTTTTTGATGTTAAACACGACCAAAACTGAAGTTATTGTACTTGGCGCGAAGAATCTACGAAATAAATTATTTAAAGATATACTAACTATGGATGGCATTAATTTGGCCTCCAGTGAGACTGTAAGGAATCTTGGTGTTATATTTGATCAGGATTTATCCTTTAACGCCCACATAAAATCAATTTCAAGGACCGCCTACTTCCATCTACGTAACATTGCAAAAATCAGGCATATCTTGCCTCAAAGCGATGCAGAGAAACTAGTCCATGCATTTGTTACTTCTAGGCTGGATTATTGTAACTCTTTATTATCAGGGAGTACCAAGAAGTCAATCAAGTCGCTTCAGCTGATTCAAAATGCTGCGGCTCGTGTACTAACCAGAGTTAGGAAAAGGGACCACATTACTCCTGTTCTGGCTGCCTTACACTGGCTCCCTATAGAACACAGGATAGAATTTAAAATTCTTCTTCTCGCCTACAAAGCCCTTAATGGGCAGGCGCCATCTTACCTTAAAGAACTCATTATACCCTACTGTCCTACTAGGGCATTGCGTTCCAATAATGCAGGGTTGTTGGTTGTTCCTAGAGTCTCTAAAAGTACAATGGGAGCCAGAGCCTTTTCTTATCAAGCTCCACATTTGTGGAATCAGCTTCCAGTTTGTGTTCGGGCGGCAGACACCCTATCCGTTTTTAAGAGTGCGCTTAAGACCTTCCTTTTTGATAAAGCTTATAGTTAGGGCTGATTAGATTCAGCCCCTAGTTTTGCTGATATAGGCTTAGTTTGTCGGGGGACATCTTACTTCTTCCTTCTCTCTGTCTATACCTGTGTACTCTCATGTTCCGATTTACCCAGCTTCCCCAAAGTGTCTATATACGCTGGGATCCGGAGTCATGGATGATCCTGCGGTCTTGTGTCCTGGATCGCGAGCGCTGGATCTTGAGTCGTGGCTGTGGTCCTGGATCATCGGTCCTGGATGGATATCCTCGTGGATTCATCTTCCTATTACACACATGCATTTCCAAACATTTGGACTACCTATGTTGCAAATGTATTATCTTTCAATTTACACACGGCATCTATTGCACGTCTGTCCGTCCTGGGAGAGGGATCCCTCCTCTGTTGCTCTCCCTGAGGTTTCTCCCATTTTTCCCTTTTAAACTGGGTTTTCTTTGGAAGTTTTTCCTTGTACGATGTGAGGGTCTAAGGACAGAGGGTGTCGTATTGTCATACTGATATTCTGTACACACTGTGAAGACCACTGAGACAAATGTAACATTTGTGATATTGGGCTATATAAATAAACATTGATTGATTGATTGATTGCTCCGCTGCTAATCAAGGCGTCTCATCTTCATCCCTGCAACAACTCGGACGATGGTCCTCCTCTGCCTTCACATCATACATCCGCCCGGACATCAGTGCCGTGCTGGCCATAGATATATATAAACACTAGATGGCTCATGGGAGATTTTCCAGCGTAGCTGACCGGCCGCCATCTTGCTACAGTTAACAGTTACTCTGATTTACAAACGGTTTGGTTTATTATAAACATGATTAGCATGGCTATGATACAGGATGCTTGGACATGTTGAAATTGCAGCTTTTCTTTGTGTATGTGGTTGTATTTATTAGCTGGCTAATAACAAGAGGCTGTCAGTGAGACCTAGTATTACAAAGTTGACCCAGCAACTTTACACCAGTGGGAGAGGCAGAACTGCTCTTTCTTTTCAACATAACTTAAGTTACACATGATTTCTTCCAAGTGGTTTGGCTTGTTAAAAACATCTTGCATTATGATACAGGAATTTGCTGGCTTTGTGTTTACAGAAGTACCTGACTATGCCGGACTTTTGTGCAGCCTACGGATGCTCTAATCACCGCAGTCTGGAAACAAGAACACGTGGGATCACCTTTCATGTGTAAGATATGAAAATATTATGACTAAAATTAGGATAATCGTTAATTACTTAGGGGATGTATGTACATTACAAGTCCTGCTCCACAGGATCAGTGGGGCTATGTGAGATAATAGTATTGCAAGATTGTTGTTGACCCAGCCTCTTTAGAATATGTTGTTACCATTTCTTTACACAATTATTTAATGTTTCTATTGGACATCTTTTTTATTTCTCTTAGTGTGGTTGTCTTATTCTTAAAGTAGGCTATACATACATGCATACATACCAAAAATATGATAATTTCGATGTGTATTTTTGTCCTACCCTTAATGTTAAAGGAAAGAAGGGAGGAACATGTTGACAATAATTTATATATCTGGCTACTTTCTCATGTTTTTAAGGTTTCCCAAAACCAAAGAGAGGAGGAGGCAGTGGGAACTCGCCCTAAGAAGGGACGGTTTTGTTTCCTGTGACAGGACACTGCTCTGCAGTGAGCACTTCAGAAGTGAGGAATTTGACCGGACAGGAGACGCAGCACTATGTTCCCCACATATGTTTATGTTTGCTCAGTCTAATAAACCCATAACATGGTTGTGAAAGAATACCAAAGCTGAGGCTGGACGATGATTGATTGTTGGTGTGCCATGTGTTCTTCTTAATAATAATACATTTATTTTGGAGGGCCGCCTTTCATAACACCCAAGGACACATAGGATAGTTTATGTTTAAATTGTTCCCTATATTGCATAGGGGCAATATAGGGAACAATTTAAACAGTGGATTTTGTGATATATCACACGGGATGAGACAAGACAAACCACAAATGGACTACAGAAGGACACAAAAGGACACATGGTACAGTTTATATTATTCTTGGTCTTTTTTCAATAACATATTTCAAAGGTTCTGGATTTGTTTACAAATCTAGAAACTAAATACAAAACTAGGATGATATGAAGATCTCATGTCAAAAATAATTGTGATAAATTAGACAGAACTGGCCTGTCTGTGAGCACATTTTATGTTGGTTTGGTTCTTCTGATAAAGGTGTGAATATCTAAATAATATACCAACATATGCTATTGTCATTAGTTGTGTCCCTGTTCTTAAAGCTAAGGCATTGCTAAATTAACAACTCTTGGCTTACAGAGTGGTAACATGAGACCGATTTGTATATATAAAATATAAATGTATTTTAATTTTATAATTTATTTTAAATATTAACAATATAATAAAATAAATTGAAATATATACACCGGCAAATATTTAATATAAATACTGTGTGTGTGTGTGTGTGTGTGTGTGTGTGTGTGTGTGTGTGTGTGTGTGTAGCTATTGCTTTATATGATTAATGTTATTTTCATATGAAAGTCCATGATTATAAGTATGCAGTATCATAACTACATCTTTGATGTTTATAAAAAACTAAACCGTTTGAAAATTGGTTGAAAATTGAGCAAGCTATGGTTATTTAAATAGTAAACCATAATGTTATGAATGAGAGAACTCCCTGTAGCAAGATGGCGGCCAAGTGGCAACGTCGATCTTCATTGGCCAGCAGCGCAGGTGAGTCATCTAGTGTTTATATATATCTATGGTGCTGGCTATCCAAAGGTCCCTCAAACACTAAATATGGTAAATATACCTATAACTGGTGTGGTAACATGTCAGCATGTATATGTGTCTACGGTTCATTATCTGTCAGGCTATGACTCCGGATCTGCATATGCTAATCTTGCAAGTGTAGGTTGCGGACGTGGGTCCGCGTCACGTTTAACCCTGCGATAACCCTGCGGGTGCAGGTTGCGGACACAGGTCCGCGTTTAGGTTTAACCCTGCGGGTGCAGGTTGCGGAAACAGGTCCGCACTTAGGTTTAACCCTGCGGGTGCAGGTTGCGGACACAGGTCCACGCTTAGGTTTAACCCTGCGGGTGCAGGTTGCGGACACAGGTCCGTGCTTAGGTTTAACCCTGCGGGCGCAGGTTGCGGACACAGGCCCGCGCTTAGGTTTAACCCTGCGGGCGCAGGTTGCGGACACAGGTCCGCGCTTAGGTTTAACCCTCCGGACGCAGGTTGCGGACACAGGTCCGCGCTTAGGTTTAACCCTGCGGGCGCAGGTTGCGGACACAGGTCCGCGCTTAGGTTTAACCCTGTGGGCGCAGGTTGCGGACACCGGTCCGCGCTTAGGTTTAACCCTGCGGGCGCAGGTTGCGGACACAGGTCCGCGCTTAGGTTTAACACTGCGGGTGCAGGTTGCGGCCAGTGGGCCCGCGCATGTCTAACTCTCAGCCCGGAAGCGATTCCGGCGCTCATCATGTCCCCATGTTAATCTCTTTTTTCATCCATAGATCTCCGCAGCCAGCCGCAAGGTAAGGATTGCTCACAGCTCCGTACTTCATACTTCACTTCTTTTGGGGGTTCATCAGAGCAGTTCTTTCCCTCCTGAATGATCATCCTGCAAACCCGGGGCCTAATCGCCAAAACATCATTACAGTTACTTGTCGTAATACGTCAATCACTATTCCCACATATCATGTGTCCCGGTAATAAACATGTACTCATACATCACGTCTCTCCTGATTGAAATGTAGCTCAGCGTAAGTTCAATCAGGAAGACAACATCATCGGGTGTCACACGTTATCTCAATAAGTGATCAGGGGCATTACGCCCCGGCTAGCCAATCATCGCACCTGCTAACCCCTTTAAATCTGCTCTCCCCTTCCTCCCATCATCCTCACTCAGATGATGGAAGACAATCTTAATCACTCAATCAGTTTATCAGCATCTATGACTCATCCTGGCGCACTTAACTGCTATTAAGCTATACTATATCGTGTGTCATGTCTCAGCATTTAACTAAGTGTACGTCTTTTCTGCGTGCATTCTGCACTTCATTCATATTCTCGGGTTTGCTCACTTGGCTCGCATCAATCCAGGCTATGATATTCATGCATTACTGTACTCCAGCTAACAGCTCGTGCTTACTTTTACTTCTCCCTCTTCGCCCGTACATCGGCTCGTGCTGCAATCCAAGAGCTCTTCAGTTTACCGATGGTAAATAATGCATAACTGGCGTCTTAATAGCATATCAGGTCTTTCGTTCAGATAGGCGCAGCCACCTCTGCTGCAATCAGGCATTTCTCCCTCATCCCTGCAACTCGGGCGGTGGTCCTCCTCCGCCTTCACATCCCACATTCGCCGGACATCAGCGCGTGCTGGATATCCAAGGTCTCTCAAACACTAAACAAAATGGTAATTATGCCTACACTAGTGGTGGTGGTTTCATAGCACGTCAGCATACGTGTCACTGTGTTCATGTTTAACCCTGCACGTCAGGTCGTGACCTCCGGGTCCGTGTTCATGTTTAACCCTGCACGTGAGGTCGTGACCTCCGGGTCTGTGTTCATGTTTAACCCCGCACGTCAGGTCGTGACCTCCGGGTCCGTGTTTAACCCTGCACGTCAGGTCGTGACCTCCGGGTCCGTGTTTAACCCTGCACGTCAGGTCGTGACCTCCGGGTCCGTGTTTAACCCTGCACGTCAGGTCGTGACCTCCGGGTCCGTGTTCATGTTTAACCCTGCACGTCAGGTCGTGACCTCCGTGTTCATGTTTAACCCTACACGTCAGGTCGTGACCTCCGTGTTCATGTTTAACCCTGCACGTCAGGTCGTGACCTCCGGGTCCGTGTTCATGTTTAACCCCGCACGTCAGGTCGTGACCTCCGGGTCCGTGTTCATGTTTAACACCGCACGTCAGGTCGTGACCTCCGGGTCCATGTTTAACCCCGCACGTCAGGTCGTGACCTCCGTGTTCATGTTTAACCCCGCACGTCAGGTCGTGACCTCCGGGTCCGTGTTCATGTTTAACCCTGCACGTCAGGTCGTGACCTCCGGGTCCGTGTTCATGTTTAACCCTGCACGTCAGGTCGTGACCTCAGTGTTCATGTTTAACCCTGCACGTCAGGTCGTGACCTCCGGGTCCGTGTTCATGTTTAAACCTGTACGTGAGGTTGTGACCTCCGGGTCTGTGTTCATGTTTAATATTATTGCCATATCTAACCCTGTATGCCAGGTAGTAAAGCTTCGGGTCTGTATAAATGTGTCCCTGCTAAGTTCAGGTTGCCCCGCACGTTCAGGGCGCCCCGCACGTCCGGGACGCCCCGCACGTCCAGGATGCCCCGTATGGCCGGGATGCCCCGCACGTCCAGGATGCCCTGTATGGCCGGGATGCCCCGTACGGCCGGGATGCCCCGTACGGCCAGGAAGGACGCCTGGGAGGCATCAGTACGTCTAAATTCCCACATGTATTAATCTCTCATTTTCATCCATAGATTTCCACTGCATCCCACAAGGTAAGATGTCTTCACGTTCAGTACTTCATACTTCACTTCTTTTGGGGGTTCATCGGAAACGGTTCTTACAATGTCCTACAAAACCTGGGCCTAATCGCCAAAACACATTTCAAAACACATTTCATTCACTTGCTATAAACTGTCATCATTATGTTTCATTTATATAATGTGACCGATAATAAACATGTATTCCATACATCACGTCTCTCCTGATTGAATTACAGCGTCCCGTAAGGGCGGTTACTCTTTGGTTTATAAACTCCCGCCCTCCACAGCTTTATAACATAGCATGTACTGCACTTGTTTGTCCCGCACCAAACGCATAGTTCACGTCACTTCCGGTAAAATAAGTCATGTGACTCACCAAAATGGCGCCGCCCATAGGGTTGATGTTATTTCGGTAATTAATCAGCTTAAAATCACTGATAACGTCATCGGATAGACTGGCAGAGACTGGTCTGTTTTATCGGATGATAATTATTTAAAAATGCGTGTCATGAGGATTGCCTCCCTTTAAAGTGTTCAAAGTGCAGTTTCAGTGCAAGTCAGTTGAAACGATTTTAAGTTGGCGTGACGTTGAAGTCGTGCGACCCTGCTGCTGTACTGGCTTGTAGTTTGTTTATAGCATAACGTTAGCATTTAGCTTTTGGTGACTAGATTTATGATTCAAAAATTATAAAAGTAGGGGAGACATGTGGAGATTATCCGGCTGAACAAAACGTGATCCCTCTCTTAAATGTGTGTCAACCACAGACCTTATTTCGAGCTATTTTCCAAAATCCTATGGAGAATTTGCATTGCTTTTTCACGAAGGAACCGGAAGAAGTTTACTTCCGGGTTTTACGACGCGTCACTGCGGTTCTCTATTAGACTAACATCAGGACTGATATCCAACCATTTAAAACATGTTTAAATCTTTTTGGGCTTTCAGTTTTATTTCAAATATTAATGAGTAAACTAGTGTTTTTTTAAATCTTTTCTAAAATGTAAACGTGGAGAAAATTCAGCAATAAAATGTTGATCTTATATTAAAGAGGCTCTATTATGCTTCCTGTGTTTTCCCTTTCCTGTAATAGACTAGGCAGAATTTCAGAAAATGTGCTTACTTGTATTTATTATGCTATACAACATTTCTAGGGGTATTAAGGGGTGCTGAATCCAAATCTGCTGTATATGAAGCTCAACATTTTTCCAGAATGCCTCAAAATTAAGATATCCAACATGTCCAGGCCAGGCTGAAATCTATTTTAGTACATTACTTTTTGACTAAACAAGGTACACACTAGAATGAAATGTGTTTTTATATGTTTTCACACATGGGGAATTTTAGATCAAATGTGAATAATCAGCTTGAAATCATACATGTATAGTGAAAAAGGTGGTCATTAGTGATAAATAAGTTGTCAGACTCAACCAGGGCTTGCTTAGAAAGTGTATTAACACAATTTTTATTTGGCCACCAAACCATAACGTAAACATGACGTGATTAGGCCTACAGTGGAGCAACAGTACCGTCAACAAAGCCCAATAGATGCTTTTATTTGCTCCAATACAGTAAGAACATGGGTGGTATTGGAATGTTCAACTCAATAAGAATACAAATCATACTGAAATGGTAAAAACCTCATTCAAGTATCTCATAAAACACCACCATATATCAATGATTACAAAATAATAATAATAATAATAATAATAATAATAATAATAATAATAATAATAATAATAATGTAAAAATATTAGGCTGTCAGTCGATTAAAATAGTTAATCGCACATTAATCGCACATTTTCTATCTGTTCTAAATGTACCTTAGAGGAATATTTTTCAAGTTTTTAATACTCTTATCAACATATGATAAGTGCTTTTCTCATGAATATTAAACACAACAACCTCTGAACATTACAAATATTCGCCTCAATTCAACCTGGAACCTCTCTCATTCAATAATACAATACAAATGGTGTGTGTGTGTGTGTGTGTGTGTGTGTGTGTGTGTGTGTGTGTGTGTGTGTGTGTGTGTGTGTGTGTGTGTGTGTGTTATGGATCGTTGGAGCTATGTGCAACTCAAGGCATATGCTCGAACGGGAGCTGCCTGGACGCTGAAATCATGTTGCGCACTATCCGTGCTGAGTGTGCTGACTTCTCCTCCAATGTCCCGCTGTCTGGCTTCCTGCATCAAGTCAAGTGCTCGGCGCAGTTGTGGCGAAATGTCGCTCCTCTGTTTTCATTTAAACAGCTCCTTATATCCGTTAGCGCAGCTAGCTAGCACCAGATGCTAACAACAACAATGCACGTAAGGTCTCTCTCTCGCTCGCTCGGGCCACACATACACACACCCTCCCGGTCCTCCAGATGGCCAGTCGGTGCCTGCCGGTGAGCGTGGAAGTGTGGTCTGCCACGGGAGGAGCGGGGCTGTCAGCATCAGCTTGGAGATGGTATTTTAAACTCGATGCGCTCTGAAACTACTGGGCGGCCGAGAAAAAAAATACACATGTGTTAATCGCGTTAAAATAATTAGTGGCGTTAATCTTTTTTTGCGTTAACGCGTTATTAACGTGTTAACTTGACAGCCCTAAAAAATATATTAAAACAACAAATAAACCCAAATTATAGCTCTCAGGCCATCCAGTGATAAGGCAATGAAGAAGAAGGAGTGGGCCTGTTCACACTGCCTTTTTTACATCAAACCCTATGGGAAATTTCCAAAAGGCAGGCACTTTTAAAAAGCAGCGTCTTCTTCAGTGTTCCGGCAGGTGTTGTCATGTTTCCTGCTGTTGCATGCCTCTATACATTCCATGTGACTCTTTCTGAATATAATATAATAGACAGATTATGACCAGTACAAGTACAGGTACATTGGAATACACGTTACAGTTATCCTTACACTTATTGTGTTACTTTGTTACTTTTTTTCTCAGTTATAGGTTCACAGTTATCCGGTTATGGTTTCAACAATCTGTTAACAACAAACAGTCAGCAGTATGCAGTCTGACAGGCTGATATTCTCAACCAGTCTATCATATTTGTACGATCTTGTACACATTGATCAGCTAATCCTCTACACATGCCTTCAGCTGCAGCATTGGCTGAGGCATCCCTTGGTACACCCACATGAAGTGAACTCCCTGCAGGCTTTAGGCATAGGTGGCAAAGACAGTAGCTGTGGCACTAACTGACCTTCCTTGTGCATCCATCCCATTTCATCCACTGGAGGAAGATCAGGATGTGGCAGGTGAGCTTGGTTCCAGATTGTCGATTGATAGTGTAAACGCATGATATGAAACTTCACTGCATCTGAGGTTGGTGGCAGAGTCTCTTGTGGACGACCTTTGCAAAACAACTTAACTCTTGCTTTGTTGCATGTATCAACCTCTGGCACACCATACATCTTACAGATACATTTATCTGTTGATGTTACAATACCTTCTGTGAGAGGGCCCTTCCCAAGGCCAGTAAGATCGGTGTGATGTTGCTCGAACACCTGCCAGGCTGTTTTCTTTCCGTGACCGCTGAACTGAGACACACTATCACAGCCAGTGATGGCATGGAAGGCAAGGAGTGTGTCCACTCGATCATCAGATAATAACTTGCGAATGTCATGTACTGGAAAATACTTTGGATCCTTTGATGTCCCGGCTTTAATGTAGAGATGGGTACATCCGATTCTGTCATGTTGTGCTAAAAGTAGAAGAAGCACGTCTGTGTCACGCACTGACACAACTAGTGTGTCCATTGGAGCCTGGATGCAGTGCAAAATCAGACGTGTATCAGCCTCCTCGTGGTCAGCCATTAAAGAGGAGACATCAAGATCTGGATCTGATGACTTGACAGTGGTTGCTTCAGCAAACCCACCCGATACTACAACCACAGGCTCATCTTCTGGGCTGTGTTCTATCAGATGGTTTGAGAGTATTCGAGCGAGATCTGCTTTGTTCTCTTCCAGTGCCATGAAGCTTGACCAGTCTGCTGGAAGTGGAACGGAGTCATTAACGATTTCTCTGCGTACTGGTCAGTGACGCTGTTTACATTTCCTCCTTGTGCCCGCTTTGATGTATTTGTCATGGTACCTGTCAAAGGCTACATCAACCCTCTGGTACTTCTCTCCCATCTTCAACACCGTCTCAGCAAACTTGTTGGCATAGTCGCCAAATGTTGTAGTGTCAGGCGGCTTCCCAAGTGCCATTACAAGTGCTTGGCCATCAATAGCCAGGCAGCTGGGTTCCTGAAGGGGCACATCTGCAGGTGTTTGGACATGGTTTGTCAGCATATTTCCTAAAACAGACTTGTTGGTGGAATGTAGAATGCCGTTAGTTGCGGCCAGAGATGGCGGGATGGGCATGAGTTCATGCTGGAGGACATTTTCCAGGTCTACCTTACGACCTGCTCTGTAAGCTGTGACTAGCCTTTGTAGAATCTGCCTGTCCACTGTGATGGTGTTTTGCTTGTTCTTGGAGAGTTGCACGACTTCATACAAAGAGGCAAATGTCTTGGCTTTGTTCTTTCGAATGGGTGACTTCAGTCCCAAGTGCTGGTCACTAGCTGGATGTTCACACAGACGTTTGTCCACAAACACTTTCATGTGTGCCTGTCCAAGGTGTTCTGCACCAAGCAGAAATTCTTGAATCTCCGGTGTGACCACTTCCTTGTTGAGTATGTTCTTGAGTGTGTCCCCACCATCTTGAAACACACAGTGCTCTTTCAATGATACACATATTTTGCTTTCATCCCTGTCGTCTCTCTCCATTCTACTCTTTGTGCACTCAGTGTGTGTGTACTCATCGTCTTCATCATCTGTTGTCAGTCTCAGCATTTCTTTTGTCTGAGAAGCTATGACTGTTCTCAGATTATACGACAATGTCCATCTACTGAGGGATGTTGCTATCCTGGTGATGCCCACTAAACCACCACTGTTTTTTCCTGTAGCGTTTAGCCACTCAGTACTTTGATCCGCTGAACCTGATTGAAGCGTCGATCACTGCGTTTCACCAAGAAGTTGCCTTTCTGAAACTCGAGGAGGATTTCTGGTGGGAGAGCAGACATCTCAGCCAGGTACACAGTACCCCACCTGGCGTTGTTTATATGATCGTACCTGAAGAAGAAGGGCAGCATACGTTTGAAAGCATACAGGTGGAGATCCCACAATCCATCACGTTGCGCTCTTATGAAGCAGAGTACGATGCTGACCATAGTCATGTAGTCCCACCAGAATGCGGCATTCGGGTCATCAACTGCAAGCGATGCAGCAAACTCTTTCATGGGCTGCTGGAATCTGTCTGTAGTCAGTTTGTGGACCATCTGCGCGATGTGGTCAGCATCTACGGATTGGCAGAGATCTGAGAGTTCAGCTCTCAGTGTAACATCAACCTCATCCAGATATGTGTAAAGCCGTGGGAGCAGTAGCTGCCAAAGAGCCTGTAGGGTAAATGTGTGGGTCCTTATGGCACGTGTACCCCTTACCTGCCATGACATGATGAGCAGCATTTCCTCCCAGTAGATCACACTTGACCCATTGCTCGCTCAGGCCAGAATCAACCATGTGTTGTCCTATCACACCCAGGAAGTTCATGGCAATGTGAAGGCCTCCAAGGCAAGGGATAAGCACGTCCTTGTATTCTTCTACTGACCACTTTAGTTCTAGCAACTTCGGATAAAGTGCCTCGCCCACTGTCAGAATGACATGCTGTTGTTCCATTGATTTGGAGATATGAAGCACTCGCTTGATAACTGTGTTCAGTGTATCGAGTTCAGATGCAGGAGCCTGGATGATAGGTAGGTAGCCTACTGTCGTTTTCTCTGGGTTGACTGTGCTTGCCTTTTGATTGTACAATATCCAGGAAGGCATTGGCTTTTTAGATGTCCTGGACATGAAGAAGGCCATGTCTGTAGCCTGTGCTTTCTGTGCTGAAGGACATTGTTCAGATGACTGTGTGAAACAGTCTTCTGCTAATACACCGCTGAATGGGCGCTCTGTGATTCCTCTTTTTGTTTTTTGCTTTTGTGGGTGGGGGGGCAATAGTGGAGAAGGCAAAGGTTCCATCACAGCACATTTGAAACATGTAACCTCAAAACAATCTACAACGTAAGTAAAAGTAGCCTGATTAAAAACGACTATTTTTGCAATATATATGAGATCTAAGCAGTTTATTCACATTACATCTCAAATCTGAATATGGCATCAGATTGCCCATGTAGGAGAACTTACAAAAGCGCATTTAATTCAAGTTTGTACCTTGTTTAGTGAAAAATATATACTTAAAATAGATTTCAGGCTGGTGGTGGCGGCCATGTTGGATTTCTCAATTTCGAGGCATTTTGGGACATTGTTGAGCTTCATATACAGCAGATTTGGATTCAGCACCCCTTAATACCCCTAGAAATGTTGTATGGCATAAATAAACACAAAATGCCTTCGGGGTTCTGATCTTGTGAAAATTGACCCTGTCTATAGTGTGTTCTATAGGTTTTAGTGCATGTCAATGGTCTGCAGAGGCTACAATCCCTGTGTTCCCTCCAGAGGGAGTTTCTCTCCCACTCACTCCCCCCCCCCTGCCTGTAACATATAGACATCAAAACAGTCACAACACATCCAACACATTGTACGTGATAGACTAAGGGGCAGGACATATCTAAGCTGTTGACCAATCACAACAGAGCTGTGCTAACCAATCAGAGCAGACTGGGCTCTGGTTTGAGACAGAGGGTGAAAAGAGGTGCTGCAGCACAGGCAGTATGAGAAACATAAAGAGCTTGTTGAACATTAAAGCATGGAGACATGTAGAGACACTACATACTGATATACACCTGAACATCAGCAGGAGAGGACTCTTTAAAGTAGAGACACTACATACTGATATACACCTGAACATCAGCAGGAGAGGACTCTTTAAAGTAGAGACACTACATACTGATATACACCTGAACATCAGCAGGAGAGGACTCTTTAAAGTAGAGACACTACATACTGATATACACCTGAACATCAGCAGGAGAGGACTCTTTAAAGTAGAGACACTACATACTGATATACACCTGAACATCAGCAGGAGAGGACTCTTTAAAGTAGAGACACTACATACTGATATACACCTGAACATCAGCAGGAGAGGACTCTTTAAAGTAGAGACACTACATACTGATATACACCTGAACATCAGCAGGAGAGGACTCTTTAAAGTAGAGACACTACATACTGATATACACCTGAACATCAGCAGGAGAGGACTCTTTAAAGTAGAGACACTACAGTACATACTGATATACACCTGAACATCAGCAGGAGAGGACTCTTTAAAGTAGAGACACTACATACTGATATACACCTGAACATCAGCAGGAGAGGACTCTTTAAAGTAGAGACACTACATACTGATATACACCTGAACATCAGCAGGAGAAGACTCTTTAAAGTAGAGACACTACATACTGATATACACCTGAACATCAGCAGAAGAGGACTCTTTAAAGTAGAGACACTACATACTGATATACACCTGAACATCAGCAGGAGAGGACTCTTTAAAGTAGAGACACTACATACTGATATACACCTGAACATCAGCAGGAGAGGACTCTTTAAAGTAGAGACACTACATACTGATATGCACCTGAACATCAGCAGGAGAGGACTCTTTAAAGTACAGAAACGACATACTAATATACACCTGAACATTAGCAGGAGAGGACTCTTTAAAGTAGAGCCACTACATACTGATATACACCTGAACATCAGCAGGAGCGGACTCTTTAAAGTAGAGACACTACATACTGATATACACCTGAACATCAGAGGAGAGGACTCTTTAAAGTAGAGACACTACAGTACATACTGATATACACCTGCACATCAGCAGGAGAGGACTCTTTAAAGTAGAGACACTACATACTGATATACACCTGAACATCAGCAGGAGAGGACTCTTTAAAGTAGAGACACTACATACTGATATACACCTGAACATCAGCAGGAGAGGACTCTTTAAAGTAGAGACACTACATACTGATATGAACCTGAACATCAGCAGGAGAGGACTCTTTGAAGTAGAGTCACTACATACTGATATGAACCTGAACATCAGCAGGAGAGGACTCTTTAAAGTAGAGACACTACATACTGATATACACCTGAACATCAGCAGGAGAGGACTCTTTAAAGTGGAGACACTACATACTGATATGAA
This sequence comes from Champsocephalus esox, assembly GCA_036324585.1. Lineage (NCBI taxonomy): Eukaryota > Metazoa > Chordata > Actinopteri > Perciformes > Channichthyidae > Champsocephalus > Champsocephalus esox. The sequence continues at coordinate 39,338,814 of CM070482.1, read as the reverse complement.
CCTGAACATCAGCAGGAGAGGACTCTTTAAAGTAGAGTCACTACATACTGATATGAACCTGAACATCAGCAGGAGAGGACTCTTTAAAGTAGAGACACTATATACTGATATACACCTGAACATCAGCAGGAGAGGACTCTTTAAAGTAGAGACACTACATACTGATATACACCTGAACACCAGCAGGAGAGGACTCTTTAAAGTGGAGACACTACACACTGATATGAACCTGAACATCAGCAGGAGAGGACTCTTTAAAGTAGAGACACTACATACTGATATACACCTGAACACCAGCAGGAGAGGACTCTTTAAAGTAGAGACACTACATACTGATATACACCTGAACATCAGCAGGAGAGGACTCTTTAAAGTGGAGACACTACATACTGATATACACCTGAACATCAGCAGGAGAGGACTCTTTAAAGTGGAGACACTACATACTGATATGAACCTGAACATCAGCAGGAGAGGACTCTTTAAAGTAGAGTCACTACATACTGATATACACCTGAACATCAGCAGGAGAGGACTCTTTAAAGTAGAGACACTACATACTGATATACACCTGAACATCAGCAGGAGAGGACTCTTTAAAGTAGAGACACTACATACTGATATACACCTGAACATCAGCAGGAGAGGACTCTTTAAAGTAGAGACACTACATACTGATATACACCTGGACATCAGCAGGAGAAGACTCTTTAAAGTGGACACACTACATACTGATATACACCTGAACATCAGCAGGAGAGGACTCTTTAAAGTAGAGACACTACATACTGATATACACCTGGACATCAGCAGGAGAAGACTCTTTAAAGTGGACACACTACACACTGATATGAACCTGGAAATGAGCAGAATAGGACACCTTTAATCTGCCAACATTAAAAACTAAACATCCTTTAGGAATAATAATATATGACATACATTTATTTGGGATAGGGACACTTATTCAGAATCTTTTTGGAAAAGGTTGACGTCAAAGGTGTAACGTTGGGGGATGAGGCTCTGCTCACAGACAACACACTAGAGAGTAAGATGTTTACCTGTCTGTTTCGGCCATGCTTATCTAAGACATCATGAAAAGAAATGTTTCTGTTTACGTAAAAGCCACATTTGTTAAAAGAAGTTGCCACAAAATGTAATTCAAAGATTTAAAGATGCAAATGCTTTAATGTCATACGCGCAATACAGTGTGGTTTTAGTGATGACAATCTAAAGTCTCGGGATCCTCAAATAATGCCACATTCAGAATGGGAAGACATATATTTATTATAAGAAAGAACAACCAAAAAGAAATACTATGCTTTAAATAGTAAAGTAATGGGGATCTTGGTAATACACTGAATATAAATATTTCAACTGCGCTACTCGTATTTCCAAACCTTTGATATTATGCGATTTTCCAGATTTCATTTTTTATTTATATTTTGTATTCCCTATTTGTTATGATAATTATTGTATTGATATTTTAAATATATTTGTCATGGCCATATGTTGCGAAGGGTTGTCATGGCAGAGGATATCCTGAACAAAGCAATAAAGAATGGCATTTATAGTTCAAACCATGCCCACAATCTTATCAGTGTGTCACATTTATCTTACAGTCATATCTCCAAATCACATCCTTCTACTGATTTCAAAGGAGAACCCAAGTCATCCCTTTTGAAGCGTTGTGAGGTGGTTCGTACATGTCTCATCGAGTGTGAATGTGTGTGTGGAGTGTTGTTCTACGTCTACATCCTCACGGTGTGGAATGAGGAAGGATCAGAAAAACTTCTAGGTGCACTTCCGAGGAAGTCTTATCACGTCTTTATCTGCCTTTATCTCCTTCTCTCCATCTGACGTGTGTCCTTGGTGCAGCACGCAGTAAATGTTAAGTATCCTTCTGTGTGTGAAGCTCCGTGTCACGTCAAGGCCATTATCTCAGGAGATCTGAGAGCAGATAACAATCTAATCAGATGATCTGCTCCACCGTTAAAGAAGGAAATAAAGGTTGGATAAAAAAATGAAGGAGGATACGATGAAGTTCAGATTGTGACCTTGTCCCTATAACAACGTGATGACTGCATGTCTGCTGATGTGCTGTCCATTGATCTCTGCAGACTGGATCCATCATATTCAAACGTGGCGTTTGATTAATTAAACTAGCTTTAGAAGCTAGTCTGCAAACAAGGGAAAGAGTTATTTAAAAAACAAGTTGTTTGAGAGGTTGCATGTTGAGCTGTTGTGAAACATACATTTGTATGTTTGTCAAGCGATAATAAAGTGATTAAAAACAGGTGAAGAGAAGAACTGTGGAACAAAGACATTTGGATTATACTTTCCTGAATCCGGGCACCAATATAAAGTGGCTTCGAAATTATACATGGCCTCAACTGTCTGTAATTATTGTCAGCTCCTCATTAAACAACACGTCAGTGTTCAACTAGTGAGTCATATTTGGTGCGTCATAGTTATTTTAACCCTTTGATACACAAATGACCCATGTATGCACGTGTGATATAAATCATAAATCAAAACATACTAAAATAATAATGTATATTATCGGTGATTTGGACCAAACAATACATTTAATGTTTGAAATCTTTATTTGTCACTTCTTCACACTCACAAATAACATATATCATCCAAAGGACAACAGTGATATTTCACTGCTTCTGCAGCGTAACTGTTGTACTGTGGTGAATGTATACACTGATTGAATACAAATCAAATAAAACTGATTGCGCACATTTCCACGTCAGTAACTCACAGATGACATCACACGTCTGCGCCCTCGCACACAGCTGCTTCACTTGGAACACCAGCTGCTGGCTGTTCGGTCTTTGCCAGCTGGGCAGATCTTGCAGCTCTGTCTTTGCCCTTGCCCCTCCTGTCTGGTGTCCTCCTGTGGCTGGGCGGTGTGTGCACTCTTGTTAGCCCACATCTTTCCATTGCCCCTGTGATGTGCTCTTGGAGGTGCGGCGTGCCCTCCATGCGCCTCTTCATATGTGGCATGCCCGGCTCATTGATGAAAAGCCCCTGTGCATTGGTCACCCCCCCCCCACGTCATCAGGGTGCTGTGCAGTAAAGATGGAGGAGGCATTGAGGGTGGCAACATCAGGACATTGTGCCAGAGCAGCATGGGCCACCTCCCTGTTCTCGGTAAGTGCCAACCAGCTGATCCATTGTGTCCACTCCTGACTTGAACAGAAAGTTATCTTTCTGCACCACAGTTATCCCGGAAACTTTGAGAAGACAATAATGATAAGGGTATAATAAAAAAAAACACAGAGCAAAGCAAGGCCTCGTCATTAACATGAGTTGTTTCCGGAATTAGCTTGGATGATTAACACAGTGTATTTATACAACTCATGCTCCTTAACTGCTGCAGGTTTAAAGACCGTGTGAAACAGGTGTAATATACTTAGTTTGAAGGCTGTGTTAGTTATTATATATGCAGTGCTACTTATCGCACCGCTAGTCTACATAATGTGGGGAATGATTCAGGCAGCACTCGGTTGCTGCCAAGCCTTCCTCTCAGTGAGTCAGTCAGGTTACTAATTACCCAGCCATCCATCCATCCAACCATTTAACAGTTATCGTGTAAGATGTCCACTCAGCACACCAAGAAAGCTAGATTGTGTAGAAGGCTATGAGGAAATTAGCCTAAACTTCTCACTTGATGTATTACCTCAGTAAACATTTTCCCGATGAGTTAAGGGTATGCTTGGGGCGGGACTTGTGATTGACAGGTCACATCCACAGTGTGGTCCGGTTTGGGTGTTGTCTTTTTTTGTCTTATATTACTCCAGGTTCATCTTATTCATTAATCCCTGGTCTCTTAAAAGCAGTTATCATCACCATCATCACCATCACCATCACCATGTTCCTGGATCAGGGCCACTTTAGTACAACAAGGTGCTGGACCAGTGAATGTTTTACATTTTATTAGGAAATGAAAACAACAGTTAGGCGAGTCCCAGCTCCAGCCAGTCTGCTGGCCTCAGGTCAGCTGAGAGAGGTGTCTGTCAAACTGATGCTCCCCGTGACATGAGCGATGAAGCAGCGCAGCAGGTAGATCCCGCAGAAGTTCAGGGAGCTGTTGCAAAGACAGAGAGAGACGTCTGAATTATGGATGATTACAAAGAGACAGTACATCCTCAGTTATTACTGCAAACAGCTCAACTGATTAACTAAGTTGATCTCTGTCAAAATGATGGATGCATGTTTTTGTTACATGCTTTTTCCTCTTCTCCTGGAGCTGTTTTACTGATCGTTGTGTTCATCAGGTGAAAGGACAAACAACACATGTCCCTGTGTTCCTGGTCTACAGGGATCAACACAGCAGTCTATCCTGCAGTGGAAGCTGGTCAACATGGATGTAAACATTTCTGGATTATAACTAGTTTAAAAATCTGCTTTGCAAATGTTTTGTGTAACATGACAATTCGAAAGAGCCGTTAACAATAATGTAAGACTGAGTGACAAAACAAACAAATATAGAACCAATTGAGAATAAAAAACAACAATAATATTTTTGTCAAAAAGAGAAAGACAGACAGTGCCGAGAGTATGTGTGGAACGAGATTTAAAGGAACCTACCATCTTAACACGTGAGCATGAAATTAATAAATTCACAACCGTCCATAAAACATTCCTAAAACCCACTATGTAACCAACACAGTCCCACTCCCTGAACCTCCAGGAGCGACGCTTGGTCAGGGTCCCGTGGCGTGCAGTTGGGACGCGCCGAGTCTCCTTCAGCTTCATAAACGGACGCAAAGAGCTTTCAACTGATTGCAATGTATTCCCATCGGCTGTGGTATTTTACGCTCAGGGAAGCACCGCATCCGTTTATGTCGGCAGCTCTTAAAGGCAATGTGAGCGTCCATTCCCATTGGATAACGGAGAATTGTACACCCGGAAGTAAGTATTCTCCTTACTGTCGATTGATCCGACAGTGATATCTGCACTACTCATCAACTCAAAAACACCAGATTACCTTTGTTCATTAAACGACTTTGATAGGTTTAAATTGTGTGCAATGATTTTGTGTTTTTTCCCCTTCAATTCTGAGAAACAACTTGTTTTCTCTGAAATGTGGAGCGCCAAAGAGACTACACTACCCACAATCCCCAGCTATTGTTGTGATGACGCCTGTGCGCTTTGACAAACCTCGTGATAAGTCAACAAGCTCTGTGATTGGATGAAACGTAAATTCATACACAAATAGTCCAACTCTGTCTCCTAAAAATGACGTTCCCACAGAACTAAACTGCATTCTCAATTACGTTTAGCTAGAAACGTATGGACGTATCTTAAAGAGCCTGTGACACCATCCCAACAACTGTTGTGCAATGAAATATTGGGCTACTAGTAATCTCGAACCGTCAGTTTAAAAAAGAAAAAGCCATACCGTTCCGTTAAATATCAAAAATTTCGAACATCGCGGGGAAATTCCTTCGACTCAGTTTGAAGTTTTGGGGGAAGCCGGAAGTGACGTCAATGCGGGAACGCTTCACTGTGCGGCGAGAGAGCCAAACACGGACAACGTGTGTTGTCATGCGTAGAAATGGTGAATTACTGAGATTAGGCACGTTAATAACGTTTTAATGAAGTTGACTACAGTATATTCATATTTGTCAGTGCTTTCATGTCAATTCAGTGACATAAACATAAATGATCGTGGTGAAGATGATGATTACATTAGGATTAAAAATCGGGAGTGAGAGCTGCTGAATTTCCTCCCGTCGGATGTGATATAAAAACAAATCGATTATTTTTGTGGTTGTAAACTCAAGTGGATGAAACTACATTTATTAGTGCTTTCATGTCAATTCGGCGAACATATGATACATTAAATGATCGTTTGTTTGAGCCGGTCTGCATTTCCTGATGAGAAAACAAACCGATGCTTTTTGTAGTTGTAGTACACCAACAACATGGATTAAACGTGTGGTTTTTTTACCACAATGTTGGGGAAATTAATGGATAAAATGCACGGATTATTATTATTATTATTCCCACTCCGATCGGGACACGAGGTCCACCGTTTCCCCGCAGCGAGGCTCCCCCCGTTGACAGTTTACGTGGGCTGGGTGCAGTGGCGGACTGGCCATCGGGACGAATCCCGATGGGCCGGTACCGAAGTGGGCCGGTCGGATAAGTCACCAGCACATCCCCCATAGGCGGCGCGTGAGGCTCAGGTTTGAGAAGGCTCCATAACTTATTTTACCTGACGCTGCCCGCCTCCGGCGTCTATAGAAAAGAGATCAACTCAGTGTGCGGAGTTTAAATCTCTCAAGTCATATTACAGGATAAAGGAAATACAGCTTAAACTGCCGTATGCAGAGAAGACGCCGACGTGTCGCACTTATCATTCATATTACATCATCAATCAGATCATCGATCATTTAATATCATAATTATGGCATATATTTCCTTATCTGAGTCAGCTTCTCCAGCCTCATCTGGCCGTGCAACACTCAGTGTCACAGACTGTATGCAGAAGTATTATTTAACACATTATGTTGACGAAACACTCGAGACAAATGTAATTAAAGTCAGATCCACGCGTGTCTTAGACGTGAACGCGCTCTCAGCTGGAGAGAGAAACCCTGGCTTGATTTACCGAGTTGATAACCAGCGTCGTAGGACCGCTGAGCGAGATCTCGTTTGTTAGTTTGTTGTTGTTAGTTTGTTTGTTACTCAAACATATCCAGGGTCTGTTGAACTGGCTTCGTAGTACAGGGCACAGGTGGCTAGCAGCGCCAATGTCAAAGACACAGACATTATACATTATATTTGGATTTTACCAGGATGCAGAGGCACAAATATTTACATTATTACAGCCCTCCACCATCTGGCCCCCCCGTACCTCACTGACCTTCTCATCCCCTACCATCCTCCCCGGACCCTCAGATCCACCTCGGCCGGCCTGCTTTCCACCCCCATTGGCAATCTCCGGAGCTTCGGAGACAGAGCCTTCTCTGTGGCCGCCCCAAAGCTCTGGAACTCCCTCCCCCAAGACCTCCGTGAGTCCGAGTCCCTCACTCTGTTCCAGTCCCGCCTCAAAACCCATCTTTTCAACTCTCTCTATCCGTAAAACACCCCCCCCACTCATTTTCGACCTCCTCCTGACTGCCACTGTGTTTTGTTTTGTTGTTTTTCTTAGTCTGTTGTCTACCTGCCCCAGTCTATCTACCCCCCCCCCTCATATTGTAAAGCGTCTTTGGGTTTTATAAAAGCGCTATATAAATCCAATTTATTATTATTAATACATTTACTATATACAGCACCCGCCGCCCCTGACATCCCCCGCTCCCCCCGTTGACAATTTACTAGCGGTACCGAAGTGGGCCGGTCGAGAGTCCCGGGATGATTTGTAGTCCCATTCCACCACTGGCTACATGACCATATGATCGCCCATATTGACGCACCTCATTCCTAAACTTCTAACATATATAACATAAACCGATCCTTCAGCCTCATATGAGCTCTCAGACACGTTCAACATTAACCTGTCATCGCTGTCTGAGCTTGCTGCTGTGTGCGCCGTCGTGCGTTTACATCTGACTGTATATATATATACATACAGGTTTACATGCAGATTCTGGGATCCTGGACGGTGCAGCTGGAACGCTGTGCCCGCAATGACGTCACACATCATTTGGCGGGACTTGAAGAATCCCCGAGAAGATCCAGAAAATGGTCAACATTGAAGGATTAATGGTTATCAAAGTACAAACATCCAAAATCAGTTCAGTAACGGTTTTCAAGGGGACAATATGTACTCAAGTTGATGGGTTTGGATGATGGGGGAAACTCGTGTCACAGGCTCTTTAAATACGTTTATTTTCTACATATATTTGCCATTTATTGTCTTGCCTATAATAATGATAATAGTCATTTATAAATATCCTTTTAGAGCACACATTTGAAATCGAGAATCGGGCTCGATATATGGTTAAAATGGACCTATCATGCTATATTTGAAAGATATTGTAGGGCCATACCTATATCAAGTATCTAAATATATATATTTTTTCAAAATACCAAAAAGATCCTGCATTTTAGCCATGCCTGTTCTTTTCCCCGTAATGACCGCGTCGCTGCACATTATCCCTTACATATGATTATATAGAGTCATTTTTCATTTGTTTTAAAGCAGGAGGCGCACACGCTGGCCTCAGGGAGAGAGAAAAAGAGCCACAGCGGAGAATAAACAGAAGGGCAACCATGGCAACCATGCGCGGGAAGTCTTCTTCGCTGCTTTTGTGGCAGACTACAGCGCCACTTACAGGTCTGGCATATGTACTACAGCGTCTCCAGCGCTTTCGAGCGGCAATGGCCGGCCGTGGCCCAACCTCACGTTCCCCTGATAGGTGGAGAATTGACCAATAGCCGTAGCGCCACCGTCCTGACGTCAGGACAGTGTTCAAATCTGGATCAGATCTGTTGCAGCCCCTTTTTTTTTAGATTGGGTGACGTCATTGCGGGCCAAGAGCTCCAGCTGCACCGTTCCGGATCCCAGCATCTGCATGTAAACGCACGATGGCGCACACAGCAGCAAGCGTTGACAGCGATGACAGTTTAATTTTTAACGTGTCTGAGAGCTCATATGAAGCTGAAGGATTGGTTTATGTTTTATCTGTTAGAAGTTTAGGAATGAGGTGCGTCAATATGGGCGATAATACGGTCATGTAGCCAGTGGTGGACTGGGACTAAAAATCAGCCCGAGACTCTGGACCAGCCCACTTTGGTACCGCTAGTAAGTTGTCAACGGGGGGAGTGGGGGATGTGATAGTGATTTATCCGACCGGCCCATCGGGATTCGTCCCGATGGCCATCCGCCACTGCACCCAGCCCAGCCCACGTAAACTGTCAACGGGGGGAGCCTCGCTGCGGGGAAACGGCGGACCTAGTGTCCCGATCGGAGTGGGAATAATAACAATAATAATCATAATACGTGCATTTTATCCATTAATTTCCCCATCATTGTGGTAAAAAAACCATACGTTTAATCCATGTTGGTGTACTACAACTACAAAAAGCATCGGTTTGTTTTCTCATAAGGAAATGCAGACCGGCTCAAACAAACGGTTTTTAATCATCATCCTCACGATCATTTAATGTATCATATGTTCGCCGAATTGACATGAAAGCACTAATAAATGTAGTAACATAATTTGGCAAGATTTGAAGAATCCCCGAGAAGATCCAGAATATGGTCAACATTATCAAAGTACAAATATCCAAAATCAGTTCAGTAACGGTTTTCATCCACTTGAGTTTACAACTACAAAAATAATCGATTTGTTTTTATATCACATCCTACGGGAGGAAATTCAGCAGCTCTCACTATCGATTTTTAATCCCAATTTAATCATCATCTTCACCACGATCATTTCTGTTTATGTTCGCCGAATTGACATGAAAGCACTGACAAATATGAATATACTGTAGTCAACTTCATTAAAACGTTATTAACGTGCCTAAACTCAGTAATTCACCATTTCTACGCATGACAACACACTTTGTCCGTGTTTGGCTCTCTCGCCGCACAGTGAAGCGTTCCCGCATTGACGTCACTTCTGGCTTCCCCCGAAACTTCAAAATTAGTCGAAGGAATTTCCCCTCGATGTTCGAAATTATTGATATTTATCGGAATGGTATTGCACCTTCTTTTTTAAACTGACGGTTCGAGATTACTAGTAGCACAATATTTCATTGCACAACAATTCTTGGGAGGCTGTCACAGGCTCTTTAAGACCCACGGACCCGGTTCCGGGGCCGAAATCGCGTCATTTGCAGGAAACAACGTCCAAGGAACCTTAATATTTAATAAACTATTAATATTTTTGTATCCATATAATGGAAAATACTCATTTAACTGATCTTTTTCATTTAAAAATTTCATTTCTGAAGTAGCCCGAGCGAAAAATGCTAACCTATTACTGCACCGAAAATCACTCCTAGCTCCCTTATTACTTATCCTAGCTGCACATCCAACACATCGTTTATGATCGTAAAGACACAGAAACTAACGGTGCCCACCTCAACACTGAAAGATACATCAAAACATGTGGCGCTAGATAGCCTACAACGCTAACATGGCTTACCTTGGTTTTGTCTGGTCAAAACTGGTCTTCAATGGCATTAAAACGATAACAACGATGCTGTAGTTAATATCCAATGTGTCTGTGTCCCCTTTGAAATGTTCTGATAATCTATAAGCAATACAACTGCAATTCCGTTTTAAAATATCAGAGCAGGCCATTCCTACGCTCTGTAGGAAGATTGAATGCACAAAGACGAACCTTTTTTTTTAACATGAGTGTGTGCGGGACGATTTCCCTTGGCTCTAACGGTCAGAAAGATATGTCACATGTCAAAATCGAACAAGGGGGTCCAGAGATATGGAAAATCCACCCAAATGGCCCCAGAAGTTTTTTTTTGCTAAATCTGTCTAAAAAGGTCAAATATCACTTGTTTTGCATCAATCTTGATACAGGGTACTTATTATATGTTGTACTTTGGATTCCTAAAGCTTTTAGTCTACTAACCCATTATCCAAGGTTAGTTTTCACTATAAGTACAAAATATTTTTTGGGGGGACAATATAATTTACAGTTTTTTACATGTTCAATCTGAATTTTCTTTGAAATAAAAAACATCTATATTGATTCTGACTTTTCTATATCCAACTCACAGGTTTATCATTACTTTGAGAAAAAATATTATTAATTTAACCCCTTTAGAAGGGAAGATATGGTCATTTGTTCTGGGAATGTCATTTTCGAGCCTGAAACCTGAAAAACAGGCTTGGGGCTTAAGAGGTTTAACTAAAGTTATACAACAGTGTTGTTGATACAGAGTTGGAGTTTATTCACACGTCACTACAGTGGGTAATGTTTTCAAGAAACATTGAACAGTGCTGCCACATATGACACAGGAAAAAAGAAAAGACGCTGAACCCTTTCTTTGCCATTACAATTAGGCTTACTAATAAGACATCTCCGATCTGAAGCTACTCAGGAATCTGCTGCCAAAGTGCAATAAAAAAGACAAAATTAATAGAATCAAACCCTTTTTTTGTTGCATTTTAGTAGAGTATACAAAGAAATGCCTTTAACATAGGATGCAAGCAACACTAGCTTCTTAACCTGAATTGATATTGCTCTTGTTGTTGGGCCTGGTGAAAATGGACTGCTGTGCATTTAGCTGGCCTTTCAGGCCCCTCCCCTTTTGGGAGTGTAGGGCCGAATTAGGAGGGTCTCGTAGCGTTTGTGCACCGTTTTGAAATGCCGCTCCTAAATTACCCTTTTCGATAAAGCCAAGCTCGCATTGCAGACGAGACAGATGGACTTTGAATTGGAATAGATACAAAAATAATCATCCTCCCACTAGGAGTGAACATTATATATTTTGGGCTTTTTTGCTTCTGCCATAATTGTGGTCTTGTGTGTGTGCGGACTGTCACTCCTGTTGACACGGACAGCGAAATAGTGCCCACTGCCCACCAGCCACGCCCCGACACATGGGGTCACGCCCAATCACAAAGCTTTGATGCGTTCAAGTGCATTATTCTGGCACGGGAAGATTATGTTATTGGACATTAACGATAAAACAGAATATTATTGTTCTATATTTAGACACATCTCGTGATCGACTGGGAATCTCCCCGCGATCGACGCGATATTAGACCAGGGCACCCCTGGTCTAATATATTACTTTCCAGCAATGTTAACTATGTTGAAGCACTTATTTTAACCGATATTATACACATTAATTATACTCTTATGTATGTAGATAGCATAAGAAATGTGCAGAATATGACAGTTTAATGGTGGAGGTACACACATATTGATAGATGTCTTGTAATACACTGTTGAGGAACCTGTGACCCAAGTTTTTCATTCATTGCATAACTACACCGTAGTTGTGTTTATGATATGTCAATACAATCTTGAAATCTTGAAAGGGATGTACAAAATAGCCATAATATACAGTCTTTAATTAACTATTAGTAGAGAATAACGAGTAATGAATATACTTTATAGAGATCTGCGGATACATGTTTAGTCTTCTCAAGCATCAACTATCAAATATCTCTCCTGATTGTTGGCACTTGACAATCAGCTTCCCTGAATTTTACTCAGGTGTAACTAAAGTCTGATTTAAGGGTTGTTTATATTTCACATCATTAATCAGAATCTGCAAAGTAACTCAAATAAATGCAGTGGAGTAAAAATACCAGGTTAACCTCTGAATTGTAGTGGAGTAGAATTACAAAGTAACAATGAGGGTATATATTAATGCTGCCCATTATGGATACAAGTAGGGATGCACGATATTGGTTTTTTGAAACCGATACCGATAACTTCCTGCTTCTCAAGACCGATACCGATAATAAAAATTAAAAATGCGCCACTTATTATTTTAATGCGATTAACGCATGTGTATTTTTTGCCGTGGGCCGCCCCGTAGCTTCGAGTTTAAAATACCATCTACAAGCTGATGCTGACAGCCCCGCTCCTGCCGCCCGCTTGTGGCAGACCACACTTCCACGCTCACCGGCAGGCACCGACTGGCCATCGGGAGGACCGGGAGGGTGTGTGTACGTGTGGTCCGAGCAAGAGAGAGACCTTACGTGCATTGTTGTTGTTAGCATCTGGTGCTAGCTAGCTGCGCTAACGGATATAAGGAGCTGTTTAAATGAAAACAGAGGAGCGCTCTCTCCACACAACTGCGCCGAGCACTTGACTTGATGCAGGAAGCAGACAGCGGGACATTGTAGGAGAAGTCAGCACACTCAGCAACATGATTGCAGCGTCCAGGCAGCTCCGGTTCGAGCATATGCCTTGAGTTGCACACACACACACACACACACACACACACACACACACACACACACACACACACACACACACACACACACACACACACACACACACACACACACACACACACACACACACACACACACACACACACACACACACACACACACACACACACACACACACACACACACACACACACACACACACACACACACCACACACACACACGATTTTGACCCATTTAGTAATTACGTTTTAAATGTGTACACACCAATTTGTTTCCCATCGCCTAAACCTCCAGGGCTGTACACAGTTTAACACTGTCAACTTCTAATTTTGGAAAAAACTAAAACATCTTTTAAAACTACAATTCACAGTAGAGACGTCCCATAGAGAACATGTTGCGAAACACAATAGCCAGCATGTGTATTTCTGGGGGGTGGGGGGGGGCGTTCGAGTCCAGTTTTGGATAGTCTGCCGTGGTTTCATTCCATTTCAAAGAGCTCGGCGTAACCTTGGCGCACTGCCACTCCAACATCCAATCCCAGAGCTTTAAGATTAATCATGGGGTTTGTCGCAAAGCGGACAGGCGTCGTCACAACAATAGCTGGGGATTGTGGGTAGTGTAGTCTCTTTGGCGTGCCACATTTCAGAGAAAACAAGTTGTTTCTCAGAATTGAAGAATTTAAACCTATCAATGTCGTTTCATTAACAAAGGTAATCTGGTGTTTTTGAGTTGATGAGTAGTGGAGATATCCCTGTCAAATCAATCGACAGTAAGGAGAATACTTACTTCCGGGTGTACAATTCTCCGTTTATCCAATGGGAATGGACGCTCACATTGCCTTTAAGAGCTTCCGACATAAACGGATGCGGTGCTTCCATGAGCGTCAAATACCGCCGCCGATGGGAATACTAGGGCTGAACGATTAATCGATTTTAAATCGAAATCGCGATTCGAGATGATGCGATTATTAAATCGCAAAGCCTGCGATTTTTTTACATTTTTTTTCTTCTTCTTGTGTGTCAGTCATCCACACCAATCAGAAGTGCTGTGCTCCACATGTACCAGCCATTGTTAACCAATCAGAAGTGGCCCATGATAGAAGGTGATAGACAGATTGATCCAATCACCTGCCAAGTGCTTTTGAAAGTGCCTGCCCTTTCCAAATGGCTTCCAATGGAGCTTTCCTAGATAGTTTGGTGAAACAAACCATCTGAGTCAGGTTAGTGACGCTCCATCACATGTTCTACATCTAAAAGGGTGAATCTTTAACTGAAGCTTGACTTTAAAGCAACCCAACGGAAGTTTCATGTAAGTTTAGTTCTTTCACTCGTAGCTCGGGCTGCGGGGGTGCTAGAGACAGGAGTATGTTGATACGACCTTCCTAGCCGGAGTTATGGCCGCATTTTACAATAAACTTCCATTGGGTCGCTTAAAAATAAATATCGCAAATCGAATCGCAATCGCAATATTTGTCAGAAAGATCGCAATTAGATTTTTCCCCAAAATCGTGCAGCCCTAATTGCAATCAGTTGAAAGCTCTTTGCGTCCGTTTATGAAGGAGCCTCGGTGCGTCCCAGCTGCACGCCACGGGACCCTGACCAAGCGTCACTCCTGGATGTTTAGGGAGTGAGAGTGTGTTGATGTAACACTTGCACTTCTTTTAGCTAGCACTCATTGTACATCATAGGCTAAGGGGCGAAACATCTTCGAAAAATATCTAAACAGTTGAACAATCACTATGGAGCCATCCAGCTAGCCAATCAGAGCAGACTGGGCTCTGGTTTCAGACAGAGGGTGAAAAGAGGTGCTGCAGCACAGGCAGTATGAGAAAGACAAAGAGCTTTTTGAACACTAAAGTATGGAGACATGTCCCAGTAGAGACACAATACTGATATACACCTGGAAATGAGTGTAAATGTTTTTGCACACAGAGGGAGAAGATGCACATGGCTTTAATACCCACACACAACTTGTTTGAGCTTTGTTTATGAACCAACATATCACATCTCAGCAGCCTGAATGTAAAGTAGAGAACAAGCAGAATGACTGACCTGATGAGCAGTGGCTGGGGGAAGCAGCTCGTGGTGTTCCTTCTGACAGTATCCTGCAGACTCATCAGGTTCCTCAGCAGAGTTCCATTTCCAGGTTTGTCAATCTTAGTCAGCACCATCTGCACAGCGACATGTGACGCGTTACAGTTCTACCCTCCAAAGAATAGAGCTCAGACTTAAGGAACACAGCTCTGTCCGCACACAGATACTAATAACAGAACCAGAATCAAAGTTTGTTTTGATCCCAGGGAAAATTGGGTTTCCTAAACAGTTGCTTCATTTTAGAATGAATCAACTAACAGATCAATACAATGTTGATACAAAAATAAGAAGTTGAAGTAAAAAAAAACTAAAGATTAAATGAAATAGTTATATATCAACTTAAGAAGTTGATTCAAGAAAGATGTAAAAATTAAAAATTAAATAAAGGTAGTAAAAATAAAAAATGTAAAAGATTAAATAAAAACAATAGTTATAGATTAACAAGAAGTTAAAGTAAACATAGTAAGACATGTATACAGTAGGGATGGGAATTTGAAAGCAAATGTATATTCGAATATTCGACCCGCAAAAAAACCGAAATGTAAATATCCTATAAAAAAAACATTTTTACAAAAAATAAAAAAAATAAATAAATACATGCTCAAATAAGTATAGAAGGTTTAGAAACCAAGTCGAATTTGTCAAATGTATTGAACGGGTGATCACAGTTTGAACAGTTGACCTAGGCCTAAAGCTTTCATGCTTAAAACATAACTTGGTTTTTAAGAAAGAGGGATCAGACACGAACAACATAACGTAACAGAGATCAACAACCTGTAACAGGCCCTGTGCTCAGAATGCAGCTATTCAATGCTCAGAATGCAGCTATTCAATGCTCAGAATGCAGCTATTCAATGCTCAGAATGCAGCTATTCAATGCTCAGAATGCAGCTATTCAATGCTCAGAATGCAGCTATTCAATGCTCAGAATGCAGCTATTCAATGCTCAGAATGCAGCTATTCAATGCTCAGAATGCAGCTATTCAATGCTCAGAATGCAGCTATTCAATGCTCAGAATGCAGCTATTCAATGCTCAGAATGCAGCTATTCAATGCTCAGAATGCAGCTATTCAATGCTCAGAATGCAGCTATTCAATGCTCAGAATGCAGCTATTCAATGCTCAGAATGCAGCTATTCAATGCTCATTCTTCTTTAAGAATATGAGCATGTCTCCATGCTCAGGGGAGAGGGTCAATCAGGCCAGCTGTAGAGAAGACCCTCTCAGCTGGAATCTGGGCATAAGAGGAGGTTTGAGTCTGCGTGTAGGGAGGGGCAGCAGCCATGTCGTTAACTAGAACGAGCTAGATCTGATGGATTTGGACATAAACGCGAGTGAAGTATAACCGGACGCGAGAGAGAGATCAGCACCTGCAGCTCTGCCCGCTGTGAGGGACCGGTGAGCAAAACACACCTTTACACCTGACACACTTAGCTATGGCACTGTCGTATACATTGAATAATTCCATTTGATTATGTAATCAACTTAGGCACCCCTCCCAAAAAATTAATTACAATACAAATATTCTCATATTCGAATACCTGAATCATTTCTATGAATCGTTCCCATCCCTAGTAAACAGCTGTTATCTGTAATAACCGATACTAATGTCTAAATCCACAGACTGAGTTATTTAGCTTTAGTCATCCCCCATAGACTGACCATAGGATTAGTTTGCATCTATTCTATTCTATTGAACGCTGAGAATGACTGAACAGATTGAAACTGATCCATTTCAAATCGTCATGTGGTACCTCGTAATGTAACGAGCTGCTGTTAATGATGCCCTGCACCGTCCCCATGCCGTGGCCACAGGAGAGCAGAGCGACAGCTCTCTGTTCACAGCAGCTGACACAGCCTTAATAATGGGCCAAGTGTTTAACAACCAGAGAGCATGAATAATGGACTGCAGAGAGCGGGGGGGGCTTCATTATAACGCTCAGAGGGGACAGCAGTTTGAAATAGCTGAGTGAGAGCGCTCAGCATTAACTCACAGTGGACATAATGATAAGGGTCTGTAAGAAATACGAGTCAAACGTGAAGAGGGGGGGCTGGTTAGCATCAACGGGAGAGTTCAGATAGTATGACTGGTTGAATGAACGACTTAAGTCAGTGTATCTACTCCAGTAGTGCACACATAGTGCATGTTTGTAGAAACAGACAGGAGCACAATGCTAATCAAACAAGAAGAACGGTGCGAAGACAAAGGAAGAAACAACTTAATGAAACCACTGCATAAAGGAACCGCTGCAAGAAGCTCACAACACAATGGAAACGGGGACACTAAAAAGTGACGCACGCGGCTGGGACCAATCGGTGACGTTCAGGCATCATGAAGTTGGCCAACTGCCTCCGTCACCTACCATGTTTTATGGGTTTATGTAAACGATGTGGTCACATGAGTCCCTCCTATGTCATGCAGAATGTTTCGGGGCCGTGTTCAATGAGGTGCACAACCACGGTCTCTTTTCAGAGCACACCCGTTGTATGTGCGGCCGCATCTTCAGATTGTGCTTATGGGGAACAACACAATGTCAAACAAATAGTGAATAGCTCAACGAGATAATAAAAAGGAACTATGCTAGTTGGTCGTAGAACAGCGGTGATCGGTTGTCAAGATATATGAAGGATAGACAGCTCTCCCCGCGCCACGAAAACACAAAGAAAGGAATTACCCAGCATCCCCGAAAAGTCTTTTGTGTCTGTGTAGTCGTGCATGCTGAGCCGTGGCTGCTGCTGTGTGCTGCTGCCTGACGCGCACCTTACTACTTCTCTGATGAGCCAGAGGACTGTTGGCATCCTCCTGGATCCATCTTTATCTTCCGAATAGACGCATTATGTTTTCTAGAGTTTGGTCTCCATATGTTGAAACATGTATTATCTCTTCGACTTACACACGGCATCTATCGCACGTCTGTCCGTCCTGGGAGAGGGATCCCTCCTCTGCTGCTCTCCCCCTTTAAACTGGGGGTTTTCTCCGGAAGTGTTTCCTTGTCCGATGTGAGGGTCTAAGGACAGAGGGTCTAAGGACAGAGGGTCTAGGGACACAGGGTCTAAGGACAGAGGGAGTCGTATTGTCATATTCTGTATAAACTGTAAAGTCCACTGAAACAAATGTAGAATGTGCGATATGGGCCATATCAATACACTTTGATTGATTGATTGATTGACTGATTAACACAGGGACTTACGGCCCGTCCACACGGCGGCGTGCGTTGACGCTTGCCGGCGGGCGTGTCTGAAACTCGACCAACAACCAATCACATGAATCTCCCGCCCCTGACACACAAGCAGCGGTTTGATTGGCAAGAGCTTGTACTGGCATATGATTCGATTGGCTGACGCTTCGCCGAGGCGTCAAAAGTTGAACATTGCTCAACTTTTGCAGCGAGCCACGCCAGCTACGCTCCACGTCGCTTCCCACGATGCATTTCGGCTAAAAGGGACGTCACCCCATTCAAAGTGAATGGTGAAGCGTCAACGCATGCCGCTGTGTGGACGGGCCGTTAGAGTGCTGCTACAAGCTTACCGTACTCTTCGGACTATAAAGCGCACCAGCATATGAGCCGCAGCAGCTAAACTGTCCGTCTGTCTCGTTCTGTCTCTCCGTTCCACTTTCACTTTGGCGAGCGACCTGTCTCACTCTTTTCCGGCCTCCAGCTTCTCCTGCTGGAGCCCGCCGCTTAGAGGTAGCGGGCGCGGACTGGTCCTAGAGCCCATAGAGTTAAAGGTGGATAATTGTACCTGTAAAACCCATAGATGTAGGAGGTTCCCTAGTGGCCGTTAGCTGTACACAAAAATGGGGGGAAAAGTCACGGCTTATAGTCCGAAAAGTACGGTACATTCAGTCCGTTTTCATCCCACAGTTTGGGGCAGACGTAAATGCAGCGATGGCCTTTGATGGTTTCCAAACAAAACCTAGTGCAGTTTGCATTGAGAACCGAGTTTGATCCAAATGCAGAAGGTGAACTAAACGCTGTTGTCCGTCAGCAGTATAAGAATATTAGATAGCATATTACAGCCTGGAGCTGCTCAAAGCCTCCGTGCACGCTCTCCGTGGGACTACGCTAGATGGTTCCCGTGTTTACATTCAAACCAACTCTCACCACACACCATGCCACACACACACTGCCTTCAGACAAGAGTTTGTAAATAAGTGTGTGTCACAGTGATGCAAGTGTTTCATGGCAGCAACGAGGGATTATTGTCATTATTGATTTATCCATCAACCGTACAAATGGTTGGCATGGTGAAAACTGCTCAGCATACGTTCTCCAAGTGATCTGTTCAAATGTGTCGTTTCCGGTTCACACACGTCGCATATCGCTGTTATTGTCTTTTTCGGACACCTTGAAAAACTGCCAGACCGGTGAAGCCATGGTGGCGAGCTTCTTTTGCCGCGCACAGAGAAAGGTTTCATGTATTCTGCGTCACCTGATCGGCCTTTATAGAGAGCACCGATCACACTAAGCACTTTGAGATTTGTCTTGGCAGATGAGAAGCGCTATATAAATGAAATATATTATTATTATTATTATTATTACTAAGATAATGACCGGCGGCCGATCGATCAAAGCATCCGTACAGAACATTCACAGTTGAGAAGTTAGAGCTAGAGATATTGGGCTCTCAAGTTGTGTGTGTGTGTGTCCTACCACGTATGGACGTCTGATCTCCTCACACATCTCCATGGCGATCAGGTCGGGCGGCTGCAGACCAACGCTGCCATCGACCAGCAGGAAGGTCCTCACCAGACTGAGGAGACAGAGATAGGACAAAGAGCAGGAAGTGACTGATCAGTTCTTATTAAGGTCCTTTAAGGTTATTAAAATAAGAACATTCAAATCTCCAGATTGGTTAGTACACTAGAGAAGTACTCCGTTCCCTTTGGATAAAGTATCATTCATGTTCTTAATATACAGGGTCTTAAGTGGTCTGCTCAGCATTGCTACAGAAACTGTAATCCAGATGTGAGAGCTGCATTATTACAGCGCCACCTTGTGGAGCAGGTCACAGTCCACAGGTGGAGCAATCCGAAGAAAACGGAGATCTTTGAAAGCTATGGTAGCAGGCCTGATATTCCAGACGTCCCTCTGCCAGTCGTGGGAACACAGAAACCGACCTCCTGAGCAGAACATCTATCTGCACGCAGATTTCTCCCAACAGGGTTGTGCAAAATACAATTGGAAGAGTGCAGAAATGTAACTAAGTGTATTTCCCTCTGTACTGTAATTTAGTACAACTTTGCTTCTTCATTCTTCTTCTCCATAAGTACAAAAGTAACATGTTGTATTTCTTACTGTATCTATCCGACAGCATACATTTACAAATGGGTATTTAGCACATTACAACATTTTCTATTATTATGTGAAAAAAAGGTAACTACCTAACCTTTTGACAATGCATCATAACAGCGGCATGATACAAATACATAGATAATTGCATAATAATAATAATAATAACAACAACAACAATACCTTAGATGGAAATGAGCTTTTAGTTTTAATCTGGCATATAGCACATTGTCTCTCTTTGAGATGAATGTCATTTTATGTATAATCCCTGATCAATAAAGACATAATAATTAACTATGTTTGTAATGTGTTAAATACCCATTTGTAAATGAATGCTGTCAGATAAATATAGTAAGTAGTACATAATATAACACATGTACCCCTGAGAAGTATGAATGAGGTTTGTTCTTACTTCTCTCTGGTGAAAAGGTATGGCTCCACCATATCCACAAAGTCTTCGGGCGATCGGTGTCCGTACCCCGGCATGTCCACGATGGTGAACGCTCTGCCCACCTGGAAGAAGTTCATCTTCTTAGTGTGACCCTGAGGAGGAGAGAGAGAGAGAACGCTCAGGAGACGGCAAGGAAACACAACTTTAAACTAGACATTACATTTAGCTGACGCTTTTATCCAAAGCGACTTACAATACGTGCGTTCGACCAACAAGATACAACCTTGAAGAAAACAGAATCATAAAGTACATCAGGCTTCATAGAGCAACAACATTTCAAGTGCTACTCAACTGGCTTTAGAGAAGCCAGCCCTTTATTAGTATATAAGTGCTTTGTTAGTAATTCTTTGTTAATAGTTCTATCGCTCAAAGTGGAGTCGAAAGAGATGAGTTTTCAGTCTGCGCCGGAAGGTGTGTAAGCTTTCTGCTGTCCTGATGTCAATGGGAGCTCATTCCACCATCTTGGAGGCAGGATAGCAAACCCACGTGTTTCTGCTGATGGGAACTTGGGTCCCCTTCGCAGCGATGGTGCAGCGAGCCGTTTGGCTGATGCAGAGCGGAGTGCACGTGCTGGGGTGTACGGTTTAACCATGTCCTGGATGTAGGAAGGGCCAGATCCATTCGCAGCATGGTACGCAAGTACCAGTGTCTTGAAGTGGATTCTATCAGTTACCGGAAGCCAGTGGAGGGAGCGGAGGAGCGGAGTGGTGTGGGAACATTTAGGAAGGTTGAAGACCAGACGAGCCGCTGCATTCTGGATGAGCTGCAGAGGTCGGATGGCACATGCAGGCCCGCCTTAACCTGCCATCAGGCCCTGGGGCTGATGGTTTTGTAGGCCCCCTGTTTAAACAACAAATCAAAGTCATGTATAGCCTCGGCAGGCTCTGTGATCGCACTTCTCCACTCTGCTCTACGCGCGCCTGGTCCTCTCCTCCAGATGAGTGACGTATCGGGCCTCCCTCATGTATCTGTCCGGTTGCCGTTGACTCCCCTCCACGTAGCAAGTCCTCGTCGTCCTCTCCATCTCCTCCAACAGATAATGTCCCTCCTGTCTGTTTTTCCTCTCCCGCTACTCCATCGCTATCAGAACCAGACGGCCTACTTGGCTCCGAGGCCCCGCGGCCGGCACCGCTGCCGCTCGGTACAGAACTCATCTGTCCTTCCTCCTCATCACAGGTTATTTTAAACCTGTAGGCTTCGGCATTTTTTGTAATAGCTGCTCGTCTCGAAACTCCTTTTCCCTCAACAATTTCCTTTCCCGAACTTTTTCGTCTCAAACTTTTGTCACTCAATCACTCGCAATTTGAATAAGTCACATGTGAAACATATTCTCATTCTGATTGGCTGTGAAGTGGTGCCCACTGACTGTTACGGAGTCATCTCTGGAATCCATCGATCTGATTGATTAGCGGAGCAAATGATCAAAATACTACGGAGGGAAGATATTGTTGTTTGGATTACTGGTCTGGGGGAAACTCGCGAGTGTGTGTGTGTGTGTGTGTGTGTGTATTTTTGCGTTTGTGTGTATTGTGTTTGTTTCCCGGGGAAAACCCTCACAAGAAACACCGGCTGCTGTTCTGCCCGCTGTGACGTCAAGTTACTCCGTTCTCCGCTTGTAATTATGCCGAAGCTTCAACGTTGTATTTATCATCTGAATTTGCCAAAACAAGTTTAATATTCTGAAAGCCAAGACTGTTTAATTGAAACCAGATGAAAACAAACTGTAACGGACCCTGCCGTGTTATCTATGATTACGATACGCCTTACATTCATAATGTCAGCCGGAGGGAGGGGAGTGAGAGCTGTCATCTTCCCTTTACAAGCTTCATAAATGTATTTATAGTGTGATTTTGGAAATAAAGTTTCATATTCTGAAAGCCATGACTTTGTCTCACTGTTATTAATACGACTATTTCTAAGAGTCCCAAAGGCCTTTCCAACAATGCAAACATTTTAGGTTAAGAAATAAAGAAGCATACAATTAGTCAAATCAGACACAAGGAAACAAATGTATGTTAGTCATTTAAATTAAAAACAAAGATAAACAAGTAAACTCTGACCAAATAACTAAACAATACTTTTGAACTGTTTAGGTCGTGAGGTTCCACGCACAGGTGACCCTTCATGTATAACAGAGCTGTAGCCTTAAACAGATCAACAGAATAATAAAGGACAGAAACACAGGGTGCATTGTGGGTACTCACAGGGGTTTTGGACACTCGGACCTCCACCTCCGGAGTGAGGGAGAACAGAGCTCTGATGAGAGAGGACTTGCCCACGTTGCTCCTGCCGATGAAACACACCTGGAGATAAACACAAGCTGCTTTATGATGAGATACCGTGTTACATTACACTGTGATATGATAGTGGAGGCGTGTGGCGCAGTGGGCAGTGCGTTGGTATCAGGGGAGCGCAGGTTCAAACCCCACTGCAGTCAGCACGTCGTTGTGTCCCTGTGGGGATCGCCCACAGTATTGAGTACGTGAGTCTCTTTGGATAAAAGCGTCTAACATGTGTGATGTGATAGTGACTCAATGACATGCAGGCTATTGGAGGAACGGAAGACATGTGACAGGATTAGGTCATCAGGATACAAACAATGTTAACTATTCCATTACAGGTACGGCCAAAAATAACCATCAGGCCTTTTGTTTGTTACTGTGGCAACATCAGACCAATCACTTGGAAACATAACGCTTCTGATCAGGTTGTGCGACCTGGGGAGAGACGCTGTTCTCTAGAAGGCCGAGTTGCCTTTCAGCGAGGGCTTTGATTGTGAAAGGTAACAACAGCAGTTTGCAGCTCTGGTTAAGACTAAAGAGCGTCTGTGTTAGTAATGTAATACCTTCAGAAGTATCGACACAGCTCAAAGTGTATATTAAGTAAATAGAGCCTTCATTTGGAACCAGAGTGGGGCAGATTTCACCCTAACTGTGTGTGTGTGTGTGTGTGTGTGTGTGTGTGTGTGTGTCCGTATGGATGTGTGTGAATGGGTGAAAGCTGTCCTGTATATGCTGAAACACGTTGAGGGGTCTGGAAAGCACTACATAGATGCGGTCCATTTACCATCACCTGCTCTGACTGTGCACAGGCCAGCAGCGGCTCATCACTCTCTCAGACAGACCGATGGATGCAGGGAGCTCACATACATCATCGGTGACGGAGCGGAGAGGGGTGGGTGACCGAGCCCCCGCTGTCCTACCAACACGGTTCCATTCTGACGCCCCCCCCGCACACCATCTGCCCATGCACCATCAGCTGTCAACTCATGCGTCATAATGTGTGGGGCTGCAGAGACGTTACGCGTCCGTGTTCCCACACCGAGTGTCCACGTTCGAGCTGAGGAGGGACAACGTGAACCCGCGTGGCTGTCCCCAACAGTCCTGTTGTGTCCGTCTGTCGGCAGGATGGCTTACATTGTTGTAGCGGATACACATATTGTGTTTCACGCGCCCTGGATTCAGAAACACACGAGGTCATAGCAATAAAACAAAACACCTCTGTGCGGTTTCCGCATTAGGACACGAAACCAAGGAGCACAACAACGTGTGCAACGTGACTCCCACGCTCGGCGAGGTCTGTGCTCTCAGAGACGCGCGAAGGGTTTAACGCTAGAGTTTGGACACTCGTTCATGACAGAATAGCTGCACCTGTGTCTGAGGTGCCGATGACATGGACTAATGCCTGAAAGTGACACAACATCTGCCCACGGTGCACACGGAGAGCACAAGAGGGTAATCCGACTATCATGATGGAAGAAAATGTCCTTGCACGTGCATTCAACTTGAATATTTTTGTAATTGTATTTACAGTTTAACTTTATCAGATATAGGGGAGATTTACATTCTTCACTGTGTTGCACACCGCCACAGCACCATGCATGATTGAAATGGTAGCGGACACAAACTGTCTTCGTGTCCCTTTAACAAGACGCCTGCATGTGAACAACACACGGGTTGTTGGGAGGACAGGAAGGAACCAGGAAGTCTGTGGGAGGAGTCCACGGGTTTGAAGGTACCAGAACACTGCACAGCTGGGGGGATACCGGTGAGAGGGGGCTGCCCACTGACCTCGGGGGGCTTCAGGACGGGAACATGGTCCAACCGCTCAGCAGAGATGCGGTAATGGATCTTATGAGACGGCGAGGAGAGGAAGAGACTTTCTGCTTTCCCCATGTCCTCCACGCTGGGATGGAAGTGCTGGAACTGAGCGCGGTCCACCGACCTGAAAGGGGCATTCCATTTCACTTTGTACAAATCACATTCAGGGAGATGAAGGGAAACATGGAGAATCACCTCGTCAAACATCCCAGGCGTTCAAAGTAACAAAGTACATTCACTCGGGTATTGAACGTTGGTACTTTTGACATATTTGTACCTTACTTATGTCCATGTTATGCTGCTTTTTTCTTCTACTCCACTACATTTACTTTAACACGTTGGACGTATGACAACATGGTACAATGCAGTACTACTAGTCTGCACGGTATTTTCAGTACCTACATTTGGTCACATTGAGAAAACTGCAATACTAATGCTGTTACTTACATGTGTAAAGTCAGGATGATACAATAACAATAATATACTGTCAAAGATCCCTTCGGGTAAACATGTACTTCTGATACTTTACGAACATTTAGCTGATAATTCTTCTGTATTTGATGTTATTATCAAATTGTGCAGAATGAGTCCTTTCACTTCCTGCTTGGAAGCGCTGCACTCGAGCCTCTGCTATAATGAAGAGACAAAGGGAAGGAGTGCACTCCACGTATGTTGATGCTCATGCTTTTCAAAGGGTTGAATGTCCGATGCACAGAAGCTACAGTGTAGACATGGCAATTCAATGCTAGTGGAGTATTTTAAGACCATAGTATTTGTACTTTTACTTAAGTAATAGAGTACTTCTTGCAACACTGTCTGGATGTGGACATAAAGTACAGTACCTGTCCAGGTAAGGCTCCATCTGACTGAAGGGGTAAAGTAAGCTTTGGACTTTCTTTGGGCGAAGCATCCTGACATTCTGGAGTGAAGCCAGTTTATGGAGCCTCTGCCGGGGGACAGAGCACAGCTGTGTCCCAGGAAGAAGCCCCCGGGACGGGAGGAGACAGATCATGGTCCCTGCGGTCAGACCTGCCAGCAGCTGAGGAGGGACAAGGTGTTAGTGAAGCCTCGTTAAAGTAACCAAGTAGATTTACTCAAGTACTGTACTTGAGTAAATGGTGTGCTTTTACGCCTGAATGTATTTAATCCCTTTAGTTACTTTACAGATCTGGATGAGTGATGTGAAATCTAACCTTCATTCAAGTGTTGAATCAGACTTCAGTTCCACCTGGAGTGAATCCACCAGCTACCCTGCAGTCTACAAAGTACTTCAGACTAGCTGCACCTCCACCAGCTACAAAGTACTTCAGACTAGCTGCACCTCCACCAGCTACAAAGTACTTCAGACTAGCTGCACCTCCACCAGCTACAAAGTACTTCAGACTAGCTGCACCTCCACCAGCTACAAAGTACTTCAGACTAGCTGCACCTCCACCAGCTACAAAGTACTTCAGACTAGCTGCACCTCCACCAGCTACAAAGTACTTCAGACTAGCTGCACCTCCACCAGCTACAAAGTACTTCAGACTAGCTGCACCTCCACCAGCTACAAAGTACTTCAGACTAGCTGCACCTCCACCAGCTACAAAGTACTTCAGACTAGCTGCACCTCCACCAGCTACAAAGTACTTCAGACTAGCTGCACCTCCACCAGCTACAAAGTACTTCAGACTAGCTGCACCTCCACCAGCTACAAAGTACTTCAGACTAGCTGCACCTCCACCAGCTACAAAGTACTTCAGACTAGCTGCACCTCCACCAGCTACAAAGTACTTCAGACTAGCTGCACCTCCACCAGCTACAAAGTACTTCAGACTAGCTGCACCTTCACCAGCTACAAAGTACTTCAGACTAGCTGCACCTCCACCAGCTACAAAGTACTTCAGACTAGCTGCACCTCCACCAGCTACAAAGTACTTCAGACTAGCTGCACCTCCACCAGCTACAAAGTACTTCAGACTAGCTGCACCTCCACCAGCTACAAAGTACTTCAGACTAGCTGCACCTCCACCAGCTACAAAGTACTTCAGACTAGCTGCACCTCCACCAGCTACAAAGTACTTCAGACTAGCTGCACCTCCACCAGCTACAAAGTACTTCAGACTAGCTGCACCTCCACCAGCTACAAAGTACTTCAGACTAGCTGCACCTCCACCAGCTACAAAGTACTTCAGACTAGCTGCACCTCCACCAGCTACAAAGTACTTCAGACTAGCTGCACCTTCACCAGCTACAAAGTACTTCAGACTAGCTGCACCTCCACCAGCTACAAAGTACTTCAGACTAGCTGCACCTCCACCAGCTACAAAGTACTTCAGACTAGCTGCACCTCCACCAGCTACAAAGTACTTCAGACTAGCTGCACCTCCACCAGCTACAAAGTACTTCAGACTAGCTGCACCTCCACCAGCTACAAAGTACTTCAGACTAGCTGCACCTCCACCAGCTACAAAGTACTTCAGACTAGCTGCACCTCCACCAGCTACAAAGTACTTCAGACTAGCTGCACCTCCACCAGCTACACAGTACTTCAGACTAGCTGCACCTCCACCAGCTACAAAGTACTTCAGACTAGCTGCACCTTCACCAGCTACAAAGTACTTCAGACTAGCTGCACCTCCACCAGCTACAAAGTACTTCAGACTAGCTGCACCTCCACCAGCTACAAAGTACTTCAGACTAGCTGCACCTCCACCAGCTACACAGTACTTCAGACTAGCTGCACCTCCACCAGCTACAAAGTACTTCAGACTAGCTGCACCTTCACCAGCTACAAAGTACTTCAGACTAGCTGCACCTCCACCAGCTACAAAGTACTTCAGACTAGCTGCACCTTCACCAGCTTTGAGAACACTTATATATTATTCTGAAATGGACCAATCTGCACCATGACTACTTTTACTGTCGCTACTTTCACTATATTTTGATGAGAATACTTTTCTACTTGAGTAACATTGTATTGCAGGACTCTTACTTGTAACTGAGTATTCCTACACTCTGGTACTACTTATTTTTACTTACAATATCTGAGTACTTATTTAGCTTTATTATGCATTATACTGAGCTATAATACCTCCTACAGCATTATACGAAATACATATCTGCATTTCTGCATTTGAATTCCATGTTAAATGTATTTTAATCCCACGCATTTATAAACAGTGTTACATGAAAGTATTCCGGTATGATTAGCCTGTTAGCTAAACCTCACCGTTCCATGTAACGGTGAGGTTTAGCACGTCCCAGGGGTGAATGTCTCCACTCGCCTGAGGGTCAGTATTAACATCACTAACACACTAGCAATGAAGGCAGGTTTTGCTGCGACTGAGCGTTATTTAATGTAAAAAGATGACTGACTTTTACCCTTTGTTTTCCTCCATGTTGTGTGCAGCGCTTAACTGAGTTCGGCTGGAACAACCGTACTTGAGTAAAGGTTCCGCTGATTCGTTTTTTTAATTTAATAAAGTATTTTGTTATTTATTGACTTATTTCTTTGATTTTACAACTGAAATAAATTAAAATGAAGATTTTTTTTAAATAAAAAAAAACTTGACAGAAAAAATACAATATATTATTGTTTTTATTATAACGTATTAATATTGTTACTTTTATTATTATTAGAAATATAAAACAGGATCAGAATTCCTTTATTCGTCGAGGGGAAATGTACATTGGTACAGCAAAGTATAGATAGAGACAACACATAATACAACATTATTAGATACTGTAAAAGGCATGCAAATAATATTTAAAATAACAATGTGATTGAACTTTTTCACAAAATAACAGATTCAGGTAGATAAGTATACACAAGAGTATTTATAATTAACAATAGTATTACAATGACTGTAGGAATTAAACGTTCTCTTCTTGCTTTTACTGCTCGCAAAGGCTTTCTTCAAGCCTTTGCTGTAATGAAAAACTCACGCATTTAATAAAGAAACAAACCAAGGTAAAGAACAAGTGCACTTTTTAAATGTTCACCCCAAAAACCCTATTTTGTAAATGAGTGACAGCTCAATAAGACACACACAGTGATGAATGATGAATGAAAGGGATGTTTTCACTGCAGACATGTCAATACCCAAACGTGTGAGCCACTGGGAACTAACAGACGGAGGCACGAAACCCCGAGGAGGCTAACACAATGTCAATGTGAAGACTCTATCCCAGGCTTTTCTAATATTACATCGGGGCATAATTAATGAGCGTGATCCTGTTTTAGCTCCAGCTCCATCCTTCACATTGATGCATGGCTGCTGAACCGTGCAGCAACATTCCTGCTCTAAGGGGAAACGTGCCGTTCCAACTGTCACATACATCCTCCATCACCCTCTTGCTGGAGATTATTGAGGATTATAAAACTGACATTCATGTAGAAAGCACCAACGAAATGTCTTCATAAATGTGGTGTTAGGAGGTGTCGGTGATAAGGTGACTCCGGGCCTCGCTCCACTCTGCATTCTTCCAGTCTCAGGAGGAAATCGAGTGTCATCAACAGTCACGTCCAAGTGGCTCTCAGGTTTCACGGTTCAGAGTGGGTAGCCTTCTTCCCACAGCAGTTATTCTCCACATGTTCCCAGTGGGGGACCAGAGCAGTTCTGATATTCATCCGGCTTTGATTCATAGTTTGAAAAGCCATTTGTACCTGAATGGTGGCACTGTGGGGGGCTCGAGTGTAGGCAGTGGTGTCATGTAGTGAAGTATACTCAAGTACGATGTTGGGGTACTTTTACTTATTTTTGTATGCTACTTTAAACTTCTACTCCACTACAATTTGGCCGCCAAATACTGTACTTTTTTCACTACAACCTTTTGACAAAATGAGTTACTAACTTCACAGATTCAGATGAGCTAAAACAAAAATATAAATGAACTAATAAATAAACTATGATATATAATCATAGGTTATGATATCCTGCTGAAACGCTGGCAAATGTGTTGTGTGTGTGTGATGTCAACTTTCAAAAGCAATACTACTAAGTTTTACCATCTCTGATGTATTCCACATCAATGGGACATGTTGGTACTTCTTTGTTTGGTTCTAAAACGTTTGTACTTGTACTTAAGTGAGAAGTATTTGAAATGCAGGACTTGTAACAGAGTATGTTTACACTGTAGTATTGCTACTTTTACTTTATTAAGTTACATTACATGTCACTTGTTAGACGCTTTTATCCAGAGCGACTTACATACTCAATACTGTGGGCGATCCCCACAGGAGCACTTTGGGGTGAAGCGTCTCAAGGACACAACGCCATGCAGTGGGGTTTGAACACCAACACACAATCCACTGCACCACACGCCTCCATAGGTACCTAATTACCTCATCCAACATTGCATGTATAAGCACGTCTAGATAAATGCAGCTGTCCCCCAGTTGGATCTTTCCCCCCACATGGTGGCAGTGCAGACTCGTGAAGGATATGAGATGTTAAGTATCACCTCCACCACCTTGTGCCAGTCCTCCCTCTCGGCTCCATCTGGCTTTTATGACCCGATGTGATTCATAGTATGTTCGCCAGACAAATTCATTTCCAGATATCCGATTACAGCTCTCATATTCTCCCTGTCCGTTTGCAATGGAGTCTTTTATTCTCACACGCCACATGGCGACGCCTGCGCCTTTTTAATTCATCACCCATTTAAGAGAATATAGATTTCATATGAATCAAGTGCTTCATTTAACGAGTCAAATTAAATATGCAATGGATTCATACTCCCCGTGTCTGTCCTTCCTTCTGGTCCCTTTATTGCATGTGTGTCTTGTGCATCGTTAAATGAGCGTTACACATGTGTTCGGCTGTTAATGAATTAGCTCTGACTGAAAATGGGAATAAAAGAAAGAGCAGTGTGCTCCTAAGATTACTTAGCTAATTAAAGGCTGGTCGCTGCATGACTTTAACGTTTCATTAATAGACCTCTGACAGTCATTCATTGGGCTTGGAGCACAACAGAACCCTGGGTGAAACCTTTAACATCTTTAAAAGCACACCTCCCCGGGTTTAAGAGGCACTTCTGTGGGAAACAAGACAGTGAGGGATGCATGGCAGCAGAAGGGACAGATACATGATGGAAGGAGCAAACAGGGTGACATGGGTGGGGGACTGAGTGGTGGTGGGGGGCGGCCATGGGTGCTCCCATGATTCCATCTCCCCATCCTTCACCGCGAGCTCAGAAGATCAAATGCCAGACCAATCAATCGTCCTCAAAGCAGACATCTATAGTGCAGCCCATGATGGCGTTTACCCCCAGGGAGCATACCAATACAATAAAAGAAGATATCGTACAACATTGATCGTCCCCAAACACACCCACACCATCAGGCCGGCCATCACCATCAGTGTGTGTTCCCTGGCTGCCCATTGGCTGTCTGTCCCTGTCTCCTGTCTGTCTGTTTCAATGCTTTCATAGAGCTTGATTGATGTACAACAGACATGTTTACAGGGTTACAAGGCAGCATAGCAGCCTCTGAAGCCCCCTACCCACCGGACAGAAACCCACCCGCCCACCCACCCACTAACATCAGGCTTTTGTCTCCAGTGTGAAAAGTGACAATCTGCATTCTTTCCCGGGACAAAAGCCTCTGCATCGGCCTCGGTATTTATCAGCTCCAGCTCCGATCAGCAGGGATGCAACACAACACAAGGGTTCACATGTTACTTTGGGATTTGGACATTTTCGATATAATGTATTAATGTACAAAACATATGATCACCAGACTCCATCAACACAAAGGCATTTGACCTCACTCATCTCGTTACACGCAATACATTCAAAATCACTGTTGGAAAGTAAGTGAGTAGGCGACTGTAAGTACACATTTGAGGTACTTTATTCGAGTATTTTCATTTTATATTACTTTATTCTTCGACTGTATTACATTTTGGAAGCCATATTTTACTTTTGACTGTACTAAATGTATTTTCAATTTATTTACGTACTTTATAAACTCAGATATTTGACACACAATACTTAGGAACAACTACACTAACACAACTATAAATTAATCTCAAGTAACTCAAACAATGAGTGACAGAAAATGTTTTAGAATTAAGACAATTTGTGTTATGTGAATATTTACAGTTCCAGCTATGTGAATATTTACAGTTCCAGCTATGTGAATATTTACAGTTCCAGCTATGTGAATATTTACAGTTCCAGCGATGTGAATATTTACAGTTCCAGCGATGTGAATATTTACAGTTCCAGCTATGTGAATATTTACAGTTCCAGCTCTGTGAATATTTACAGTTCCAGCTATGTGAATATTTACAGTTCCAGCTATGTGAATATTTACAGTTCCAGCTCTGTGAATATTTACAGTTCCAGCTATGTGAATATTTACAGTTCCAGCTATGTGAATATTTACAGTTCCAGCGATGTGAATATTTACAGTTCCAGCTATGTGAATATTTACAGTTCCAGCTATGTGAATATTTACAGTTTGCTGAATATTTGCTGCTTTTGCTTTATTATAGTTTTCTTCTGCAATGGGCAGTTTTACTCCAAAGTACATTTTCCTAATCATGTTTATTAACTTTAATTTAAGTACAATTCTCAAAGCAGTACTTTTACATGAAATGTAGTATTTTACGGTGTGGTTTTTAGTAAAGAATTTCAATACTTTTCCTCCAGAAACAAGATATGTTCAAAGTCATTAAAAGTGTCTTTGTTTACCTGTGTTCCAACTATCACCAACCACTCTGCTGGCAACTACCAAATAAATGACTATCACGTGCAGATGTTGGTAGAAAAATAGGTGTTTCTTTTTACATTGTATCTCAAGGGAAAGAGTCCAGCTGCACTGCGGACCATCCTCCCACACACACACACACCCACACACACACTGTAATCTGACACTGACTTATCACACAGTTTGACCTGAGTGACCCTTTCAGGCCCAGAGAACCATTCATTTACATGTTAACTAGCGAGGACTGCCCCCCCCGCCCCCCCCCCGGCACCCCCCAGCCTATACCTCCCACCACGCCGTGACAGGGGCAACGTGGGACGTGCGCCTGCAGAATACCAAAGTCTACTACTTACGCTTGTGTTGGTCCAGGAGGATGAAGTACAGCGAAGTGTATCAAGTGGAGAGGTCAAACCATCAATACGCCTCGTACAAACACACAGCTGTCACACACACTCGCCTCGGGGCAGGGAGACGAGTAGATTAACACGGCTGTATTTGTTCTGGGCGCCCATCTGGCCAGACGCCCTCCTTCCACCGCGCTCTGTGTGGAGAGGTGGATGATGCTGGAGCTCTCCTCCTGAGCGTCTCCCTCTCTGTGTCTCTGTTCGATGAATACAACTATCAGAGCAACAGCTGATTGGGGGCAAAGACCCCGTTCCAAAAGAGGCAATTCACACATATTGTAAAATCCTGCACCACATTTGGCACATTTCTGCTTCCACTACCTATTTTTAAATCTGCACAGCTCTCCTTGAATATAGTATTTGTCATATTTGATTATATTTGACTACTCAGTCACTCACAAAATCATATTTTGTGTTAATATGGTCATTATTTTTAATTTGTCACAATAGTCTTCGAATAGTTTTTTAAATAGCTTTTATAATCCTGGTATTGTGCATGTGTTCTTCTTTCTGTGTCTCTGTATGCACCATTTATGTCAAAGCAAATTCCTCTTCTGTGTAAAACGACTTGGTTCGTTGAACAAAATAATATTAAGTTTAGATAAAAGATATTAGGTTCAACTTAATGTCATTGCTTTCACCTTACCTAATACAGGTATGTGTATTCTGTTAGCATAACACATGTCATTAGTCAACATGGGGCAGGACGAAAGAGACAAAGACAGTGTCCAACATTTAACATTGTTAGTTTTATATAAAGTATCGCGCACAAAACCAAAAGGCCCAAGAGCTCAGTCATTGGTGGGGTTTCTGTTTGGTCTGTTATTCAATTCCATTATGAAAAACAAAAGCGTTCCAGTTCACCTCGGCTAAGTACTGTATTGTCATTATGAACTCCTCTTTTAAGGGGGGCAAACGGAGGTCACAAGTCATTGTTACAGGTGCATTGGCCACCACTGCACCCCCCCACAAGCACCCATGCACAGCACAGCAATAACATTCCCCCAAGATGTGCTAAGACGCAAAGAGTGGAGCTGTGTGCTGACTCTGCAACATGTAAGAAGAATCGCCATGACTATCAATCCAAAGAGCTGCAGTGTCCTCTCTCAGATCAGAGCGGGCTGCGTCTTTCCTCGTCTTTCTGCCAGTCTCTCTCAGCATCTCCCATGGATACAGCGTCAATACGTTGGATATTGGAGCACAAGCACTGAGCGCTCAGGGATATCGATGTAGCTTTAGCATCGATACCTCGAGGAGAGGAGGTGAATGAGGAGGAGTGACCTTGAGCCAGGAAGCAATCCTCCTGACAAATAAAGAGCCGGGAAGGAAGTGCAGAGAAACTAAACGGGGGGGGGTCAACAACAACAACAACACAATGCGGCGCTCAACACACGTCAGGAGTTTGGGGTATTTGATATTGAAAGCTCTTTCTTCGTTGTTCCTCTTGGTGTGGACTTAGGAGCAGTGTTCCATGTTCAATGGGAAACACATGACCATCTGGAATTCGAGATACCTGTGAATCATCTATGCAGAGACGATGGAGCCAGCATCCTCAGGGTTGCAAGCGGGTCACAGAGGACCCAGCGCGAACAACTCCCCCCTCTCAGCAGGCAGGTGGAAAAGAAGGTGCCACACACACACAGCACCACACCGTCTCCAGTGGACGCTTCAGGTGTAGCACAGGATCGTTGTTTTACATTTCGTGCAGAAACCTCATTGGAAACAACCGCAAAATGAAAAAAGGCTAAGTTTGCGAAGTTTCTGATGAAAACGTGACGTGAAGAGTTACGGTGCTGAACGTTATCATCGTGCTACCTGTGAAACAATGCCTCCATTACACGTGCACAGTGCACACAATGTGTTGAACAGTGTCATGGGCCTTCAGGCTCAAAGCAGCTTCATGGAGTATGATCCATTGGCTCACCAGTACCAGTACCTGCAGCTGCAGCTGCATGCTACATGGATTTATAATTTGTGTTCATGTCTATTGGAAAAAAGGAGTAGTTGCAGTGGGAGTGGCCAATGAGAAAAAGGCATACAACTTCTTCACCTATATTCAAACCAGGGACAAAGTAATGAAGCGATGGTCGGAGACTCTGAGGAATCATTGGTCAACTGATTGTCAGGGTCTTCAGGAGCTTTTGATTCCATCCGACCCCCTGCAGGCAAACATGTTGTGTATCTTTGGACCAGAACCATCACCCCAAGCAGCTGCTCTTGCCTCTTGTGTTGGGTGAATGCTGGATGTGTAAAAGCGCTTTGAGTTGCAGAGCCTGGATGACGCGATCAGTCATTTATATATGACATAACCGATGTGTGGCTGAGCCGTGGTGGAGGGCTGCTCTGCATTACCTGGTGGTCACTTGGAGGTTTGTTGCAATCAGGTTGGAAAATAACTGGTGTGTACAGAGTTGCCCGACCTTGTGTGTAGGTGTATCTGAAGGCAGGGGGAACGGGGTGAGATAATCAAACCTTTCAGAGTGAGTCACCATCATAACTGTCTTTCTGTGTTCATAAATGTATTGTTACATTCCTGCCACATTCTAGCTTATCGCCTTGTTTCATTGTGTTGAAGCTAACACAGGTGGAGGGGAGATGTATCTGACTGATGTGTACACGCTTCAACAATATGTCACACCTGAAACAACTGTCCTTCTCTTCCTGGGTCATATGGAAATGCTACAAGACCAATTAAAGACCGCGGGACACTGTAGCCTCTCTGCTGCTGCTGCGAGCTTTGCCTCTGCGCTGACGGGCTGACTGCATAACATCGTGATCTGGTTTATCCATCTGATGATGGTGAAAGCAGCACTGGGAACCCTCAGCGGCGTATCGACAGGTTAGCAGTGGTGGACAAAGTGTTAAGTTAAGTACTAATAGCACATCTTCACATTTGAGAAGCTGGAACTGTGAAATATCTTTGAAGCAAACACTTGAAATAACATTGCTGCCACATTTTCTGTTAACCCTCACACAGTTTTAGTTACTCACATCATTATAATGTCGGGTGGTTCAATCAATACCAAATAATAATATGTCAAGTTCTTCCTGAGTTTGATCTAAATCTGAATTGATAGAAGTAGTAAACAAATCTGTAAAACAAATGCAGTAAAACGTACAAAATTGGCCTCCAAAGTGTAGTAGAGTATAAGTTTAAAGTAGCATCAAATCAAACACGTAGGTAAAGTACCTCAAATGTGTACTTAAGCACTGCAAATGTACTTAGTAGCTTTGAACCACCGTCTTTTAGACCTTAAGAATTGCTCATGTCATGTTCCAGGAGTTAGACCGCTCCCTTTACTTAAGACCATTACACACACACACACACACACACACACACACACACACACACACGCACACACACACACACACACACACACACACACACACACACACACACACACACACACACACACACCTCCACCCGGCTCGTTGCGTCTCCCGTCTTTCTCTCTTTCATTCCACAGAGATGATTTATTTTGTTTCTCCCCTCTCCTCCTCCTCCAGCCCTCAGCGCCCCCGGGGTCAGCGCTGAGCTCCATCACTCTGTCTGGATTCTTAATCCCCACACTGGAGACGCCCGTGCCAATACAGGAGAATAACAGATTAAAAAACACAGCCCGAGCTCCGAGTATCTCCCCTTTCTCTCCCTCTGCCTCTGCCTCCCTCTGTCCTCGCTGTAGATAAGTGGAGAAATAAACTTGGGGAAGCTAAGCCGGAGTGGAGAGGCGAGTCATGGAGCCAGGGATGACAGAGAAGCTTCCAGTGCCGAGTTAATGAAGCTGATGCAGCAAAGCAAGGCCCTCTGCAGAGTTATAACACCGGAGCCTTGGGAGGTGACACCACCGCAGGCGGGGGGGTTCCACTCGGCTGCAATTGTCTAAGGAAGATACATGGTTGACCCCAGACACAAATATAAGTAGCAGAACATTAAACATAATGAAACCTGAGGCTCCATTTTCACATAAGCACAAAGAATGGCTCTTTCACCTATAGGAGGTCGCTGCTGGATGGGGGAGGGCGGGCGATAATGGAGACAGGAAGATCAAGGGCTTTTATTATATAGAATCTATAAATAAGAACAGTGAAAGAACAAGAAAGGGTTAGAATCTAGAGGTCAAATTCACATGCCTTTCCACTGATCCGAGACCAGTTCCGCGATGATGTCATGCTGGTGTTTGCATGACTTCACAACCAAACACTGACCTGAGAGCAGAACTGATCAGTCCTGTCCCTGTTGTGTGAGAGCTGGTGGAGGGGGGTGAGATGATGGCTGTGTCAGTTTCACACTGCTCTCCTCATACAGGCGGATCCAGGGGGAGGCTGCGAGGGAGGGAAGTGCACGTGCATGGACCTGTGCACGAGGGTCAGTGCATGCAGGTCTGCATAACCTTGAGCATGCGTGTCTAATTATTATTGGTCATGAGACTCCGAATTGAGCTGCATCGTTTTTCTTTAGCACCCAAAAGTTTAAAAGCTAATTTGTTTAATGCCTTATACATTTCCATTGTTCTTTCAGAGCATCAATTTGAAAGAAGAGGCTCAGATTAGCTTCCACCAGTACGTTGAGCTCTGCGTGTATCAAGGGACAAGACCTGTTACACATTTGGTCCTTTGAAGCAGCAGAGATGTGAAATCACGTGAGATGTGTAGTTGGATACTCTGTAAACAGGGGCTCCTCTCATTTTGCTTCTTTATTACTTGATATAAGCCATCTGTTAAAAGTGACCTTATTGTACACCTAAACTGAATTCTTAATTAAGTTGCAGGTAAATATAGTTGCTCCGATATTACATTTGCAGTTTTAATCATGTGGAAAACATCGTAAGTCAAAACAACAAAGCAAGACCACAACAACACGACTTGGTTTGATTTAGAAACAGGTTCACGGTGTTTGGGTTCAAATTAGAATGTTCATAATTCAAGCAATGGAAAACACATCAATCCAAATGTGTCAAAATGAACTTTCAGAGTCAAACAGGACTTGAGATAGAACGGTACAAACAGAATCCTGGGCTAAATAC
Source organism: Champsocephalus esox (assembly GCA_036324585.1). Taxonomy (NCBI): domain Eukaryota; kingdom Metazoa; phylum Chordata; class Actinopteri; order Perciformes; family Channichthyidae; genus Champsocephalus; species Champsocephalus esox. The sequence goes on along the minus strand of CM070482.1, from coordinate 39,300,903 downwards.
CTTTCCGTAAAAACACAATTTACAAAGCAGTGTTGTTGAATAGTAACTTGATGTATTCCTAAAAGCCAGGGAGCACTGTCACACTGTCCCCTTGCCTTCTCACGGCCTCCCTAGCATCGAGAAGTTAGAAATGCTAAAAGTAAGTTTTCCCTTTTTTTTATGAATACATTTGAACACAGAATGGTTATGTTTTCAAGAGGACATTTGCACGACTTTGTTGTTTGTAGCCTTTATGTAACCAGGTGAAGCCCCTTGAGATCAAAGATCTCTTTTTAAAGGGTGCCCTGCAGCATTAGTTACACATGTAACATAACAACAACAGAACAACAATAAGGATGACATACAACATAATATACGGCAGCGACGTGCAGGCAGGGGAGGCAGAGCCTCACCTGTCATACTCCAATGTACCAACCAACCAAAGAAAAACTGAATAGTAATAATAATAAAATGTCTCCACTGATCTGCGTTGTAAGTGTGAGTTCTGTTTGATTCTAATCGCTTCTTATAGTCAGAATCAGCTAATTGGCCGAGCTCCGCTACAACTACGGGTAGCGATGAGGAGTGAGGCAGGGACGAGCTCTGCCTCTCGTAAGCCCATGTCACTACCCGATCTGTCCCCCTGCCCGATCGGTACTGCGCATGTGCGAGATGGTCCGCCATATTGGACAACTCCGGACGGCAACCCAAGAAGGACACTTGACACAGTGGCTTTTGGCAAAGCTGAAAAATAAAACTCGAGATGAGTTATTGTTATTACAACGTGACTTCATTATTATTTAACAACTCTTTGTATTGGGTTCTTTTATTTGGGGTTAAGTACATTGTCAGAATAAGTGAGAAATGGATTTAACTTCTGTTAGACAGCTATCATGCTGAATACACATTTACTGTGAATGTGTGCAAACATGTATGGCATATGGCATATGGCAAATAAAAGAACCCCATAAAAAGAGTTGTTAAATAATAGTGAAGTCACGTTGTAACAACAATAACTCATCTCTCTCGGTTTTTCTTTTTGAGCTTTGCTAAAAGCCACTGTGTCAAGTGTCCATCTTGTGTTGCCGTCCGGACTTCCGGACCATCTCGCACATGTGCAGTACCGATCGGGCAGGGGGACGGATCGGGTAGTGACAGCCCACAGTAACGGAGCGTCCACACTACAGCTCCAAAAAAAGCTTGGAGCTGGGCGTGTCTGGAGCTTGGGGATTTTATCCAAGCAACACGACCAACAACCAATCACATGAATCTCCCGCCCCCGACATACAAAGCAAAAACCCCCGGGGATTTTATGCGAGCAATATATATATAAACTCCCCAAACAGGCGAAAACCTACCAGTTTCCCCCACTGTCTCTGCCACCTCCCTCCATGCCTGGTTCCTCCGGTTTGTATCCCGGTAGTTGAAGAGGGTCTGGTCATACAAAACCGGGTGAGTTGCTACGGCGATAGTTAGTTTCTCCTCCGACTTTTTTGGAAATATAGAAATGAACGGCGGGATATCTCTCCCAGCTTAGACGCGGTTTGATTGGCTACGGCTTCAGCTGTCAGATTTTGGGAAACGGGATTTGATTGGCTGGCACTGGCTACTCCGGCGTCTCCGGCGTCAGAAGTTGAACATTGTTCAACTTCTGTCGCCGGAGACGCCTGAGACGCACCGCTCTGCTACCCACAATTCAGTTCGGCGAAAAAGCGCGGCTACGTGACGTCACCCCATTGAAAGTGAATGGGCAGATTGGAGCTTTCGACGCTGTCGACGCTGTCGACGCTGTCGGCTGTAGACGCTGTAGTGTAGACGGGCCGTAACTGGCTGGAGCGCGGGCACTAATGTAGCGCGGGCACTTATTCTGTGAGCGCGCTCAAGTCAGTTACAGCCCCTACACACGGCGGCGTGCGTTGCTGCTTCAACGCTTCTACCCATTCACTTTGAATGGGGTGACGTCACGATTCGCCGAACTGCATTCTGGTAGTAAAGCGTAGCTTCTCTCGAGGTGCTCGCTGCAAAAGTAGATCAATGTTCTACTGTTGCCGCCTCGACGGAGGCGTCAGCCAATCAAATCCCTCGTATGTAAATCTGACAGTACAAGCAGTAGCCAATCAAACCGGGTGTATGTTGGGAGAGCCAGACCGCAGTTATTTCCCATATGTCAACAAAAGGAGGAGAAAATGATCGTGGCGGTAGGGAACATACAGGGATACAAACCGGAGGAGCCAGGCATGGGGGGAGGTGGCAGAGACAGTGGGGGAAACTGGTAGATTTTCGCTTGTTTGGGGAGTTTATATCCAGTGTACTTCGTTTGAATGAACAGCTAGCAAGCATAGACAGTATATTTAGCCAGCATGGATGTAGCATGAATGCTTTGCTTTGTATGTCCGGGGCGGGACATTCATGTGGTTGGTTGTTGGTCGGGCTGCTCGCGTTGATTCCCCCAAGCTCAAGACACGCCCACCGCCGTGTGTAGGGGCCGTAACTGTGGGGTGAGGTGAGGCACAGATGAGCTCTGCCTCGCCTCAAAATGCGTCACCCCACAGAAACTGGCTGGAAAGCGGCCCTAAGCGCATGCCTGCACCATCTTACTGTATGTCACCAATGTAATGTTTGTAGATCCCTTTATTACATTTATCCTCGCCATCCATAGTCTCTAAATAACTTATTTCACGTATATATGATATTTAGGCTCGCTGGTCTCATCATACAACGGCAATGAAAAAAGCACCAGGAGAGGCAGCCATAACCTCTGTCGCACTGAAGGGGGCGCAAGTGAGCCATACAGGTTCTTGTTGCTACTGTTATTCTACACAGACGCAAACAACAAGCTTGACTTTTGAAACTAGAGGAAGATAAGGAGGACTTTTACAAAAAAGTAATGGAGATTGTTGTCCAGAAGGAGAGCATGGACTTCATCTTCAAGTCAAGGTAAGACCACAATTGTAATGAACATGGGATCTTACTAAGAAAGAACAATCCAATATTTAGATTGTGGGTATCCTTTTGTTGCACGGTCTTTTTAAAATGAATCGAAGCATCAGACTAAAAAAGCTTTTGAAAATAACCGAACATTTCGATGAAGGTCAAAATATAATATTTGTAAATCTGACTCTGAAAGAGTCCGTGCCTCACCAGCCATGAACCTCACCGCATGTCACTGGTGTACAGGGTACAGTCTACAAACTCTATTTACACTGACCATGAGTATCAAACAGCATGTCACCCAGCCGAGTTTTAACATGATGAAGGGACTTGTTTGCTGCAACAGTTAATATATATATGTATATATATTAATATTTGTATATTGGCTTTATATTGTACTTGGGAGTGGCTATATACAGGACGGTCCTGTATATAAGGTCTCTGAAATGGCTATATACAGGACGGTCCTGCACAGAAGCCCTGAAATGGCTTTTTATGTAGTCTACAGAAATATGGATATAATTGGTGTACAATTAACGTTTACAGCAGGATAAATTACAAAAATGTACAGCATACTACATACAATTCAAAAGACGGTTTCTCCGATTTCTAAAATAAAAATGCCGACGTAGCCGATAAATGATTTGTGTTGCTTTCAATGCAAAATCACTAAACGTCAACGAAATGTCGGCGTATTCTTTCAAAAAAACTTCAGTTTTAATAAAACCGAGTAGTCTTTAAAGTATGCAGTGATATCCTTTACAAGTAAAACATTGTGCATTGGAAAATATAAAGTAGAAAATGATTGAAACAACATAAAAAGATAAGCCAAAAAAAAGACTGAAATCAGCATAAAAAGCTAAGCAATTGGCATGGAAAGAGATTTAATTGCCACCATTTTATATTGAGGGGAAACTCATTGAAAATAATGTTGTCGTGAGAATATTTATCTGTGAATCCTATCCCTACATTACCACCCGCGAAACTTGCTATTAAGCATGCTATAATAGCCCGGTCTGTATATAGTCGACTCATTCGACGTTAGCTGCAGGACGGTCCTGCATATAGCCATTTCAGATATCTTATCCACAGGACCGTCCTGTATATAGCCATTTCAGAGACCTTATATACAGGACCGTCCTGTATATAGCCATTTCAGAGACCTTATATACAGGACCGTCCTGTATATAGCCATTTCAGAGACCTTATACAGGACGGTCCTGCATATAGCCATTTCAGATATCTTATCCACAGGACCGTCCTGCATATAGCCATTTCAGAGACCTTATACAGGACCGTCCTGCATATAGCCATTTCAGAGACCTTATACAGGACCGTCCTGTATATAGCCATTTCAGAGAGCTGTGTACAGGACGGTCCTGTATATAGCCATTTGGCGTTGTGTACAGGACCGTCCTGTATATAGCCTCGACCATTGTACTTAATGATGTCCCGGATGGCTTCTCTCTCAGGATAAATCAAAACACTTGTCTGTGATGCTACAGTTTAAAAATGTAGGTATTGGTATGATACTATAGAAAGACAGAAAGAGAGGGGTGAGGAGGGCGTGTGGTGTCCTCTAAATCACCATCACCATTTCTCGTCCTCCCTCCATCTCTGTCCCACTCGCTCTGTGTCTCCTGGCCCTACAGAGAGTCTCCGGCCCCCCCCCCATGGTTTCACTGCGGCCAGTACGCATGCTGTTGGCTCTTTGTGACTCGCTGGACTCTGACCGCACAGCCTGCACTCACAATGTGTTTATTGGACATGGCTAACGCCCCCGCCCCCCCAAGCCCCCTAGGCCCTTGAGCCCCGTCTGTGTGGTGCCGATGGCAGGTGGGGGCCCCGGCTGGAGGGTGTGTGCATTGGGACGATCCATGGTTTGTGTTTGGACAGTGAATTCAACAGAGCAAGGAGAGTCTCTATGCCGGGGTTAGAATGAGAGGTGAATTAAGAGAGGGAGGTGAGGGAGGTGAGGGACGGTAAACAGAACAAGATGAACGCCTCATTCAGATTCCAGTAAAATATTCTCTTCACTCCGGATGACATTTGAGCCAACGTCTGAATACAGGAAGTGCTTGGTTCTGTAATATGTGTCGTTCTTCCATGAGAAAATCCACATTCTGGTGATGAATAGCTTAATGTTAATATATTATTATTATTAAACTATCAAGGCACTACATCAAAGAACACATTTTGACTCCTCATGGTCTCATATTGGCTTCTTTACTTTGTCTTCTGGGTTCACATGAGGCCATGTGATATGCGGCCAGCAAAGTACCCTCATGTTCTTCTGTCACAACAATACTACACTGCGCGTGCCGACAAAACAACCAGAACTGTAGCTAGCTATAGCTTGAAGTGTACATCGCGTTGGCCTTCATTCTGAGCCGCTATGAGACAACCTTTACAAAAATGTTACATTCATTAAAAAAAAGTTGTCTCTCTGGATGGAAGAAAGAAATGAAACGAGTGCATCTCATACAACTGTCGCAGTAGAGAGGAATAGTGTCTCTCATACACACAGGACGGGTTTACACTCACTGACTAGTGTATGTTATGTTAGCACCACCTTATGTGATAAATAGATCTCCTCTAAATTAGGCTACATGTCTTACTCATGCTAGCAAGTCTGTGAGGTTGTATGCTAGTTGTAAAGAGAACTGTAACATGAATTACAATTATGTATGTTTGATGTTGATCCTTTTCAGCTGTGGAGAAGCTAACATGCTCCCAGTTACATGTTAACATGATATTGTTATATGCAGGTAATGTTTATAATGTTTACATCTCACATTAGCATTAGCATGCTAAGGTTTCCCTAAATGCACATCATACTAAACCGGCTAATGCGGATCTGCTTCAAGGTATTTTAACAAACCAACAAGGGTACATTTTGACCAGTAGGTGACACTGGAAGCAAGGACGTCGGACCACCAAACTATTACATTCCATCTGGTGAAGCAAGTCTGGACTGAATCTTCCTGAAATCAGTTCAAGACGTTTCACTTTTAACCCAACATATTAACCAGCTGCCAGTGCTTGGAACCATAGTCTATCTGTACCTCATATGTGGCTACTAAGAGACCAAACCTTCCTCATTGAAATGACCTTGCCATACAACAAAAAAGCATTCCAAATGACATGTTTTCTCCATTGCAGTTTTACACATGTAAAGGATTCAAACTACTTGGTAAGATTCAGTAACACACTATACACTCGGGTAAAAGAAAGATAAATGCTACATAACTCTGAAAAGTCAACTCTGACATGTTGTCTCCTGATCAGATGTCTAATGTGTGTCTGACACATCCATCAACCTCATCTTCCTGACTTGCGTGGACTTTGATTGAAAAGGTGTGAACATTCCAACACACTTGTAAGGAGACCAGGCTGAGAGGACAGGAGAGACAGAAAGAAGAAGGAGAGAGATATGAGACAGAGGAAAAAAACACATAAGAAAGCTTGTTCATGAATAATCAACACACACCACAGTCTTTGCACACGGTCTCTTTTTGTGTGGACATGTGTGTCCCTCTGAGTGGACTCTTTCTCCTGCAGACGACACCACGCTGCCCACTGTCTTGTTAGAGCGGTGATGGATGGAGCGGGTCTGGCAGTCCTGGGCCCCCTGCTCGGTTCATTTGTTATACATTTATAGTTCATAATCCATCTGCTCGCACCTCTACACGTTCCACATCGTTTGTCATCCTCCTTTTGTATCAGGGGGTCATTCTTCTATTGGGCTCTGATAGATTGTTTAGTGTCTGCTGTCTATAATTGGCCCAGATAGTGGGAAGACTCACATGTGTTTATCATTAGAGCTTGTGTGGGGATCTCTTCATCATCACTCACACCGGATGCCCACACTTCAATTATGTATCTAAATTGAGCCATTAACTGAACCTGTTGGAGGGGTGCTTCATAACATGACTTTTCATTACACATTCACATGATGGCAATTAAGGGCACTTTATTTATATTCTTTGGATTTTTTCCTCCCGCATTTACAAGCACACACAGAAAAAAGACAACACACAGAAAAAAAATACTATATCTCTTTGGATCAAATTAATTACAGGCCTTTAACTGTATCTGGCATCCTTTTATGCATATACCCCCAACATTGGATATGTCTAAAGAACTGAACAGAGAGGAATGTTAACCTTTTATTTTAATGCATTCATTGATTTGCTTATTTTATGTTTGTGTTATTTTTTTTCTTATATATTTAGATTTTTGTACCTCAAGATTCAGGATATTTTATTGTCATATTATTTTATATATTTACATGTTTAATTTTCAGTACTTATTTGCTTTAATTTTTCTCATGTCAGTTTATGTCTTGGTAGTCACTTATCTATTTCAGCAGTGATGTAATGTACTGTTTAGTTATCTTTAGTTTTTAGTCATTGTTTTTGGATTCTTTGTTTTTCTAAATGTATTGTTCATAGTGTGGCCAGCAGGTGGCAGTAGAGCACCACGCATGAGGCGCAGTGTCTGAGTCATTCAGAGTTTACCATCTGTTGCTCTGCAAGAGTTCCCTGGAGATGCCAGACAGGGGAGGCAGACCTAAAGCTTGTTACTCATCTCAGCTTTTATTATTTCGTATTTATCTCCACAGTTCATAGCCCTGTTTTAACGGTCACTCTTTTAAATTACAATTTAAATTGCAGTGCCTGAGGGTGGCTGAGGTTTGCATGCATTTCCAACATTTTGGTCAAGAGAAAAAGGGAGCAAATAAAATCCACTTAAAAAAAAACCTCCACCAGGAATAATTGATTTGAATGATGGCTTAGCAGTAGTTACACATACAAAAGCCAAATCACATGTGTATTAGTTGCATTCAAGCCAACACAGACCCATCTGCCTGCCACTGGCTTTTGGGATGCTGCTGGAGCAAAAGCAGCTTCGTCTCCCACCTGAAGAAAAGAAAACATACAACATACAGGACAAGGTTTAACGACACTGTTCATATTTTCCAATGGAGTTTTCTGACCTCAATTTACTGCCAAAAATGGTTGCACAGATCTGGGATTAATGTTGACCTATTTCCTGAAGAGAGATTCTTGAGATTCGTCAGCTGAGCTTCTTCACGTACTCCTGACCCACAAGCGATTGGAATATAAGCCCATCTATTATTATATGTATATCTTAGTTGTAGCAGATCAGTTACTGTCTAATTTCTGTAACAAGGCTTTATGGATAAGTCAACATGTCTGTATTCAGTTGCAGGTAATGTGATCGATACGTTCACTGACACAAATACCAAACTCTTGGATTTCACTATAATAAATAAGTTGAGGCTTCAAAAAGTGAAGTAGGACATTTAGTCTGATGAAACAGGTGATTCTGTCAGGAGATTATTTCATTCAGATTTAAATCTCTTTGTGCCCCTAATAGGGCGGGGGTGGCGAAGTCCATAGGGACTTGGCTTGGCAACTCGAAGGTCACCAGTTCAAGTCCCGGAAAGTCCAAGTGCTACCGAGGTGTCCCTGAGCAAGGCACCGCTCCCTGGGCGCCGTTCATAATGGCAGCACACTAGGTTGGGTCAAATGCAGAGAAACCGTTTCGTTACATAGAACCTGTACGACGTAACGACAACAAAAGTGCAACAAATAAATAATAATAATAATCCACATCATAAGTTATATTCAGCAGTGATTACCAAATATTCAGAATGTAAGTATTTTCACTTGGAATACCCTAACAGTCCATTTATTTTCATGATATTTTTAATATCATGAAAAGAAATGGACTGTTTCAAAGATCAGACATAATGAGTCTGAATTCAGTCCTCAGTATTGTGCTTGACACGCCGCTTGTTAACCTGCAGGCTGGTGGAGAGTATTACAAGCAGATCGCAGGTTAATAATCCAAGAGAGGTGCTCAAAAAATAACACTTTTATAGTGAGAGCTCTTTTAGTGTCAGACATCCATCCCTGAGTGTGTGTTGCAATCTGTATGGAGGGCTGATCTCTGTCAGTGTGTGAGGGAGTGAAGGTGACAGAGGAACAGAGGGAGAGCATCCTCGAAGCAAAGTGAGGGAGGTGTATTGAAAGGAGAAGCTGCTGGAAGAAGGTTTGATCTATCTCCCCCTGCCACTGGGGGGGGCTTTCTTTGGTGCAGCTGAGGCCGGGAGGCCCCGGTTGCCTGTTCCCCTTCTTTGTCCTCATGGCTCCAGAGGACGCGGGGCTCCGGGAGGTGACCAGGATCCTTTTGGCCCTGTTCACGGCTAGCCATGTTGGAATACTTGTGTCCTGTAGCTCTAAGCATTATGACCTGAGCCCTGTGCTGGCAAACGGATCTGCCGCTCCATGCCACACAGACAGGGGAGACGAGAGTGGAGGAAGGGGAGGGTGAACTGACTCTTATCCCTTTAACTACCAGCGCCACCATTTGGTAGAGCACATTGTGTGTCTTGATATCTTGCTGAAAAATCAATTAAAAAAGTTGAACTCAACCTGATTCAGCCAGCTCTACCATTTGGTTGACATGTTATGCACAAAACAACCTCTAGATGTCACTGTGGTTCGAACAGAAAGCCCTTCAGCCAGCTTCCACTGAGGAAGTTGGCATGCTAAAAATCACTCGTGAAGAAATCACTCTTTTTGGTAAACTTTTGTAAGGTAACCGTATCATTTAGACATCGTTTAGTGTCAGAGCACTTACTGAACATAATTAGATAACTTGATGCACAAAAAGAGTTTTAACAAGGGTATAATTATTTTTTGGAAAATATGCTCACCAATCGGTCGAATTGGCTTTTTATGGTAAACTAGCAATATGACTTCTTCAGAGTTTCAGAGATGTTTTCCCAAAAAACTTTTTGTGGTTATTTCTGTCCCATTTGATAACAAAAATGCAAACAAATAATTTGTCCATAGCTTTTGTCTTGGTCTGGTAGTTAAAGTGCAGGAATGGGTTAACATTGTGCTTTGCTCTTGAAAGTTAGTGAGAAGATGAATGCTAATTATCTGTGGGTTAGGTACGGAGTCAAGGCAGGACATGTTGAGCATAAAGATAGAGGCTCGCCCACAGCTGTCCAAAGTGGAAGGACAAAGGCTTTCTATCTCATTTGATCTTGTTTCTTTTGAACAAGATCATTTGTGGAGTAAGGCAGCAATACATGCAGGAATAATTACAACTATTGGGCATGCAGTCACTGGATTTGCCAAATGTAGGCTACAACACGTCCTTATACCTAAACGACAGCATATGGTGTTGCCAACGACCTCCCAAAACAACTATGAGTGTTGGAAAATAGGCTGCAGCGACAGAAGCCTTTTGGGTGTATTTTAATGCATTCATGTTCCCCGGAGGATTTTAAGTTTGTTTCTAACCTCAAAACTGATGACACTCCTATCAGCCTCAACTGTCCAACATGTTGAACTAAGCAGGAGGACGGCTCACTGTTATCATCAGATATAAGCATCGTCCGTTAAGCACCTTGTTCACACGTTAACATGCTAGGCTGTTATTGACTCCCAACTCTGCAAAAGAAAACTCTACGTAGGCCTACTGGATTCCTTTAGAAAGGAAAGTAATAGTTTCTAAGTGCGGCTCGTTCCTATAACGGACTCAGGTCATGTGACAACACGTGGCCTTTACAGGAGAACATCGTGTATTTCTTCTGCTCGGTTGTGAATGTTTTTGGTGTTTTTCCAGCATTCTCCCTGCCAATAACTATGAGCCCTTCCCTGGTATGAATAGTGGACAGTTCAAACATACTATATCTACTGCTCTCAACCAGTATTTAATGGTAACCACAGCAACACTACGTGTGCCTTCTGCTACATTACCAGTTATCCTTATTATGCCTTTCAGCAATCTGAAGAAAACATGCCTGGCTTTGCTTTGAGATGGAAAGGGCATTTCTTCTGGCTGCACTGTACTTTGGTTAATCAAAACTATTCTGACACGCAGGCATGAGTACGTGTGGCTTCACAATGTTGAAAATAAGTCCCTGGTCCTTGATTAGGAACAGGGAAATCAAGGAGCTGACATTTACAGTCAACGACAATCTGTAGTATCACTCTGACTGTTAACTGTAGAAAACCAAAAGAAGGCTTTGGGTATTGATATTTCGTTAATGGCTGACAGAAGTGTATTCTTGCACTCAAACCTGCGACTAAAGCTGTTAAACAACAAGATAAGACACTGGGACTAAAAGTCTCCCCTGGATAAATACAATGTGAAACAGGATTGCCTCTGGCCCAGTAGGTAGACACATCGCTAAGCTAAAGGCAGCCATAATGTCTTTGGTTCATAAAGACCTCAGTTATGAGAGTGCAATGGATTTCCCTCTAGCTTTATTGAACATAACAGTGCTGTTTCTGTCACTCCTCTGGGGCAGACAGAGTCCAGGTGCACCCTCAAAGCTGCTTTATTTATTCTGCTCTCACAAATAGACCGGTTCCATCTTCACCACACAGGGTGTTATTCCCTATGTTATTTCATTACCCCACAGTTTTGTCCTCTTACTTATACTTAATAGGGTTAGCCGATTGGCAAGTGGGGGAGGCCAACGAAAGCGTGAAGGAAGAAGACAGATAGAGAGGGAGCCAAAGGTGGAGGGAGAGACTGACAGAGACAGATGTGCATGGGTGAAAGAGAGAGGCTGGAGCTGGAGAAATGAAAGAGTGATTGGGTAAATGAAAGGGACTCTGAGGTTGTGGGTGTCTGTCCTGGATGAGGATGAGAGCACTCCACAGCCGCTAAGATGTGCTGCTAGCTTTGGCTGGTTCCCTCTGCCTGTTTTGGCTCACCGCTGCCCTTCTCCTCTCTAAAAAGAAAGCACCGGCTAACGTCAGCGCGGCCACACTCCTCATAGTCCAGAACAACTTCTGGCTCTCAGGAATGCTTACTCATCCCCATTTGGCACCGAGCATATCCCAGAAAGCCTCTAACCCCCTCCACCTCTCACAAGCTTCGGTGGAAAAACACTTTCTCATGGGTAGAAGTCGTTTCTCAAAGACATTGAACTCGTGCCAAGAACTTATTTGTCATATTTTCTTTTCCCTCCTCATTTCACCATGACTGATTCTGCCGGAGGGTGATTATGAAATTGGTGTGGAAAGTATGGCTATGAGAGATAAAGCTGAATTAGAGCACTAATTAAGAGTGAAGGGTTTTTCAAAGGACATGCAAAGACATAGAATTATCTCAGAAACAGGAGGCATTACCAAGCTTTTGTTTGACTGATACCCTTATAAGACCTGCACTTTGGACAAAACAAATTCTCAGGTCGATCCATTTCCAAGAAAACCAATTTGGGTGGGGTCAAAAGCATGGTGGGTGGCATCTTATATACCCTTTTCAGAAAGGGTCTTTCTTTTTGACTTCTTTAAATGGGCAATGACATAAACATATTTTTGGGGAAATTCATTGATAGCTATTGTATACATTACAACCATATTACACATTAATATACCCCTCTTACACCCGTATTACACCCAGGTTACACTATCATTACACCCACTGTTTTAAGACAAATATTACACTCCTGTAACAACAATATTATACCCATATTACAACATAATTATCACTGCTATTACAGTCATTTAACACTGTTATTACACATCTAATACACCTTCACCTAGATTCCAAATGAATACATTACACCAGTGGCGAACCGTCAGGGCCCTCAAGGTATTCAGTGAATACCCTGGAACACTCAGATAAAACAAACAAAAAATCGATTTAATTATATAAATAAAATGAATAAATGAGAATCGTATCTGTGTTGTTGATCTGTAATATTACAGTGTTACGTTGATTTGTTTGTCCTTCTCGGACCACGCATTACGCATTTCAGTGGTTTTGTGTTAGAAAAGAAAGCAACCAATCAGATCTTGTTCTGGGTCTCTGGGTAGAATATCCTTCAACCAAGGTATTCTACATCCTTGATAGAATAGAGTCGCGAAGTCCATGGGACCTTATTTCGGAAAAATAATGTATTGAAGTCAATGGAGAGAGAAAACTTATCTTTCGATCTCGTTTGAATTGTGCCATGAATTACACATATGATGTTTGCCAATCTTAAAAAAGTATTTCCATTTCAAAAAAGTCACAGTTTGTCGTAAAACTGTTGAATTATAATAAGACTATGAACAATACGCAACTAGAAAGACTACAAATCCCAGAGTCGCGTAAGTGATGTCACAATTGTTTTCCTCCACTAAGAGATAGCTAAGATCAGCGCCATAGGCTAAGATAAGATAACTTTAACAATATGCCTGTGTGCTTAGTACCAGTTTGTTATCATACCAGCAATGGGTCTTGCTCGTTCTTTCGCTTCCCGTCTGATGAAAGGACCAGGAGTGGCTGGATCAAGTTAGATACCTAGCTAGTAGCTAGCACGTTAGTTAGCATTACAGCCTTGTCATTTTTATTAGCCTTAATATGAAGTAACATTAAGTAACCCAAAATGTTAAACAGTAAGAGTAGTAGTCATATTTTGTGAACCCTTTGAAGAGTACTGTCACACCGGTGTGATCATTTTATAATACACCATTTAAGCCCGGGGGAGAAATGCTAACGCTAGCATCAGTGATCGCCGATCTTTTCTACTTCACGCTATCTGCACAAATGGTTGACATTAAACAATAAAAAGACCAGGCAGTTCAGAGAGAATCAAAGACAGGCAGGCAGGCAGCTCTGCATGACATTTTTCTGGACGTGTTTCATTGTGGTGATAGTAGGGGTATAACGGTACACGTACCCGTACCGAAATTATTCGGTACGGGCCCTTCGGTTCGGTACACATGTGTACCGAAGTGTACCGAACGAATATAACGTTAAACATAAAAAATTGAGAACGTGAACAACTTCTTGGAAGTAATCTCAGGTGCTGCGTCGCAGCATTCAGAATAATTTGCTCCCATTGTGTTCAACGCGTCATAGAGCGAGAAAGTCATTTCATTGGACGAGCTGGTCAGAGGGATGCGTTCAAATGTTGTCAGTATTTGAGGAACTGTCGAAATGGCGAACGCAGATAAAGTTGAGCTCGAAAATCCTCCAGCATCATTGAAGTCTCCGGTTTGGGAACATTTTGGTTTCGCAGTTACGTACAAGGATGACGGACAAAGACAGGTGGACCGAACCAAAGCTGTTTGTCGGCATTGTTCAATTAAAATTGGTTACGCGGCTGGCAATACATCAAACTTGCACACTCTTGAAAAGGCATCACCCGAACGTGAATATCACCGGTACCAAAAGACTGAAGTGCAAACCCAACTCCCACTAGCCTTTAAGCCTCCACCACTCGCAAAAAGTTCAGACCGAGCCAAAGCTATTACAAACGGCAAATATCCTTTTGTTGCCATGTTAGCAAAGCGCTACCTGGCTGTGTCTGCTACCTCTGTCCCTAGCGAGAGGGTGTTCTCCACAGCAGGAGACATTGTTAGTGCAAGCAGATCTGCCCTTTCGGCAAGCAATGTGGACAAGTTCATCTTTCTTTAAAAAAACATGAAATGACAAGCAAGTCCTAATGTCAAACTAGCTGTTTAGGTACTAGGACTGTACAGTACAAATACAGATTATTTCAGTTCATCAAAAAGCTGCACCTTAATATTTATTTTATTATATTTTATATTTATTTGAGTGAATATTCATAGTTTAATAATAATTAAAAACCCAAAACTAATAGTTTGTTTTGTGAGTACTCGTACAGTAAAGTTCAAATACAGATTATTTCAGTTCATCGAAATGCTGCACCTTAATGTTTATTTTATTATATCTTGTATTTATTTGAGTGAATATATTATTCACAGTTTAATAATAATTAAAAAAAAATATGTTATGTTTTGTGATAATTTTTTCTGCTGTATCGAAAACGTACCGAACCGAACCGTGACCTAAAAACCGAGGTACGTCCCGAACCAAAATGTTTGTGAACCGTTACACCCCTAGGTGATAGTGAGGATAGTCAATCATTTTGTTGACAAGACAGTAGTGACGGACATCTTGGTGACGTGTGTTGTTGTGAGAGTCTGCGAGACCAGAGATGTAGTTCATTAAGCGTTTCACACAAAAAAATGAGTTACTTCACAGTTTTACGACACATTTAAAAAAATTTGATTTGCAAAATTATCTTTTAAATTGACAAACATCTATGTGTAATTCGTGGCACAATTCAAACGGGATCGAAAGATAATCTTTCTCTCTCCATTGACTTCAATACATATTTTTTCCGAAATAAGGTCCCATGGAGGTCCACCGGAAGGGGAGGGACTTCGCCACTCTATGCCCTGGCCGTTGCACTGAATGAGAGCGTACGTTTGGACTGACAGTTTGATCAACCAATCATATTTTGATTCCCCTCGGTTCCAGGGTGTTCTAGAAGGCCCGCTAGTTAACTGGCTCGAGACAGAGGACCTAGATGAATGCGACGAAGCAATTCATGCCGTTTTATTGTTTTTAGCGTTGAAATGACAAGTGCAACAGGTGAAGATGAAGTTGTTGCGGAATTGTTGTGAGTACCCTTTTCAAGACGACAATTCAGTGAAAAGACGGACATTATAATGCCGCAGCGGCGGGGGGTGTGTGTGTCTACAGAAGGTCCAGTTGTGATAGACACGGTTCCCCACTGCAACCCATATTATTATTATGATTCACCAAAATTAAAGTGAATAAGACCCATTGTACACCCATGTTACATCAATATTACACCGTAATTACACTGTAAATCATCCGTTTTACACATGGACACATCATGCAAATGTATGTTTCCTCCATGATACAGTAACCATTTAAGGGTTTAACAAAAGCAAGTTTTGTTCAGATGACACCACAGTCACTTGAGAATTATTGTTATTTATTAACATTGCAGTACACCCAGATCCCGGACCCCCCCTACCGACTAGCTCCAGATTATCTTTGGTGAATTAACTAGGGAACAGGGAGGGACCACTTTTCCTGTAAAACAATGCACATTGGCAGTCAATAAACAGGAGGGCGTGGACACACAGAGTTCCACAAAGCCTCCGGTTCCATTGTAGCCATGTGTGACACCATGTGAACAAGAATCAAAACCCCTTCTGTCATTCACCAATTTCCCAGCGGTCTGCCATTGCCATGACTTCCTACCCCCCAACAGTAGGACTTTCTCTTTTGTTCCTCACAACTACAATCTCACTCTGGTCCAAGACTTTACGGCATGCTGTGATTGGCCATTTCTCATTCAGTAAATACACCCTGTGATTGTATTCTCCCAAGAGCGACTCGAAGCAAAAACCCTTCTATGGTTTTCACTTCCACCGGCTTGAATCATTACCGGTTCTGACAAGCAATGGTGTCTGCTGCGCTGAAAGTTGTTTACACAGCAATTATGGAACTTTATGCTACAGCTCAAGGCTTCGCTGAGTCCCTGTTGGCTAAATGTTAGCCATCGTGCTGTGAGGCACAGCCACTCATGAGTGAATGACAGCTTATTGACAGCTTCATTAAGACCACAGATGGCAGGAGAAGTGAAGAGGAGCTAGAACAAATGTAATACTGGCGTAATGTGAGCGAGGCCGCAGGACCTTTTCACAGCTTGTGGGTCTGGCCCGTGTCCAGGCAGCCTGTCCGAGCAACCCATCCACTCTGTCCCAAATCCGGCTTCAGCTGAGATCATAGAGCCCCTGCAGGTGAGATCCAATGTCACGTTGGTAACTTCTATGCTGCTGGCGGGTGACGTCCAACTGCTCCCCCCACAGAAGAGGAGGGGGTGGCATGTTATCAGTTAGACTGAGTATCTCACCAACTCTGTGCAGCAAAGATAATCAGTCTTGTACTAGCTGTAAAACATGTTCTGACAAATGAATGGCAACATGGATCCAACCGCAAGTGTTTATCCAGCTTTCATGCTGCATCTGGTTACATGTTGACATGTACTTTTACAGGAATAGCTCTATCATTCAGTCATTAACTATTGATTCATATGTTTTCAAAGCTCCAGTGAGGTTCTTAGGAATAGCTAACCATAGGATATGGACTAAATCGATAAATATGGAACCTAATGAGGTCACTGTGGGGAGGGCAGGGCGGCCATTTGGCAACAAAATCACTATGGGGTGAACTGTTGGTAAAATCAAATTGTCATTGGATATATACATACAGTATTTATTAGCTGGAAAATGATATCCGTGTCACACACAGATTCATGAGGGGCTTGGGAAAAAACTGAGCCAATTGACATTGAAATGAGTGACAGAAATGTTATGTTGTGTAACCAGTAGGGGTGTAACGGTTCACAAACATTTTGGTTCGGTACGTACCTCGGTTTTTTGGTCACGGTTCGGTTCGGTACGTTTTCGGTACAGCAGAATTTTTTTTCACAAAACAAAACATATATATATATCTTTTTATTATTATTAAACTGTGAATAATGTATTCACTCAAATAAATACAAAATATAATAAGATAAACATTAAGGTGCAGCATTTCGATGAACTGAAATAATCTGTATTTGTACTGTACAGTCCTAGTACCTAAGCAGCCAGTTTGACATTATGACTTGCTTGTCATTGTATTTTCATGTTTTTTTAAAGAAAGATGAACTTGTCCACATTGCTTGCCGAAAGGGCAGATCTGCTGGCACTATCAATGTCTCCTGCTGTGGAGAACACCCTCTCGCTAGGGACAGAGGTAGCAGATACAGCCAGGTAGCGCTTTGCTACCATGGCAACATAAGGATATTTGACGTTTGTAATAGCTTTGGCTCGGTCTGAACTTTTTGCGAGTGGTGGAGGCTTAAATGCTAGTGGGAGTTGGGTTTGCACTTCAGTCTTTTGGTACCGGTGATATTCACGTTCGGGCGATGCCTTTTCAAGAGTGTGCAAGTTTGATGTATTGCCAGCCGCGTAACTAATTAATTTCAGGTCCACCTGTCTTTGTCCGTCATCCTTGTACGTAACTGCGAAACCAAAATGTTCCCAAACCGGAGACTTCAATGATGCTGGAGGATTTTCGAGCTCAACTTTATCTGCGTCCGCCATTAGTTTTCGACAGTGCCTCAAATTACTGACTACATTTGAACGCATCCCTCTGACCAGCTCTCATAGTATGCCTCTCATCCAATGACATGACTTGCGCGTTGAACCCAATGTGAGCAAATTACTCTGAATGCTGCGACGCAGCACCTGAGATTACTTCTAAAAAGTTGTTCACGTTCTCAATTTTTTACGTTTAACGTTATATTCGTTCGGTACACTTCGGTACACACCTGTAACGGTACACCTGTAACGGTACACGTACCCGTACCAAAATTATTCGGTACGCGTACGTGTACCGTTACACCCCTAGTAACCAGAATGTCTGTATGAAGTACAATACCCTGGAATCAATTGTCCTGTTCAACAAACATTAAGTACATTCCATGAAACTTTATTTTACCATCTGTACGGCATAATTAAAAAAACATGTCTTCTGATACTTTACCTAAGCACAAGGTCCACTAATGGAGAGGTGTCCTCTTTATTTGTGCATGTAAATAGGAACAGTTTGTCCATGGGTGTTTTTTTCTGGCCTGTGTGTTACATTGTAAAATAACGGCAGAGTGAAGAACTGCATTTTTCCTTGGTGATCTTAAATCAAGTTAATTTGTTAACTGAGGTTCAGAAGCAAGCCATGTCTCAATCCCATCTCTAATCCCTGCTAAGGCTAAAGCAGGCCACCGGTGTCTCCATTCTCTCAGCCCACTCACCATCTCCCTTCCCACCTCGTGCTTAGCCAAACCCCTTCATCCCTCCACCCATCGACCCCCCTTCATCGATTCATCCCTACATCCACTTATCCCTCGCTCTCTCATCCCTTCATCCTCACCCACATCCCTACATCCATTCATCCTGTCATCCCTTTGTTCACCAATTCCCTTCACCCCTCCCTTCCCTTATCCCTACATCCCCTCATCCTCTCTAGCTGTCTCCTCGTCCATTCATATTAATGTGTATATACTTTTAAATGACTCATAGGAACCATCTGGGGGGCCCATAATCAGCATGAGCTGGATCATGCCAGAGACAGAACCCCCACTCTGAGTCTCCCTCTGTCCGGACCACAGCACGTCCTCCGAGACCGGACAAAGAGATGTCATTCTTCAACATCATTCCATCGGCCCCTTCGTATCAATGCATTGTTGCTTCTTTCATTACATCTACACATATCCACTGTATGGCATTGCACTTTAGTGAATCTTACATTCAGATCTTAAATGCATGGCTAGGACCCTTTTGCATCCCGTGAACCAAACAATGAAGTTAATGTTAGCTGGCAAGATATTCCCAGCTGATGAAAACATGTTTTAACACTCTTAACAATGTCAGTCGGTTAAATTGATAGTCATCGACCCTGTGCTTCTAGTTTGTGTCTCGATCTTTCTGAATCTAGTAGCCCACTGCTTCGAAACGTGATGAAGTTGTAAGGTGACAATGCGAATGTTGTGTCTTTGTAAAGTGCACACTGGAGTAGAAAAGTCCACAGGCATAGCCTCAGTGACTACAGCGGGGGGGATACGCCTCGAACTGTGGATATAACAATGAAGTGGAGCCAGAGGGACATGTAGTCAGACAAACGGTACTTTTACCTGTCCCTATGTCAAATTAACATGAAACCATGGAGCATCGAGACATTGTTGCTCTGGTGGAGCGCTGAACAAAACACTCAGCTCTTCAAGAGGTGAGATCAAAGAAAACCCCGAACACAAGTGAACGCTGCGCAGAATACACACACACACTTCTGCCACATGCCTGTCGCGCACCATACATCGCTGGCCTTTGCAGGACACACACACACACACACACACACACACACACACACACACACACACACACACACACACACACACACACACACACACACACACACACACACCCACACACACACACACACACACAGACAGGCAAAGGAGGGGAGGATATCACACAGAACAAGATGAAAACACTCGTAGTGCAGCAGTCAGAATAAGAGAGAGTGGTCCGGCTCTATGTGGCCCCTGAACTAAAATTAGTTTGACTCCTCTGGTGTAAACTACTTTCTCACCATCTTCAAAGCATATGGAGAAGACTGATAACTGACCCACATGAACAAGTCATGTTAACAAGGGGAAATGACCAGCTATGCTAATGACGTGTCCAGTAGCTGCAGCATGGACCAAGGTACTATCAAAGTTATAAAATACTGGCGAGTGCAGATTATTCTCACATTGTTTACTCTCATTAACCTTATATTTTCCGATTATATTCTAATGGATTAGTCCATTTGAATACTGCGTGTGCTGGGCAGTATTTGTGTCTTATGTGTGGCTGGGGAAATGTGGTGAGCCTGGCATCGGCCGGGCTGAAGGCTTGTCTCATAAAGCTGACCGCAGAGAGCCACAGCTGGACTGGCCTTGAGTCGACACCATTAGTGGTTGAAATGGTCCGTAGTGTGCATATCCAACGGTGCAGGCTAACCACTCTCTATTATATTGCAGAGTTTGGCCTACAGTACATACGTGGAGCCTCCCTTTGGAAATGGGGTGCAATAAAAGACAAACAAGAAAAACAAAGTTCAGTTAAAGCATTTCCACACTTGTGTTTCCAGATGGTTTCACCTCCGAAAAACATGTTTTAGGGCGTGTTGATTTCTACCTGCAAAGGAGACTTAGTTTTTGTATTAATGTTAAATGCTATTGTAGTGAAACATTGAGAAGTGTCCTTTTTTGAGGAGATACATCCCCAGCCTAATGATAGCCTTGCTGCACAGAGGAAGAATGAAATGGAGTAATGGTATGCATCCCAAGTGATCCAAAGCCGGTGCCATCTCACTAAAACACGAGACCTTTCACTTGGAACAGATGTGGAATTTCAACCAATTCTGTGTCTATAGCACACTTGGTATGCTGTGACTTGGTATGCATGACACAAATCTGCAGCATTCACATAAATGCGTAGCATCCTGGGTGTCCTTGTGCATTTCCTGATGCATTTCCTCATTTCACAGTCGACCCACCACCCCGTCCTTCGTACACCCTCGGACACAGACTATCATCCTCCCCCCCCCCACCCGTATACCTGCAGGACCTGAGCTCATTGTTTTTGCCCTGCTGATTAACCTCGCACCGCCCCAGGGAATGTTTCACATTGGGCTCGGCATGAATACGGGCAGTGCCGGCACCAAAAACATGGCCAGCTTTTTCTAATGAGTTCCAGCCACTTAGGGCTCTGGGCGAGGCGGCCCGCTGTGATTGGCTCGTGCTCAGCAGGACAGGGTGGCTGTGAAAGGGGATGAAAGCAGAGTCTCGCTGAGGGACCACTGAGCCCATCCCATAACAAGCAGCAATGAGAGAGTGGGGTTGTTTCTGACTGGTGGAATATTAAGCAAACTTTGATGTTCAAAATGTTTCATGATTTAATAATAATTACTGTACCATGACAGATGTACTGGAGATATCCATTTACAGCTACCGATGGGCCACCAGTCCCAATGCCACTCAAATCTATTGAAAACACATCGATGAGCCAAGCTGTTGCACATACACCAGTTGCATGTTTGAGTAACTCTTTCTAGAATCTAGTGGCCAGACATTTATTTGTCAGGCTTACATATTGTAAACAATTACATGTCCATGTCTTTTTGGATGATAACGCAGGTATAGGTATTTATGATTTTAAGAAACAGAGAGACCGTGCCTTTGAAGGAGCCTTCTGGAATCTAGTAAGATTATTAAGTCAGCAATCCAAGCCATTCAGACAGATTGTGAATACAGGTATATTTTATTGGACATAACTTTAAAGCATGCAACATATGTTCTGTTAGGAAGGACAAACAGAATAATGAACCTGAAATTAGCATAATCACGTCAAGAGAGTTTTCAAGGGTCACAGATCAATTGATAATAGGAACCTTCATAGGAGTGCGTGAGCTCGGAGTGGAGTACCACAGACAAATCAGTAAAGTATTGAGTATGTCTGCAGTCTTTTCAGTGTAGTTGTGCACTCAGAAAAATAACTGCGACAGAATATTACAAGCGTTATCCTATCCTATTGCACAAAATATGTAGGTTGTATGCCAAGAATAGCGCTGTAGAATAGACTTCTAAGTACACAACACACTGGTAACACCTGCAGTGGTTACAGTAATGTACCTTAGAGCAGCATGGTGAACAGGGTCTGACATGTGTACACATTGAGTGTCTCCATTATCAAAACCAATATGAGGAGAGGATTCCTCTTACTAACACATTTTTTTAAATGTATGATGGGGATAGAGGGAATAATGGACATACTCTAAGTGCCCTGAAGTGGGAAAACAGGGAAGGTTTGATTTTCGCAGCAGGGGGTGCTGCGGGAGTGTCTGCGTGCGCATCTCTCCCAAATGAGCTGAACAGTTTCTTTGCACGATTTGAGAGCAGCCAGGCTGTGCAGAAGGACCAGGAGCCCTGCCCTTTCGTTTTAAACAGGGCAGATGTGTGCAAATCCTTTAAAAGGGTTGACCCACACAAGGCCCCTGGACCTGATGGCATCCCTGCCGTGTTCTCAGGGTGTGTGCAGTTCAGCTGGCAGACATCTTCAACAGGTCCCTGCTGCAGTCTGTAGTCCCACATGCTTCAAACACTCCACCATCGTTCCTGTCCCCAAAAAAACAATATTCACCAGCCTCAACGACTACCGCCCAGTAGCACTCACCTCCATCATCATGAAGTGCTTTGAGCGGTTAGTCAAAACCTTCATCACCTCCTTCCTCCCTGACTCTCTGGACCCCCTGCAGTTTGCCTACAGAGCAAACAGGTCCACAGACGACACCATAGCTCCACACTGCCCTCTCACACCTGGACTAGAGGAACACATGTGTGAGAATTCTGTTCATTGATTACAGTTAGGCTTTCAACACCATTGTGCCCTCCAAGCTGGCCATCAAGCTCAGAGACCTCGGGCTCAACAGCGCCCTCTGTGACTGGATCCTGAACTTCCTGACGGGCAGACCCCAGGCAGTGCGGGTGGGAAACATCCCATCCTCCACCCTGATCCTCAACACCGGAGCCCCTCAAGGCTGCGTGCTCAGCCCTCTTCTCTACTCCCTGTTCACTCACGACTGCGTGGCCACACACAGCTCCAACACCATCGTGGAGTTTGCTGACGACAGAGAGGAGGTCGGAAAACTGACATATTGGTGCCAGGATAACAACCTCAATCTCAACATCAGCTAAACCAAGGAGCTGATTGTGGATTACAGGAAGCAGCAGGGAGAGGGACGCGCCCCCATCGCCATCAATGGGACTACGGTGGAGAGAGTCAGCAGCTTCAGGTTCCTCTGTGTCCTCATCACTGAGAACCTGACATGTCCTCCTAGCTGACCCTGTCAATATGCCATCTCCTGTGTAATGTATAATCTATTGTGTATGAAATATCCTATGTATGTCACAATCAGCTATCTTAGGAAGTCATCCTTGCATCCCCCCCGTTATGTTTGGTTTAGTTGTTTGTTGTTACATGTGTTGTTGTATGTTCTGTAAAGATAAGAAAAAAAAAGAAAAACTCATAACCAGTCACACACACACCGACAGAAAACTAGAATAATGCATTCCTCATTCTCCTCTTTCAAAACTGAGAACCTGACATGGACTCATCACACCACCACCATCACCAAGAAAAGCTCAACAGCGGCTCTTCTTCCTCTGCAGGCTGAGGAGGTTCAAAATGGACTCCAGGATACTCTGCAACTTCTACAGGTGCACCATAGAGAGGATCCTGACTGGCTGCAACACGCCTGGTACAGCAGCTGCACCGCCCTCAATCGCCCTCAATTGCCCTCAATCGCCCTTAATCGTAAAGCTTTACAGAGGGTGGTGAAAACTGCACAGAACATCCCCAGGACGGAGCTGCCATCCATGGAGAACCTCTACTCCCAGAGGCTCAGGAAGAAAGCCCTCAGGATTAGAAAAGACCCCCATCACCCCAGCCACAAACTGTTCTGTCTGCTGCCGTCTGGCAGGCGGGACCGCAGCAGCCGGACTAAAACCACCAGACTCAGAGACAGTTTCATCCCACAGGCAATACGACTGTTAAACAACTGAACTGTTGAAACAACATCCACAATATTCATCTGGCTGCTACACTATTTCACTATTTTCTTCTTGTATTTACTATTTACTATTTACTTGGTAATGGTACAGGTTAAGGAGTTTGTGGGTGACAATGTGAGCTGCCATGACTCTAAACCAAGAAGTCTGCATTTCATATCCTTTGTTTTATGTTTATGTCTTCGTCTGCTGTTTCTTTGCTCTCTAAAGTGGCTAAGTTATGTTAAACAAAATCAATACATTCCTACAATGACTGAAGGTACAAGGCCTGTCGAACTTTGACATTTTGACATTAATAAGGACATTAACGTACATTTCAGCACATCACAGATGTTTCTGCAGCTGATTCAGAGGGACTGGTAAGTCCCAGACACAGATATGTATATATCTAGCCTATGCCTGTTGAAAAAAATAACAATGAACACATGGTATTCTATTCTCTTATTTGTCTTTTGCAACAGAAACGACAACCCCATTACCTACAGTTAGCATCGAGATTTGGGACACGAAAGCCGACTGTATGCATGGGTCTTTTCTGGTCCAAACGACAATATGAAGAGCTCTAATGCAGCAGTATCACCCATTAATGTCAGACACACGTACACTCTCATTGGGAGCAATTACAGTTCAGCGTCTTGCCCAAGGACACTGGCATATGGGCAGCAGGAACAAACCACTCCGATCGGTACACTACACAACCGTTCTACCTCCCGAACGTCATGCTGGATGACTTTGCACATAATACTGTTCCATTGGTTAGGGGAGCCAGACTGAGCCTAAACCCACCGTGATCAATGACGCTGGCGGGAACACGGTGATGGTGTTTCATAGGACACCCGGCAAGGTAAAAGGCTGGTGTGTTGGAGGTGAGCTGGTGTAGCCCTTGACAGCTCACTGTGACTGTGCTTGTATTATACCGCCCTGTAATATTGCTTTTTATTAACATTTGGCACTTGTTGTGAAGGAAGGTAGGAATCTTTCTTCGGACTTCCTTTTGATTCAACATTATGCGATTCGGGGCGATACGATTCAACGCGATGCAAAATAATGATACTTCAATATGGTACGACAGAGGATTTTTGTTTTATTCCTCATATGCAGCAAATCATACATTAACAAAAAAGTGCTTTACATTTTTGGTTCTCTCTACTAGTACTGCACATCCCATCATGCTGTTTCTTTTTACCTTTTCACAAGTGTAGTAGTGTTCTCTGTCTCCAGAGTACAGTTCAATGTTATAACACCTCACAGTTAAACAATGTAAGGATGCATTGCCTATGATTAACAATGTGCAAATAACAGCTACCACAGAGCAATGCCCATACATCCATCCTTTTATTTGTTTTTAAGGCCCTAAAGGGCTGGCTCCGGCTTATATAGCTGACTTAATCCAGCGATACACCCCAGCCAGAGCTCTAAGGTCTGCCGACCAAATGCTGCTGGTAGTGCCGAAAACCAGGCTAAAAACTAGAGGGCACCGAGCCTTCGCAGCAGCTGGTCCCAGGCTCTGGAACACTCTGCCCTTACCTGTGAGGTCGGCCCAGACACTAGGGGCTTTTAAATCCTCTCTAAAAACACACTTTTTCTCTCTGGCCTTTTAAAAGTGAGCAGAGCATGACATTTTTCATTTTGTATTTTAACTGTGTCTGCCTTTATATTTGTTGTTTTTAACTTAAATGCTACAAATTGCAATATGTTCCGTATATTTTTTATTCATGTACAGCACTTTGGCGCGACCAAAAGTTGTTTTGAAATGTGCTTTATAAATAAACTTGATTTGATTTGATTTGATTTGATACAGCTGCTGACTGATGTGCTTAACACTCATAGGCTGACTCACCAGAAAGCAGTGGGTTCTATGTGAACAATAAAGAATACGAATAACCTTTCACAAACAGCTCTTTCATAACTGCTGACAGTGAGGAAGACGTTTAATCTGTGATTGGCCGTCACAGGCCGCTGTAAACTAAACACTCTCTGACAGAACGCCTCACTGAGTGATTTCACTCATGTCTAACTTTCAGGTTTGTCTTTTCAGCCGCAGACCCCATGTCGCCTCTTTATGTGTGTCGCT
Organism: Champsocephalus esox; assembly: GCA_036324585.1. NCBI lineage: Eukaryota > Metazoa > Chordata > Actinopteri > Perciformes > Channichthyidae > Champsocephalus > Champsocephalus esox. The sequence goes on along the minus strand of CM070482.1, from coordinate 39,274,876 downwards.
AAGTTCCTCGTACTACTTGTGTACTTTAAAGCGGCTCGGCATCGTTTCCAATTTGCGAGCTATTTTTCAAGTTGACCGTTTGATTTGTGGGTATTTTTCGGTGCGCTGTGTTTCTCTTTCTCCTCAGGTCGACTATTTTCATTTCCTCGCTCCTCGGTCCTCGGTCTCACCGGAAGTTGATTTGTCTGCGCCATCTTGAGTACCGTCCCATGGCTCTTATTTCTGCCGGAGGACCGAGGATCGAGGAGCGATAATGGAGGAGCGATAACCGAGTAACCACCAGACCATCCTCCGATGAAATCCTCAGATACTCGCCCCGCCCCCTTACTGTGTATCGCTCACTGATTGGACGAGGCAGTGCATGCACTGATCTGATGCTTCTTGACATGAGAGCAGTTTCCCAGCGGAGTGAAGAAAACACATGAACCTCACGGGAGTCACTCCTCAGTTTATACCGTGTTTTGTTTCAATTAACGTTTAATTTAGTTACAAACATGTGATATATCTGAACAACAAAGTGGTCACAAATCATTTTATTCATTTATTGGAAACATTTTCATGATCGCTTTTTTCGTTTTACATTTTCATTTGTCATTTCCATTCAGTCAGTCATTAAGTGCTATTAAAATGTGAATGTGCTACATATCCACACAAACAAACAAAGTGTGCAATCCAATGTATGTTAATCTAACTGGGTTTTGATAGATAACATATCTATTTTTCTTCTCTCAATTATTGTATTTCTATTGTGCATTCTAATCAATATTAATCAAAAAGTTTGCCATTCTTAAAATGTATATGGCGTTTATCTTTTTTGAGAATGAGTTCTTATTTGATTGTATGTATTCGGGTCTACAACAGATGATACACATGTTTATGTCAGTAAATGTGTACTAACAGAGGCGGGGGTGTTTGAGGAAATAACGGGTCCAGAGCTGCTGTCAGACGAACAGCTGTGCGGCGTCATCACAAACGGACGTCGCTTCACGTGACGCTCCGGAGGAAAGGACGTCCCATTGCTCTTACAACTCATTTCCCTGCTTCTCGTGGTTTCCTTGCGTCTCTCCATGCTTCCCTGGTGGGAGGGACTATAGGCAGGTAAACAACGCAAGTGAGGGAAGCAAGGATTTCATTTAACCGACCTGAGACAGGGGCTGCAGTCGAATAGTCCAAAAATCAGCTCCTATCGTCTAACCCTATCTCCTATTCCTTGACCTCTGAGTGAAAGGTCACGGGGTTAAGGGATAGTGGATAGGAGAATTCAAAAGGACTTAGGAGAAGAGACTGCGGTGCTTTAGAGAATCCGAATGCACTTTCACTATCCGACGTGTTTATGATGCGCCAGCGGACGTCATTGTGTGCGTCTGCTGCTGTGGGGAAACCATGGAAACCACAGTTTTCTATACAGCGGACTACAACATGGATGTTCAATAAGAAGGAGGGACTACTGTGAACTCATCTAGAGACTCTGCACCGTGCTCTGATGCTGCTGCTTTGCTTTATGAACGTGGACAACAGAGAAACATATTCTTCAGGACCAAAGTTGGAATTGAAATAAAAAAGGAAAGTGAAACTTATGCTCGTCACCCCTCTCCCTCCGGTCCACATTAATACAAATGATCCCATACGTATGATTGTATGAACTAAAGATCTTAAAATCAATACAGATGTATTTATTATAAACGTTAGTCCTTAACATCTATCACTGTGTATATCACCATTCAAACATCTTTTAGAAGTTGAACAAACTCCCACACAGCTCATTAAAGACTGTGAGATGTTGACTTTATTTGATCATTTCAGTGAAAACTAACGTTCATATTTCTCTTTTTGATTATAATACTGATGAACGTTCAGAACAAAGCACTTTGGCAACTTACCACCTATGTTTTAAAATGCTTAATAAGCACCGTAACTTTCATGATATAATTTCTCCGTCATAATCGGTTGTTTCCGTGAACGGCCGACTGTTGAGTGACGGCACATGCTGCGGCTGCAAGGCATTGTGGGGCAGCACTTTCTCCTCTCCTCTCGGTTAGGGAGGTCCAGTGGTTCCTAAGCTAAAGGAGGTTATAAAGGAAGTTTGAAACCTCCTTTCCTATCATTCTCATCATTCTAGAGAATTCAAACGGCACTTATCATGGCTGCCACTGAGGGACTTCCGGGTCATTTCACTCCTTTAGGAAGGTTCCTAAGCTAAATGGACTATTCGACTTCAGCCAGGGCCCTCGACTTCCATGTGTATTGATATCTTAGACTCTCGGCCTCCGTAGTGCGAAGCAAAGATCAAAGATCTTCTCTGCTGAGTGCTGACAGGATGAGGGGATATCACATGAATGAATCAGTTTTTTACCAATGCAAAAACGCTACAATCGATACATCGCGAGTTCAACCCAAACTGTAGCCGATGTGCACTCTTTCAACCGGTGCACTCGCATTTTGAACGTTTATGCCGGTGCACCGATGCGAATCTTAACATCCCTGACCTGATAAAGCAACAGGTGTCCATGTGTTGTTGTTTTTCTGACACTTGAGCTTTCACTCCAGTTTCTACCAAAGACACTTGTTAATCCAGTCAGTGAGGGTTGGGAGATAGAGTTTGATGTGACTTGGTTTGGCCTCAGTTGAGCATGCTTCAAAGCTAGTCTACAGCAGGGTAAACATGAGTGTGAGATCCCAGTGGAATTTCATAGAACTTTGATCAGCACGGCGTGGTGTGAGCAGGCTTTACTGAACCAATAGTAACATGAAATAAATAGGCCCAAAAAGATCTGTGTAAACAGATATTAATAAATATGTTATTCAGAAGGAAGAAGCAAATGCTTAACAAACCAACACGTTTATTACCATGATCATTGATCCCTCATGTACTGTAATGCTTTCCCATAAGTCAACATCAACTCAGGAAATAGTATCTTGGTGTCATCCATAACCTTTGACATGAAACTGATTTTGATTTAACCTCACCGCAGTCAAACATAACTTTGACATTGTATCAGTGAAGCGACCTTTAAAAACTCACACACTTTAAAGTCAATAAACCCAGCAGTGTGTGGTTGTGGGGGCTTGCTATTTTGCTTTCTGCCTGCAGTGTGCGACTCTTTGGGGCGGAAAGGTGTAACAACAGACTGTCTGCTTTGTTTCAGGAAACAGAGCTCAGGATCACATCGATAGCCCCGTGCAGCGGCTCACAGCCAGTCCCGGGCCGTCGGGTCAGGCAGGTCCGCCCGCTGCCTGCTCACCCTGACCCCCCCCAGCAGGAGTGATGCTCCACATAATGTGAAATCAATTCTATTTGTGTTGCCTCGGTAGGTGGGCTTAAGGAATAATTACTCAGTTAAGAAGCGGGAAACAGGAGGAGAGAGGGAGGCTGTCCACACAGCTTAGGCACTGTGGTCTTCCTGCTCCCGCACTGATGTGAAACCAATACCATTATCCAGTTAAACCCTCCATGGACTGCTCCTACTCTGTAAGAAACACAGCAGTGTGGGGCTGTGCCATCGACGTGTGCAGCTCTCTAATGAGTTTCCTTGGGGTGCATTCTGGAATTGCTGGCATTTCATGATTCTTTAAGTCTTGACTTCTTTCCGTCAGGCTAGGGGGTCTACAGGGATGCATCGAATGATTACACTCTTAAACACCCCGGTGCTCTTACCAGGACACTTCATTTGTATCAGTCAGCTTCCCCCAGCCTTACACTCCATGGAGAGACCAAGTTAGGAAGCCATGGCAAACATTACTCTGCACTGTCAATAGAGGTTTAGTTGAAAGATAGACAGACAGACAGACAAGGTCATGTCAGGTTCATGTGACAGTTTCACACACGTTGCTATCTAGGTCGATGGTACTTGGATAACATGCCAAGGGTGTCACAGTCTGCTCCATCTTTCACCAGTAGTTTTCCATTCCCCCTGTCTCACCTGTGTTTGCTCACCCTCTTTCTCTTCTGCACCCATTAGCTTCACTGCCAGTATTTAAACCCTCACCAGACACACACCCGTTGCCAGATCGTACTTTGCCTTATGCTAGTCTTTCACGCGTTTGTTACCAGATTGCCTACCTGGTTCCGACCCTGCCTGATCCCCGACCTGCCTGATCCCCTGACCTGCCTGATCCCTGATCCTGCCTGTCCTTGGACTATCCTGCTTTGCCTGCTGTCTGACCCTGCCTGTACCTACGTTGACGTTGACTCACCTTCTGCCCGCTGTTCTCTGGTTAGTTTGCCTGTAAATCATCCGGCTGATACTGCTGTGCTGGTATTATTACCAATAAAGTACATCACCAATACTCCGTGGTTTCTCGAGTGCTGCATTTGGGTCCTTCATAAGATTGTGACAAAGGGACTACAGATGCAATTAATTTAAAGGTCCCATGTCATCGCCATTTCTATTGATCATAATTCCATTGTTGAGGTCTACTAGATTAGATTTATATTGTGCAATTTTCCAAACTCACATTGGTTTGCTTTGCCAGTTATTTTAGCCGGGCCGGCTCAGATGATTGGTCGTGCTTTTTACAGCGCTACGGCTTCCACAGATTAATTTTTGTATGTATTTATTGTCAAAGCATTTAATATATTCATTGCTATCGGGACGTTAAGAGCATTCCATGGAATATAACAACAAGTGTTTTCTGAAATAAATTACATACCCCATTGAATTATGACTGAAGATCGTCAGCTGTCTTCCTCTCCCTTGTTGTTCCTCGATACGTAAAGGCTGCACCACCGTTGACAACTTCTCTCTACATATCAGACATACCGGTAAACCCAGCATCGTTTGCTGTGAAAGCAGATAACTCTGTCCACGCAGAATTAAATCCTGTGTTCCTCCGGTACTTTTCTTTGATTTATCCATAGTTCGCTCATCGAGCTGGGGGTTATTCGCCTCGAGAAAAGCGCTCGTGCGGGACCGTAGCAGGATGTGACGCATATTTTAGTTGACCTAATTAAAACCGTTTTGTTTTTTATTTATGTGTCACAGTATCACCTCAAAATACAAGATACGAAACATTTTCAACCATGCAACAAAATATAAATAGTCCTGCAAATACTTTTATTTTATTTCCTTCTTATTTTTGTCTAAACTCAAGGGAGCCAGAGCAGAGGGCTTAAAGGGCCGCATGCGGCCCGTGGGCCGCGGGTTGCCGCCCCTGCTTTACCTGAACCTCATTATGACACTAGAGGGGAGTGTCACCTGTCACCATCTAGTGGTGACAGGGGAGAGCACGGGCACATGTTTCACATTGAATTTGTTAAAAGATAAAACCAATGTTGCTATTAGTTTAAAAGAATAATTTAAACACACAAAGAGAGCTTATTGCAATAGATAAAAACTAAGGGGTAGGAAGGAGGAGGAAAACGGGAAAGAGGGGTTGAAATAATGCTAAGGGGTAGGAGAAAAGCTGGGGAGTGGTTGGGTTTAGGACAGGGAGAAATAAATACTGATAAGGGAAAAGGTAAGGGTTGAGGTTAGGGTTAGGGGCAATTCCATACTGGAAGGGTAGCTGAGGATAAGCTGTCGTTACTGTGACTGGGAGGCCCGGGTTCGAATCCGGCAAGGGGTGGTGGCTAGGCGTCGTTGAAACCCCCAGGTGACTGGAGGAAAGTCTCCAAATCCATCTTCTTTCTGCTGCTCTCCTTTGGCCGGGGGACCAGGAGGGGTTTGATTCGAGACCCGAGATCAACAGGTTGGAGATGGTGTCTCGGATGAAGTGGGTGTACAGTCATTTATTGTTGTTGATTTTCTTAATTTGGTAAAGATGTTGATAAAGTCTTTGTTTTAAAGTTGCTCCAGTTTGCTCCTACATACATCTTCTTACAGTGCTTGCAAGTGATCGCATATACCAAGTTGGTGGAAAGGAAGGTAAACGACCGCCAGATCGGGGCCCTCTGGCCCGTGACCGTGCCGACGAGGATTTGAGGTGTGTGAAGTAGATATCAAGGTTTGAGGGTATGATGACAGTCTTGTTCAGAGCTGTGTGAACCAAGATATCTTTTAGGTTCTTATTCCGACGGTATGCCATAATAGTATTGAAGGGGGTGAGTGAGGGGACGGTGGACTGCATGGAGCGAAAATGTTGCTTGATGGACCTGTTGAAGGAACTCAGGTGATGGGAAAAGGTGGTGATGAAAGGGATAAGGTTGGTGTCAGAGGATGATTTGTGTTCCATAGTCTCCTCTATTGCGAACTGTTCAGACACTTCTCTTTTAAAAGGTACGTAAGAAGCGCTTCGAATAGCCACGGGGCAAGAGAGCGTCGACCAGAGTTTTTGTTGCTTCTTCTATATGGAGGTGGAGAGAACAGATGCGATGGAAGCAAATTCATTGTGATTTGATAATTGAGCGGTATGTATGTTTAGGATAATAACTGCTTTTAAATAAAAGCGAATGCCTGTCTGTATCCTTAAAGTAAACCTTGGTTGAGAGACGCTTGCGTCCTTCATTCTCCTGCGTGAAGAAAACCACTGTATCTAAAAACGGATTGTGTTGTGAGCTAAGTGTATACTTCAATTTAATTTGTGGGTGATGGCAGTTAAGAATGTTAAAACATTCTAAAAAGGATGCTTCGGAGCCCTCCCAGAGTCCGAATACATCGTCCAAGTACCTGAGATATAGGAGTGGAAGGATGGGGCATTTGCGCATAGCAGACTGCTCCCAGTCTGCTAAGTAAATATCCACATAGGCAGGGGAATATTTGCGTCCCATGGCACAACCACAAACTTGAAGAACAAATGGGTCATTGAATTGAAAGTCGTTCCTGGTCAGTGTAATCTCTAGACATTTCAGAATATAAAGGTCCGGGCGGGTAGGGTCAGGAGAGGACAGGAGAGCTTTCTTCACTGCATCTAGTCCGAGTGGAGTGGAGATGTTGGGATATAGTGAATCCACATCTATGGAGAAAATGAAGGTGTTGGAGGGGACGAAAGGGGTTGTATTTTTTTGACAAATGTAAAAGTATCCTTAATGTAACTGGGGTGGTTATGGGAAAGGGGGTTGATGTAGTGATCTATGAATTCAGCTAGTTGGTACGATTCCGATCCGCAATCGCTAACGATGGGTCTTCCTGGTGGTATTAGGAAGGGAATCGACCAACTAACTGGGGGTTTATGGATTTTGAGGAGGAGGTAAAATAAGCGGGGCCGTGGTATGAGGAGACCAAGGAGGTAGATTGTTTGCTTGGCTGTTAAAAGATGCTGGCTTTGCGTCTGATTTACCAGGATTTTGACCAATTTCTGCGTTTCCACGTAGAGTGGTTCAGTTAAAGGTTGATAGTAAATGGTATTACTTAGTTGTCGGGTTGCCTCAAAGATATAGTTTGTCCTGTTCTGAATGACAATCTGGCCGCCCTTGTCTGCAGGTTTAATGACCACTTCATATTTAGCAGCCAAGGACTGGAGGGCCAATTGTTGTCCAGGTGTGATGTTTGATTGGTTGTTGTGGTTGTGGGAACGGAGGCGGTCTAGAGAACGACTATTTGAATGGATTCATTTTTGCAGGGGTAGGGAGACCATGGTGAAGGGAAGATGAGTGTAGGTGGTGCTAAATTGGAAGTGGTCGAAGAGCTTGAGACGGCGGTGGTAAACATGGAGGTCTCTTCTCGAGATTTGGCGGTCTGGGAGTGAGGGTGTCGGGATAAATGTGAGGCCACGTTCCAGGACCGCCTGCTCCATAGGTGACATATGAAAGGATGAGAGGTTGGTTATGTTGGACAGCGAATGAGTGGAAGGCAGCTCTGCACTTGGTGGTCCTAGTGAAAACCCAAATGGTTAATCCAGTGGTGCAACATGGCTTGCACTGTATTAGGATCCCAATGGATGTTATCCCTGACGGTGTAAAATGGAAGGGAAGGCAACTTTGGGAGATGAGGTCGTATGCGGCTGCCAAGATCCAATGGAGTTTGTCAACATGCCATTCAAAGCTTCAATGCATAGAGTTGTGGCCCTTGGAAGATTGTTTGAGTAGTTCAACAGTGGGACATACATTTGGGCATGCGGGAATGGGATTCGGGTGATCCTCAGGAGACGGCGGAGGTCCTTGCTGATAGTTAGGGTTGTTTGAGTGCGTAGACAGTTGTTGATGCCAATAGAGAGTATCACTTGACTGACTGAGGGTATAGAGGAGGTGTGTTTATGGAGAATTAGGGTAATGTGTATAAGGGTAGCCCCAGGGAGCTACTTGGATGGATGGATGGTGGAAAGGAGGGATTCTGGCTAGCAGAGAGTCACCTAAAATCACAGTGTATTTTGAGTGGGGGACCATCTGTGGCTTTGCGGTGGTATGGGTGTCGACATGACTTCTTTACCCGTCAAAAAGCCTGAGTTGTTATGGGGTGATGAGGTAGTGGATGATGATGAAAGGGAAGGGGAAGAAGAGAGGGAGGGTGGAGGAGAGGGGCGAGAAACAGGTGAGGTCAATGGTTCAGATGTGGGCTGGGAATCCGAGATCCGGGGTGGTTGTTGTAGGTCGAGGAAGAAGCGGGCCAGGTGAGGGAGAGATGAGAGGAAGTAGACCTCCGCTACAGTAATTGGGGCTGGGTGTAACAGTTGCGGGGTAGTGGTGGTGAGCAGTCCCACTGCTGAAGGGGGGAATTGCACGAAGTCAGGGGGTGGGCTAAGGGTTGGAGGGTCAGGAGCAGGGCCGATGAGGGAAATAGGTGGAATGGTGAGTGGCAGAAGACAAGCAGTAGATATGGGAGGACAAATAATGTCACTGTGAAGTGGAGAGGCAGGTGGGATGGGAAAGTGAAGGTCCGGTCCACTGGTTGGTGGAGGGGTTAGACCGGAAGGGATAGGTAAAAGGGAAGGAGGGCGGGGCCGAGTCCGTCCTGAGGTGGGTGGGGGGGCATCTTTGCCACAAGGACGAGGAGGGGGGCGATAATAGGGAGGTCGATGAGGGAATGACAGGGATAGGAGGCAGGGGATATTTAAAGGAAGGGTGAGAGTGTTGGGAAGGCGAGGGGGGACGGAAGGCAATCTGTGGGGTCTCTGGGGCAGTGATAAGGATGGAAACGGATGGGGTTGGTGATGTCCAGAGGGGGGGTAGATGGGGGGGGGATCCGAGGAGTTGAGAAGAGAGTGTAAAGCTGAAATGGACGAGGGAGTGAGTTTGTTGTGATAACGTTTGCGGGCCCATATAATAGCCCTATCAAACGCATCTGACCTAAAAGGGGGCAAGTCAACACTAAGGACCGTGAGGAGGTCAGAGTAGTGGGTCTTCAGGATTTCCAAGTTGCGCTGCAACCACATTCTTGTGTTTTCTTTAACCAGTTTTAAGGTATGACAGTTAGGGGCTGCTGGTTTTATGAAGGAAGTTAAGAATTGTGCTTTTCTGGCCATACCGGGAGGTGGAGTTCCCCGGCGAGCTGCCTCGTCGAGGATTTCTCCATGGTGGATGGCCTGGAGAAGTTTGAAATAGGTTTTAGTTGACACCATGTCCTCAGGGATAAGAGATGTCTCCTGGGGGGCCCTAGGCAGGAGAGGTAACAGGAGGCGAGGGGGTGGGCGGGGGGAAGCTAAAGGACTGAACCGGTTATAATAAGATGAAGAAGCCATAAAGAAGGACAGTTGGGAGAGGGGAGGGAAAAGGAATAACAGGGGGAAAAAAAATATACAATATAATATAGAATATAATATAACAGGTCAATCAGGAGAAAATAAGCTCGGGTGCAAAGATGTGCAACTGTAAATATTTACAGTAATGTATTTATTAATAAATTAAAAGGGAGCAGGAGGAAACAAACAATATTTTAACAAGAGACCTTGTTTAAAATATCAAGCCCTAAGGGTGAGTCCGTATACACAAAGAAAAGGCCAGAAAAAGGCTATCCAAAACCCTTTGGAAGAAGGGCTAGCCTGGGGGCTAGCCTGGGGGTGTAACAATATCCAAAGTCCCTCGGTTTGCTGTAGGCCGGATGGAAACGAAGCAAATTCGGCAGGGTCGTAACGACCGTATTACAGGAGGTAGATCAGGAAATCCAACTGGATCAGGAATCCGAAGGGTAAAGCTGGTTAGCTTCTGGAGAATTTCAGTTACTCAAAAAAAGTCCTGTAATCCAACTGGATCAGGAATCCGAAGGGTAAAGCTGGTTAGCTTCTGGAGAATTTAAGTTACTCAAAAAAAGTCCTGTAATCCAACTGGATCAGGAATCCGAAGGGTAAAGCTGGTTAGCTTCTGGAGAATTTAAGTTACTCAAAAAAAGTCCTGTAATCCAATGACCTCGGAAAGAGGAGGAAGCCCGGCATGGCTGCAACGTCCTTTTAAGGTCTGGAGGATTAAACAGGCTCACCAGAGGCTAAACAGATAGGCTAGTCAAGTAGGACATGTTTGTTTAAGAGAGATCATGTAGCAGCATGAACCAATAGGCTCTTTAAAAACAAGGTGTCAAAAAACGTTTAAGTCTCCAACAGATAAAAAGAAACAATAAAATACCATAAGGTAGGTTTAAAAGAGGCGAATTAGCAATACAAATCAGGGGGAGAGGTCCCAACGTTTCACCTGAATTGGCTTCATCAGGGGATCAATTGGGGAGCCAATCAAATTTCCCGTGTTCAGTGAATGCAACAGAGGCAAGACACCAGACCAACCAGTGAGTTGAATAGAAATAAACATCTGTTTTATTGGCTGACAGGTACCTATCCTGTGAGCTGTGACAATGTTTAAAATAAACAGTCAGTCGGACTCAGAGTTTTTGAAGATGGACATCAGAAAATATTTTCTTAAAAAAGACGAAAATTCTCAAGTAGTGGCTCACGCAACAACCCCAGAGCCACCACTTGAGCCAGGTAAACAAAGTATGTAAATGTCAGTAAACTTCCAAGTTATGCGAACATGTAAGCAAAGCATAAATTACAGCTACGTTGATGTTACTTTGAATCGCGGGGGTAAGCTAAACCGTTAGCAAGTAGCTATAGCCATATATATTAAATAAAGGATACAGTTTAAAGGTGGGGTAGGTAATTCTGGAGAAACCAGCTCGAGTGCGCTAGAATTTGAAAATACACAGCCGGAAGAAATCTGCTACTTCCTTACAGAGCCCCTCCTCCAACACACACAAACGTGCACATGACCAATGAGGGCACGAGATAAGTTTGTGCACAGATGGAAGGCTGACAGGCAGGTAGGCCATCCAGTTATTTTAGCCGGGCCGGCTCAGATGATTGGTCGTGCTTTTTACAGAACTACGGCTTCCACAGTTTTTATGGATTTATTGTCAAAGCACTTAAGATATTCATTGATACCGGGATGTTAAGAGCATTCCATGGAATATAACAAAAAGTGTATCTCGAGCCGGTTTCTCAAACTTACCTACCCCACCTTTTAAGTGATTTGTAAAATATCCATAAAGACACATCTGTTTACAGTTCAATTTCATATGGGTGTTGTGAGATGTATCCATAGATCTCTTAATTTTGCTCTCAAAGTGCACCAGATTGATGCTTTTAACTTCAATATTTAAAAGAAAATATTCCCGGGGGAGCATGCCCCCGGACCCCCCTAGAGGAGGTTAGGTCCACTGTGTTTACATGCTTATTTATACAATATGTGTGGTTATGCTAACATCATAAGACAAAAGTTGGTTCCGTGTTGTGTGTAGTGAGTACGCGCTAGAGTGAGGTGTGCCCCCAAGCCAAAGCTCGCTTAGGGCCCCCAAAAGTCTAGGGCCGGCCCTGGTTGTGTGCTCTGCATGTGTGACCATTACAGAGGGTTTCATCCCTCCCATTCTTTCTTCTATATAAATCAAAAGCCAATTGAATTGTAGTTAACCTTGATAGAACAGAGTGTTAACTTGCTAGTTTACTTTTAGACGATATCAAGGTCGTTTGTTTGCTAATCAATAGTTATATTTAGAGTTTACGTCAATTACTCCCACCTTAAATTCCATACCTTAGCCTTTATCTTTAATATGCTATATTACACTGCACTTAACTGCTTCTTTGCCATCTGGTTAGATGCTAAAGCTGAATCTACAGGTGCATCTAAAAACAATTACTATATCATAGAACTTTTGTTCTGTAATTTAATAAAAAAAAATGAAACATTCATATATTCTAGATTCAATAAAGTGAAATATTTCAAGCCTTTTTTATTTTAATTGTGATGATTACAGCTTACAGATCATGAGATCCTGTATCTCAAAATAGTATAACATTTTATGAGACCAATCAAAACAGGATTTATAATACAGATATTTCGACCTTCTGAGAAGTTTGTTAATTTATGTAGTCAATTCTCGGGGCTCCATTTGCACAGAACAAATAAGTGTCAAGGGCAGCAAATTAGTCAGGGCCGGCCCTGTTTGTGCAAAGTGTTTTTCTGTAACCAAGGATGAGCATTTTAGCAAAGTGAATGTGAATCCAACATGGCGACCTTGTTCCTGCTGAAATCAACCATGGAGGGAGTAATTGGTCAAGAAGCCAGGTATAACTCGGGTCATGCAATCATGAAAGATAAGAAAAAGGTTAAAATGAATCTCAAAAAGAGATATTTTTCTGGAACAATTATTTTAGGGTAGGGAAAAGTGGAATGCTGTCTTGTAATGGTCATCTAGTCTGCAGGCCAATATCATAAATTGTAAGAACGTTTATAAATCAGAGCTATTGTAGATGTTTCCTAACTTGCAACCCACATCGGCTCTACTTATACCTTTGCTAAGAAGAAAGAGGTTGTCTCCAGATAGATATGCAGATACAGATTGCATGTTAATACCAAGAGGAAGGGGACTAGATAGATAGTTACTTGTGGCCGTGTTGACCTATGAGATCACTCAGTCCCAGTACTACACACAGCAAGACAGTGTTGATTAACGGCATCCATTGGGATGGTTTCTCATCCTTTCTCAAACATCTCTCCCACTCCTCCCCTTCCCTCACTGCTTGCATTGCAGCGGGCTGTGCATCTTTTGTAAAAAGTGTGAAAAACACAAAGAAGGTTTAAGATGACTGAGCTTGGGGTTTAATTCTGGATGCATCTCTCCCCAACCCAATTAACACAGAGTCAATAGAGAGCAAATTAAAAAGGCCCCGGGTGGTGGACCTTCCCAGAAAATGCCAACGGAATCAAGACGGTCAAGGCCAGCAGAAAGGCACAACCCCCCTGGTTCTGTTCTATCCTCCTGAGCTCCCCTGATTAAAGCGGGGGGGGGGATTATGTAGGCCCTCTCGTTCATGGAGAGGGTAAATGGGAGGAGAGGGCATCCATTCATACAGGGCAAAATGCTGGGAAAAATGGCCGACTTTGGGATGGATACCATTGTGGCGGTTCACTGAGGTGTGAAGAACCCACCTCCCAAAGACAACATTCACAGTGGGAAAAAAAACCTCAATGAAAAACAACTCTGGTAGTCAGGGTTAAGACAAACATTGGGAAATAGCGGCCGTTCCAGGAAAACTAAAGAAGGGTTTAATATATTCCCCTTGAAGTGCATTGTTTTGAATGTTTTCCATGAATGCATTGTCCATTCCATATGGACTGCAGTCAGCATTGAATATTGTAATAGTAATTACAAATGTGTTTATGCTTTGTATGAGCCTACTTAAGCACCAGATGAGTGGGATTTCCTTCATGGAATAAAGCATTGTTTGTGACATGGCTCCAGAAATCACATTGAAGTATTTAAAGATAATTTTGTGTACCATTCCTGATTGAAACGGCCGTGCCACTGAATTGTCTCAATGTGGGTAATCCCATTCATCTGCTCTTCGGTTCTCATTATGCTAAGATTTATTTTCAGATACCATATGCACGAGTCCCAAGTACAGCCTGTTAAATAGATTCTTGACCTTTATTTCAAGAGCTGTACAGGGAGGTTGCGGTCTCAGCGGCTGGGTGAATACCTCACTATCCCCCCTCACTACTGCTTAATTAGGTCCCTTCACTCAACTAACTATCTGTATTGTTGGACTTCCCCTCGTCCAATTTAATCGCAGCATGTCAGATTGGAGTAGGGATCTCCTACCCCTTCCATGGGACCTTTAGTAGATGATCCACGCTCATTTTAGAAAGACAGCCCTGTGGAGACACCTTTCACTGGGCAAAGCACTCTCCTGGCAGGATGTGGAGCAGCGAGGGAGCTAAACTAATTACAGCTGCTGCTGTCTCCCTCTCTGTCTAAGCCCGGGCTTACCCAGCACAATGGGGCCTTTAGCAGAGTGCCTATCCTCTTTTAGCTCCACAGTTTGGGAGCACTGAGACCTACAAAGGGACTTCCATTAGTGTAATTAGGAGGTAAAATGAAGTGCAGTTTTGTTCTGTATCTGTACTAAGTTGTTGGGCAGTTTTCTCTGTCCTTATTCGCGACGGAAGGACCTCTGGATTCTTTTAGCTTTTGTTGAGCACTTGGGTGATAATGAAACACAGCCAAGACTGGGAGGACCTATCTGATGAAGGCTCTTACTGTTGGTTTGCTTTTTGTTTTGATGCTGAAAGAACATACGTTAATCTTATTTCCATGGCAACCATCCCAGGAGGTAATTTGTTAAAGAAGGTTATTACATTACATTACATTGCATTTAGCTGACGCTTTTATCCAAAGCGACTTACATTAAGTGCGTTCCACCAACATAAATACAAACTTGAAGAAAACAGAATCATATAAGTACATCAGGTTTCATAGAGCCAAAACATTTTATATCTTAAAAATTGTCATGCACCTAATAGCTTTTCTCCAACAATAGTCTTACCAGAAATACTGGCTAGTTCACATGAATCCTTTAAACCACTTTGGGAATAAGGTAAGGGCTTATCTTGGATATACATGTGTTTTAGAACCGTCTGACATGAGATAAAACACTGGTATTAAAGTCAATATTTGCTTTCTGAGTAGGCCATGAATCTATATTGTTTTATTCTAAAACTGAGACTTTATTGGCAAACAAAAGGTTTACATTTTTTTTGTAGATGTGCAACAGTGTATGCAAACATAAATTGGTCATTTAGGATTAATTGAAATGTACAGTACTTGGACTTATCAATATAATATGGCAATTACACAAGTAAAAATGAGGACAAGGACATGCACATCCATTAGATGGGTGCTGGTTAAAATCAGAGGAGGAACAGATAGATCTACACCAGGGGTGTCCAAACTATGGCCCTGGGGCCAAATGCGGCCCGCGGACCATTATTAATCGGCCCTCAGCTAATTCAAAAAGTATAATGGAATACGGCCCACAAATGAAACTTGTGCTTGTCTTATAATGTACTTCTTAAATGCAAAAATATATTACACAGTTGTATTCATGTGTTAATAAGACCACTTTTCAAATAAATTCAGTCAATTACAGTTGGAAACATTTTCTAACACATCTTAGTTGATAAGAAACAAAAATAATCACAGCCCAAATAGTACCACCATTGGCATAGTCATTGAGGAATTAGTTAATAGGGGCATTCTTACCTTTTTCTGACTATTAAGACAAACAGGAACTGTGTAACGAGACTGTAGAACAGGACATGAACAAAGAGCCCTGTCTGGAATCGAACAATGAAGATACAAACAATTATATGTAATAACAGTCTGTACTCTGTACAAGTCATCCATGCACAAATCTGTATCCTAGCAACCTTGTGATTCACTCTTTCAAACAGATCCCTACCGAAAGTATGGAGACAGGTGTTTAAAGCATTAGCATCTCTTGGGGGAGTCTCAACCACCCCGAGTTATCCCGTCCCAGGAGACCTGCCCTGAACTGAGTGATTGCTTCCCCGGCCCCCCTCAGATCCTCGACCTTGGCCCGGCAGACGGGTGGTGTATTGTGACCATGGTGGTGGTGCTCATGGCCTGCAGGTGCGAAAAGACACTCTCCACAGAGGGATCGAGGGGCTTTGGGGACCCACCTTGTTGCTGGTATCATGTTCTTGATGGGTGGTGCTGCTGTCAAACATGTTTACATTCAGCCAGGACTCTGTGACCTGTTTCCGCTAACAGCACTCAGGAGTCAGTCAGAAACACTGGGTGTGGGGCTGTCTGAGGGAGCGTCTGAAAATGTACTTGCAAAATAATTGGCATAGGGATAAATCATTTAAAAGGTGTAGACACTATAAATCAATGTAGAACACATTGATGTGGCACAGTAAAAATAGATAACAGATATCTTCATCTGCCTTAACTAAGTCATTCCTAATAATAATAATCATAAGAACAATAATAAAAGAATAATATTATACATTAATTATCACTTCTTTATTAAATATTATGAATATGTCTTTATTATCAGGCTATGTTCCACAATCATTCCAAGTAGCAGTGATAAAACCGCTTCTTAAAAAGCACAACCTCGATCCAGACGTTTT
The DNA here is from genome assembly GCA_036324585.1 of Champsocephalus esox. Lineage (NCBI taxonomy): Eukaryota > Metazoa > Chordata > Actinopteri > Perciformes > Channichthyidae > Champsocephalus > Champsocephalus esox. Next base: position 39,258,585 of record CM070482.1, on the reverse strand, counting down.
AGCCAACTATAGACCTATTTCTAATCTTCCGTTCCTCTCAAAAATTCTTGAGAAAGCGGTCGCAAAACAGTTGTGTGATTACTTAAAAAACAATGATTTATTTGAAGATTTTCAGTCTGGCTTTAGAACACATCATAGCACAGAGACAGCTCTGGTTAAAGTCACAAATGATATTCTAATAGCCTCAGACAAGGGACTTGTCTCTATTCTTGTTTTGCTCGATCTCAGTGCTGCATTTGATACTATCGACCATGATATCCTATTGCAAAGACTAGAGCAGTGGTTCCCAACCTTTTTTCCCAAGAGCCCCCCCAAATGACAGGGGGGGCGCAAATGGGTAATTGGGTAAATGGGCGCAATAGCGGTAATTAAAGTAAATTACATTACATTACAAAAATGCTACAACTACTGTCACAAACTAGATGAATGTGAAGTATTTTGTTAAAGGAGGATGAAAGCGTAATTAAGGAGCACTATTGGAGTGACTTTGATGGTTATTGGTCTCTGGATTCATTCATTTGGATTCCCGCTGTATGAAGAAATTAAAAGACGGCGCGGAAGTGGAAACAATTCACAAAGGGATTAAACTGTTTAAAACACAAAATCAAAGTAAGCCGGATTTTGCCAATGTTTTTATGTGGATTCAAAAGTCGTAAATAATCTACAAAATGGAGGAGGCCGATCTTGTCATAGTCTGCTCCATCATTCACCAGTAGTTTTCCATTCACCTGTCTCACCTGTTTTCCAAACCCACTCGTTAGCTCCGGGGTGATATGGTGCCATGATTTAGTGTGGGTGAGGAGTCTGGCGGCTGCGTTCTGAACACGCTGGAGTCTACTAAGGGAGGTGGAGCTGATGCCGTAAAGGAGGGAGTTACAGTAGTCGAGGCGGGAGGAGATGAAGGCGTGAATGAGTCGCTCAGCTGCGGGGCGGGTGAGATAGGGACGGATTTTGGCAATGTTGCGGAGATGGAAAAATGAGATTTTGACAACTTGGCGGATGTGGGAGTCAAGGGAGAGGGTGGGATCGAATATAACCCCGAGGTTGCGTGCCTGGGTTGAGGGGGAAACAGGGGTGCCATCGATGGTCAGTGTGAGGTTGGGGGTTTTACTGAGGGTGGATTTGGAGCCGATGAGGAGGAGTTCAGTTTTATTGCTGTTGAGTTTAAGAAAGTTTTTTTGCATCCAGGATTTCAAGTCAGTCAGACAGGATTCAATGTGGGTGATGGGGGGGTTATGGAGGGATTTGGTGCTGAGGTAGATTTGAGTGTCATCGGCGTAGCAGTGGAAGTCCAGGTTGTAGTGGCGGAGAATCTGACCAAGGGGGAGGATGTAGATGATGAAGAGGAGGGGGCCGAGTACTGAGCCTTGGGGAACACCTTGGGTGACTGTAGCGGTGGCAGAGGAGTGATTATTGAGGGAGATGAAGTGGGATCTGTCGGAGAGATATGACTGGAGCCACCTGAGCGCAGTACCTTCGATACCGATGTCTTGGAGTCGGGTGAGCAGGATGTTGTGGCTCACGGTATCGAAGGCTGCACTCAGGTCGAGGAGGATGAGGATGTTGAGGGAACCGGTGTCAGCAGAGGTGAGGAGGTCATTGAGGACCCTGACGAGTGCCGTTTCTGTGCTGTGGTGGGGACGAAAACCAGACTGAAGGGGTTCGAAGAGGTGATTTGATTGAAGATGGCGGTGAAGTTGTTTGGAGATGATGCGTTCTATTGTTTTGGAGAGAAAGGGGAGGTTGGAGATGGGGCGGTAGTTACTGAGGGATGAGGGATCCAGACCGGGTTTTTTGAGGATGGGAGTGACAGCAGCAGTTTTAAAGGCAGAGGGAACGGTTCCTTGGGACAGGGAGGAGTTGAAGAGGTTGGCAAGGTAGGGGCAGAGGATGGGGAGGCAGGACTTCAGTAGAGGGGTGGGAAGAGGGTCAAGGGAGCAGGTAGTGGGTTTGGAGGAGCTGATCAGATTGAGAATTTCAGAGGGGGAGACCAGAGTGAACTGGGAGAGTGGGCCGTGGGGAGGGGGAGTCGGGAGGTCAGGGGAGAAGGAGGGAGAGATTGGAGAAGCAGATAGGGAGTGATTAATGGCAGTGATTTTGTCTGAGAAAAACTGGAGGAATGAACTGCATAAGGTGGAAGTGGAGGAAGTGAGGGTGTCGGCACGGGGTTTGAGGAGCTTGTTGACGGTGGAGAAGAGGGTCCTGGGGTTGCGGGAGGGGTCAGTGAAGATGTTGGAGAGGTAAGCTGATTTTGCGGCAGTGAGGGCATCTCTGTAGGTGGTGAGATGAAGTTTGTAGGATTGGTGGTGAACTGTGAGGGATGATTTTTTTGTTAAGCGTTCAAGCTGACGGCCGGTTTGTTTCATTCTACGGAGTGCAGGGGTGAACCAGGGAGACGAGGTTGTAAAGGTGACAGTTTTCCTTTTGAGGGGGGCCAGGCTGTTGAGGGAGGTGAGAAGGGTGGAGTTGAGGTGATTGAGTAGGTCATCAGGTGTGCTGAGGTTCGAGTCCAGGGGGAGAGTAGAGGATAGCAGGTGGGATAGGTGCTGGGGATCGACAGAGCGTAGGTTACGGAAGGTGATGTTCCTGGAAGGGGGGGGGTGGCGGACAGGGGAGGTGATGGCGAACTGTATAAGTTTGTGGTCAGAGAGGGGAAAGGGGCAGGGGTGGAGGTCGAGTACTGGGAGGTTGGTGGAGCAGACAAGGTCAAGGATGTGTCCTTTATCATGGGTGGGGAAGGTGACATGTTGGGTAAGTGAGAAGTTGTCCAGAAGGGAGGAAAGTTCAGAGGCATGTTTGCAGGTGGGGGAGTCCATGTGGATGTTGAAGTCACCAAGGAGTAACAGACGTGGGGAGAGGGATGAAGCGATGATGAGGAGTTCAGTGAGATCAGAGAGGAAGGAGGGGTCCGGTTTGGGGGGCCGGTAAATGAGGATAACTGTCAGTGAGGGAGGGGCTTTGAAGGCGAGGAATTCAAAGGATGGTACTGAGGGGAGGGTGAGTTCTGTGATCCGGATGTTCTGGTTGTGGATGACAGCCAGCCCACCACCACGGCGTGAGGGGCGGGGTTTCGTGATGTAATTAAAACCAGGAGGTGATGTTTGGTTGAGGGAGAAGAAGTCGTTGGGTTGTTGCCAGGTTTCAGTGAGCAGAAGGAAGTGAATCGATTTGTCCAGAATTTGTTCGTGAAGGATGTGGGTTTTGTTGGTAAGTGACCGGATGTTGAGGAGGGCGAAGTTGGTCAGGTGGGGGATTGGAGGGGTGGTGGCAGGGTGGAGAGGTGTGAGGTTATCCAGGTTAGCAACACGGGGGTGGGGAGGAGAAGGGGGGTGGTGGTGGCGCAGAGGTGGGAGGCATGGTGGTAGGGAAAACTGGTTTGTTATGCATATTGGGAGGCGGAGGGGAGTAGAATCCGCTCCGGGTATTCTGTGGAGCTGGGAATGTGGGGGAGCAGGTTGTGTTGGGAGGCGGAGGGGAGTGGAATCCGGTCCGGGTATTCCGTGCAGTGTAAGAGGAACAGTAGGAGGTGCGCTCTGATGACGCCTCAGGTGTGCGACAGTGTGTTGGGTAGAGCAGATGGATGGTATGGATTGTTGTCCGTGCTGAGAGTAGACGAAACTGCGACGAGTACTTCGGTGGATGTAGCGGGGTCGACGGAGGAGTCCAAGATGTCTGATGACTGAGGTGGATAGCGGGATGGAGGATTTATTAAGTGACAGAAGCTGTGAGACGGTGTATTTCAGCATGATGACGGGCGGAAAGGCTGGACGCAGTGGGTTAGCGGCGACCGCGGCTAGCAGGCTAGCTGCACAGAGGTAGATGATTCCCGTGGAGACGAGGAAAATCCACAACATCGGAGGAGGACGTGAACAGCGGGACGGAACAGATGCACCCCAGATACGAAGGCAGGAGGCAGAGAGAGTCCAAAGATGTTGTGTGCGATGGGGACAGACAGGAGGTAGGTGATGTAGCAGATAGCAAATAGCCACCCGGCACTTTGATGGGTGAGGGCAGCCAGTTACAGACAGCAGCAGAGGCAGAAGTCCAAAGTAACTTACAAAAAGTCCAAAGTAACTTACAAAAAGTCCAAGGTAATATACAAAATTATAGCTGGTGTGAAAGAGGGTAGCAGAGGCGGAAAAGCGGCGAACAATCAGCGCCAGCGTCCTTTCAGCGTGCGACTCTCTTTCTCTTCTGCACCCATTAGCTTCTGCCAGTATTTAAACCCTGCACCTTACACACACTCTTTGCCAGATTGTACTTTGCCTCATGCTTGTCTCTCCCGCGTTTGATACCAGATTGCCTACCCGGTTCCAACCCTGCCTGTCCTCGATCTGCCTGCTCTGCCTGTCTGCCTGTTTCCTGATCCTGCCTGTCCCTCGACTATCCTGTCTGGCCTGTTATCCGACCCTGCCTGTATCTACGCTGACCGCCTCGCTTACTCCCTGACTCTCTGCCTGTCCCTGACTCACCTTCTGCCCGCTGTCCTCCGGTGCGTTAAACTGCTCGGTTGGTATTCCTCAGATCCAGTGGAATTCTCCTTGGTTTCTCGAGTGCTGCATTTGGGTTCTCCTTAAGATTGTGACAGATCTGATCGGAGCAACTGTGACAAATAATCCAACTGAAACAAGCATGGACAATGACTATGTTTTAAAAATGCGCTTCTCCAGAAAAGTCTGGTTTGGACACTTTACGGGCTGAAGAAACATTTCTATTAAAGAAAGAATTATACATTTCTGTCTTTTTATGCCTTTAGCTACTAAGTTTAATTGTTATTGAAATTAATGAATCAATTATTTTTTATATTTTATTGTAATGAAGAGACGAGGCTGTTAGTGCCAATCATGTATTGATTTACAATTATATGTAAAAAAAGATATGATATTTGTCCTCAAATCATCTGAGGCCTGGCGCGCCCATAGTTGATGATACTCAACTATGTTTATCAATCAAGCCTGATGAAATGAATAATCTAAATAAAATCCAAGACTGTCTCAAGGACTTAAAAACGTGGATGACCTTAAACTTTTTGATGAAAGTTATTGTACTCGGCCCGAAGAATCTACGAAACAAATTGTCTAAACATATACTAACTATGGATGGCATTAATTTGGCCTCCAGTGAGACTATAAGGAATCTTGGTGTTATATTTGATCAGGATTTATCCTTTAACGCCCACATAAAATCAATCTCAAGGACCGCCTACTTCCATCTACGTAACATTGCAAAAATCAGGCATATCTTGCCTCAAAACCGATGCAGAGAAACTAGTCCATGCATTTGTTACTTCTAGGCTGGATTATTGTAACTCTTTACTATCAGGGAGTACCAACAAGTCAATCAAGTCGCTTCAGCTGATTCAAAATGCTGCAGCTCGTGTACTAACCACAGTTAGGAAAAGGGACCACATTACTCCTGTTCTGGCTGCCTTACACTGGCTCCCTATAGAACAAATTATTCTTCTCGCCTACAAAGCCCTTAATGGGCAGGCGCCATCTTACCTTAAAGAACTCATTATACCCTACTGTCCTACTAGGGCATTGCGTTCCAAGAATGCAGGGTTGTTGGTTGTTCCTAGAGTCTCTAAAAGTACAATGGGAGCCAGAGCCTTTTCTTATCAAGCTCCACATTTGTGGAATCAGCTTCCAGTTTGTGTTCGGGCGGCAGACACCCTATCCGTTTTTAAGAGTGTCGCTTAAGACCTTCCTTTTTGATAAAGCTTATAGTTAGGGCTGATTAGATTCAGCCCCTTGTTTTGCTGTTATAGGCTTAGTTTGTCGGGGGGACATCTTACTTCTTCGTTCTCTCTGTCTGTACCTGTGTCCTCTCATGTTCCGATTAACCCAGCTTCCCCACATTTATTTCTTTTTGGTGTCTATATACGTCGGGATCCGGAGTCATGGCTGATCCTGTTGCTGTGGTCCTGAGCCCTGGATTGCGAGCCCTGGATCTTGAGTCGTGGCTGTGCCTGTTGCTTTGGTCCTGGATCATGAGTCCTGGATGGATATCCTCGTGGATTCATCTTCTTATTATAGACACATACATTTCCAAACATTTGGACTACCTATGTTGCAAATGTATTACCTTTTCAATTTACACACGGCATCTATTGCACGTCTGTCCGTCCTGGGAGAGGGATCCCTCCTCTGTTGCTCTCCCTGAGGTTTCTCCCATCTTTTCCCTTTAAACTGGGTTTTCTTTGAAAGTTTTTCCTTGTACGATGTGAGGGTCTAAGGACAGAGGGTGTCGTATTGTCATACTGATATTCTGTACACACTGTGAAGACCACTGAGACAAATGTAACATTTGTGATATTGGGCTATATAAATAAACACTGATTGATTGATTGATACATTAAAACATTTTAGCACCAATCAAACACAGTTAGAAAGTACTTATATAATATAATATATATAGAAATAACACATTTTAATTAATTGAATCAGCATAAACACATAAAACACCACCAAGATAAAAACAAAATGTAAAAAATCATAAATAATCACAGTAAATCAATCCTAAAAAAGTGTGTATTTTTTGCATGAAGTTGCTAAATAGAGCATATGTTGATGCATGCCCGCTGGACGGCCATGTTGGTGAGTATATACACTGAACAAAAATATAAATGCAACACTTTTGTTTTTGCTCCCATTTTTCATGAGATGAACTCAAAGATCTAAAACATTTTCTATATACACAAAATAACCATTTCTCTCAAATATTGTTCACAAATCTGAAAAACATCTGTGATCGTGAGCACTTCTCCTTTGCCGAGATAATCCATCCCACCTCACAGGTGTGGCATATCAAGATGCTGAATAGACAGCATGATTATTGCACAGGTGTGCCTTAGGCTGGCCACAATAAAAGGCCACTCTGAAACGTGTCATCAACATATTTTCATTTGAATTCTGCATATGTCTTTATAGCAATTAGCATGGGGATGGGGGTCCAACTTTGGGCTGTCGAGGTGCTGCTGACAGCCCTGTGGCCCCCCTCAGCTGTGCTGCGTCTCACAGTAACCCTGTCGGCTTCAGGGTCCGGCCTCCATCTGCTAATGGGTCCTCCCTCCCTCTCAACCACCTGGATATCCGTCAGCGCCGGGCCCCTGGAGGTGCCGAGCTGAGTCCATAAAAAAAGAGTTCCCAGAGGAGGGGGTCTGCTCCAGAATGTGGTCCGGGACTCTGTCGTCATCTCCTCCTCTGGTTCCTTCACTCGTCACTTGTTACCCCAGCACCAACCGTAGTTTCATGGTAATGGTGATGATGACAGGAGGCTGCAGGCGTCCACACATGGGAACAGCTCAGGTGACGGGGGGGCGTCTGGCAGGATCAGGTCTGACACAGCTTCAATGAGAGGCTACAGTTAACACCCAGACATTATGGAATGTGAGGCTACAAGAAAGTAAGACCACTAGATGTCACCATGCTGTCAACATCACGACTCTCCCTGGCAGATATTTGGTAAAAAGGCCAATCAAAATATAATTGTGATCATACTACACAGAAACGTTGACTTTCATTAAATGTATGAAGTTGAACCTAATATTTATTATTTAAACGTACTATTATTGCTTTTGACCTAATGCAGTTATGTAAAATCTGTTGACAAAATACATTTAATTAAAGTCAATGTTTCAGTTTGTTCAGTGTACAGGGTCAAACATGTTGCGTTTGCCTAAATGTAGAATACCATGGATGGACAGACATGCAACAAGGGGGCAAAAGGTAAGATTTAAACCCAGGCCCCTGTGATTAGGACCTGTAACTTTCCTAAATAACATTGTTATAAAAAAGTGCCAAAGTTGTTTGCCACAGTGAACAATATTTAGTAAGGAACATTTCTCATATTGAAGTTTGAGGCGATACTGTGACTCCAAAATATGTTCATTTTCTAAAATTTCATCTACTAAAATGTATCACATCTTACGTCTATCCGCGGCCCATTTCCCTTCATGTGGCTACTCTGACCCCCGCCCTTTCTAAACTAGTGATGGATACATCGAAAAAAGAACAACAAAGATTGATTGTGGTGCTGTTGCATTCATTAAAATATCAGAGCATCTATTTACGGACTTCAAAAACAAGGCGAAGTTGTGTAATTTCTCCTGGCAAAGACCATTAATAGACAGCGACATTTAAAGGGCAACACATTGACAACATTAATTCAGCTCAGGCAGACTCAATCGCCTCTGGTTGGTCAGTATGCAGATACGGTTGATAGCTGTACGTTGATTGCTACAGTAAATGAAACTGATAGTCTTATTTCAATTAATACTTTCTACTACTTTCTATGTTTACTTTTTTTAAGCTATTGGACTATTGGCTACTTACTGTAGTTTATTCATACATATATGGCAAATAATTTAATGGCCCTGCCGAGTAGTGTTATATTTGTTCAAAGTATGCCTAAACATGCCAGTGAATTGTTCTCTCCTATATATTTCAGTTTGCATAAACGTATAATCGCTATAAATACAAACACTGTTTTTTGGAAAGAAAAGATGATTATGAGCTCATATCCATTTGACAAAACTCATTCAAACCCATTGAAATAAAAATAAAATAAATATTATTAACAAAGGCCAATACCAAGTATATAGACTATCAAAAACCTTATTACATTTGCAACATAATCCATCACTTGTGACATTCATGGCTCCGATAATATATATTAATAGTGCTATGCTAAGAAATAACATTCTGACATCATTTGAGCCTGTACAAAGGATGACTCAATGTTGAGCATGCACACAGTAGAGAAAGATGATTGCCCACAGGGCAGACTCAGATGAATGCAGCAGCAACATAATGATGAGGAAGGTGTCGTTGAGCATGGGAGAAGATTGCAGCGCGGTGTCGTGTGTTGATAATGTGCCCCGTTAAAACAACACAGCTTTATCTGGATAATACTCTGCAGAATTACCTCTCCTCCCGGGGCCCAGAGGTGAAACGTTAAATCGTCTTTTTGATGTGGTCCTCTCTCTCTGGGGTCTCTTACACATCAGTTATTAGAATCGGTGTGGCCTGCAGCAACATTCTAATTACTCAGTGAGTGTTTAATGATCTCATACAGTGTAAGGCTACAGTCCCAGCTCTTCGAAAAGTAATTGTAAAAGAGGATCACGTGGTGCGTTTCTCTAAATGTTGCTTAACTGAGGTAGAAAAGTTGGTGAATTGAATCTGATAAAACCAAAAGCAACACAGCAAATAAATGATGATGTAAACAAAGCATTTGACCTAAAAACTCAAGCTTCTTCTCCACTAGAGACCAAAAGGAGCGGCAGATTGGAATATTACTCTCATCGAGCCACACACATCTCATTTAACTTTACCAAAATTAATACTTGAGAAGAAAAACACATTTCATGTTTTGTTGTTGCTTAAGCACCTTTTTAATTACCTCACCTTGTTGCTTACTCTTCTGAAATGGTACATTGCTTTTTTTCAGAATAAGAAATGAAAATTCTTTATCAGATATCAGACTCAGAAATACTTGAATAAACCTAGTGCTTTTCTTAATGAACAAGTTTCTAACAACAACATAATAAATGCATTTTCATTTCATTGGCATTTTCTTTTTCCAGTTTTCTAGTAATTCACTTAACATGTGCAAAATATCTAGAAGTACCCGTCTACAGTAACCACATTAACGTGAAGGAAGTTGACATTTAGTTTGACGGCCCAGTAACTTAAATGCATGCAATTGAATTGATCAGACTCATAGGTTACAGTATGTAACATGTCAAACCACCATTGTTCAGAGAAGATACTGTGGGTGCGGGTGCTAGTGGAGCCTCGCAGATGGGGGTGCTGCAGCCCCCTCAGCACCCCCACTTCCCGCGTCATTCGCGATGTCTCGCCAACACACTCTAACTCCATAATCGTCCAGGAGCGACGTTTGGTCAGGGTCCCGTGGCGTGCAGTTGTGACGCTCCTAGGCTCCTTCAGCGTCATAAAGGGACGCAAATAGCTTTCAACTGATTGTAATGTATTCCCATCTGCGGCGGGATTTGACACTCATGGAAGCACGGCATTCGTTTGTGTCGGCTGCCCTTAACACTAGAACCGCCAGAGGTCGCTGTATACCTATATCCGCCAACGGGTAAAGTTTACCCGCTATTGATTTCCAAGGTACAATGTACCATACAGAACGGTGAGTTTTGATCGCACAGGGATGACATGTATACCAATATAATCTGTGGACTCTCAGTTTTTCATATTATATGTGACCCGCTCTATCGACATCAGTCGGAAGTCGCAATGGCTCATTTCAGAATAAACGTGGATTTACGTAAACAACTATTTTTTCAGGGTTCGGGTGTTTTGTTTGATTTTAAACAAACAAAGTCTTGGCTTTCAGAATATGAAACTTTTATTTCCAAAATCACACGATAAATACATGTTTGAAGCTTGTAAAGGGACGAAGACAAGCACCTCTCACTCGCAATCTGCTCTTCCAGCAGCGCCGCCCCCCCCTCCCTCCGGCTGGAATTATGAACGTAAGAGTATAGTAATCATAGATAACACGGCAGCGTCTGTTACAGTTTGTTTTCATCTGATTTAAATTAAACAAAGTCTTGGCTTTCAGAATATTAAATTGTTTCGGCAAATTCAGATGATACATATAACTTTGAAGCTTGTAACGGCATAATTACAAGCGGAGAACAGAGTAATTTAACATCACAGCAGGCATAACAACAGCCGGTGTTTCTCGTGAGGGTTTTCTCTGGGAAACAAACACAATACACACAAACGCAAAAATACACAAACACACACACGTATATACACACACACACTCGCGAGCTTCCCCTCCAAACGAAAGTATCTTCCCTCCGTAGTATTTTGATCATTTTGATCGCAAAATCAATAGCGCAAGGAAATAGGTATAAACATCCATTTTTTTGGCGATTTTTTCAATCTGACTTCATATTGACAATTTGTACAAACGTTCACTGGAAAAGTCACGGACTGGGAGACGTTAATATTTTATTGAAAAAAAGTTACATACAATAAAAAAACAGCTGCGGGTAAAATTTACCCGTTGGCGGTTCTAGTGTTAAAGGCACTGTGAGCGTCCATTCCCATTGGATAACGGAGAATTGTACACCCGGAAGTAAGTATTCCCCTTACTGTCGATTGATTTTACAGTGATATCTGCACTACTCATCGACTAAAAAACACCAGATTATCCTTGTTAATTACATAACATTGATTGGTTTAAATTGTGTGCAATGCTTTTGTATTTTTCCCCTTCGATTCGGATAAACAAATATTTTTTCGGAGTAAAGGATAGCAGAAGACACTACACTACCCAGAATCCCCAGCTATCGTTTGGACTACACCATGTACCTTTATGGTGTAAATACAGCATATCTACCAATTGGATCAAATATAAAAGTCAGCCGAATTAGTGTTGATACTGCAAGGAGACGTATTGTGTGAAAATAAATGTAAGATGTTGTTTAATGGCTTAATGGCTTATGATATATTTATGATCCACGTCACGTTTTCAGTTCCTCATGTTTGTCTAGAAGTCTTCTCATCAGGGCTCTATAAATAGAGAACTACAGCAGATATGTAATATTTAATGCAGCCGAACCGTGTATTACAATGTGATGACTTTCAAAGAGAAAAGCAAGCACACTCGGAATAAAGTATTTATTATTTTTTAAATGTTTTCGGTCTGTTTCCGGTATTTGTTAATGACGATGCTCTGAGATGTGAGACTGGAATTGCACAGGGGGAAATAACGTAGGCTATCTTTAGATGCGGATTTTGTTAAACTAATATGTTTGCGCTGTGGACCAACACTATACATTGACGGGGAAGGGGGTAGCAATAAAGATAACACCATTAAACAGTTACACAACATAACAGAAATAATATCGATAGCAGCGTCCCTAGCAACCACCTTGGTAACAATGAAAAAGTAATCTTCATAATAACTAGCAAACTAAAGATGATGTACATCCACTGCA
>CM070482.1:39186468-39246105 GCA_036324585.1 Champsocephalus esox | reverse complement strand
ACACATAATCTGAAATAACAACTCATATTTCTCGCATCAAATGACATCAAAACGCATTTTAATGGCCAAACTAACTTTAAAATAGGCATTTTCCACCGAGAATAAAACGAAGTTCGGCCATGTTTTCTTTTTCTGCAGGGAGAAATTTGAAGATCACGTGACATAGCCGCCAGCCATTGGAATGAATGGTGAAAAAAAAACGGGGTTTGTCAAACAGAGCACATGGTGTAGTCCAAACGATAGCTGGGGATTCTGGGTAGTGTCGTGTCTTCTACCATCCTTTACTCCGAAAAAATATTTGTTTCTCCGAATCGAAGGGGAAAAAATACTAAAGCATTGCACACAATTTAAACCAATCAATGTTGTGTAATTAACAAGGATAATCTGGTGTTTTTTAGTCGATGAGTAGTGCAGATATCACTGTAAAATCAATCGACAGTAAGGGGAATACTTACTTCCGGGTGTACAATTCTCCGTTATCCAATGGGAATGGACGCTCACATTGCCTTTTTAAGGGCAGCCGACACAAACGAATGCCGTGCTTCCATGAGCGTCAAATCCCGACGCAGATGGGAATACATTGCAATCAGTTGAAAGCTCTTTGCGTCCCTTTATGACGCTGAAGGAGCCTAGGAGCGTCACAACCAACACATCCTCACTCCCAGGTCGGCCTATGTTGACGTTATGTCAAGTCCCCTGCCGGCTTTTTCCAACGCAAGGGGGGGGGGCCTTAGCGTCCATTTTCAACGCCAGGGGGGGGGCCTTAGCGTCCATTTTCAACGCAAGGGGGGGGGCCCTTAGCGTCCATGTTCAGCTTTCCGGGATGTCCATGTGCTTCTATGGACGCTCATGTAAGCACGGCATTCGTTTGTGTCAACTGCCCTTAAAGGCAATGAAGACACTACACTACCCAGAATCCCCAGCTATCGTTTGGCCTACACCATGTGCTCTGTTTGACGTCACGTGATTTCTTCCTGCAGAAAAAGAAAACATGGCCGAACTTCGTTTTATTCTGGGTGTAAAATGCCTATTTTAAAGTTAGTTTGGCCATTAAAATGCGTTTTGATGTCATTTGATGCGAGAAATATGAGTTGTTATTTCAGATGATGTGTGCAGTGGATGTACATGATCTTTAGTTTGCTAGTTATTACGAAGATTACTTCAGGAAATTGCGTCCAACGTTTTCATTGTTACCAAGGTGGTTGCTAGGGACGCTGCTATCGATATTATTTCTGTTATGTTGTGTAACTGTTTAATGGTGTTATCTTTATTGCTACCCCCTTCCCCGTCAATGTATAGTGTTGGTCCACAGCGCAAACATATTAGTTTAACACAATCCGCATCTAAAGATACGTTATTTTCCCCTGTGCAATTCCAGTCTCACATCTCAGAGCACATCGTCATTAACAAATACTGGAAACAGACCGAAAATATTTTTAAAAAATAAAATAATACCTTATTCCGAGTGTGCTTGCTTTTCTCTTTGAAAGTCATCACATAACAGCATTGTAATACACGGTTCGGCTGCATTAAATAGTACATATCTGCCGCAGTTCTGTATTTATAGCCCTGATGAGAAGACAAAGATGAGGAACTGAAAACGTGACGTGGATCATAAATATATCAGCCATTAAACAACATCTTACATTTATTTTCACACAATACGTCTCCTTGCAGTATCAACACTAATTCGGCTCACTTTTATATTTGATCCAATTGGTAGATAGGCTGTATTTACACCAAAAAGGTGCACATCTGATATAAAGAGACACCTGGTGGTTAAAGCATGTTATTGAATTTCATTATTTTTATTATTAGATATTAATAGAATCCCTATAAAGTATATTCATTACTCGTTATTCTCTACTAATAGTTAATTAAAGACTGTATATAATGACTATTTTGCACATCCCGTTCAAGATTTCAAGATGTTCTAAGGTTTATTGACATATCATATAGGCCTACACAACTGTGGTGTAGTTCTGCACTGAATGAAAAACTTGGGTCGCAGGTTCCTCAACAGTGCATTACAAGACATCTATCAATATGTGTGCATACCTCCAGCAATGTTAACTATGTTGTATGTATACTATGATGTAACGCAAATGTTCCAACTTGGGATCAATAAAGTATATCTTATCTTAAGCTGATCGATGGCTACTGCCATATTTGCAAAATGTGCCTCTGAACCTTGACAAGTGCATGTTTCAGGCTTATCAATTAATGTAATGTAATGTAATGTTATCAATTAACAACAGGAGGGGTCACAAACATAAGTCCAGCTGTTAAATAAAGCTCTTCTGACCTTAGCTGGCGTGTGGGTATATATATTAATACTGCCCATTATGGGCACAAGCAATTTTCACCCATTTATTAATTATATGTTTTAAATGTGAGTGTTTCCTGTCCCCTAAACCTCCAGGGATGTACACAGTTTAATACTGGCAACTTCTTATTATGGGAAATACGAAAACGTCTTTTAAAACTACAACTCCCAGTAGTGACGTGCCATAGAGAACATGTTGCGAAACAGAATAGCCAGCATGTGTAGTTCTGGGGACGGGGAGGGGGGGGGACGCGGTGGACCCGTTCAAATCCAGTTTTGAACAGTCTGCCGTGGTTCCATCCCATTTCAAGTGCTGTTCGAGGCTCGGTAACCCTCGGAGCACACTCTCCAATCACAGAGCTTGAGGACTATCACGGGGTTTGCCAAACAGAGCACATGGTGTAGTCCAAACGATAGCTGGGGATTCTGGGTAGTGTAGTGTCTTCATTGCCTTTAAGGGCAGTTGACACAAACGAATGCCGTGCTTACATGAGCGTCCATAGAAGCACATGGACATCCCGGAAAGCTGAACATGGACGCTAAGGGCCCCCCCCCTTGCGTTGAAAATGGACGCTAAGGCCCCCCCCCTGGCGTTGAAAATTAACGCTAAGGCCCCCCCCCTTGCGTTGGAAAAAGCCGGCAGGGGACTTGACATAACGTCAACATAGGCCGACCTGGGAGTGAGGATGTGTTGTCACAACTGGACGCCACGGACACTGACCAAACGTCGCTATTGGATGCTTAGGGAGTTGGTCTGGCAGACCCCACGCAGCAAGCAGGAAATGAACCCAGTTCACACTGTCCGCTCCTCACAGCAGCGAGGCCCTTAACATCCCGCCAACACGGCACCCAGACCCCACGCAGCATTCTCATCTATTTGTCATTACTGGTGTCATTTTCTGGTTGCTAACAAACGCCATTGTAACACATAATCACTGATGTTCCGCTGTAACGGCCCCTACACACGGCGGCGTGCGTTGCCGCTTCAACGCTTCTGTCCATTCACTTTGAATGGGGTGACGTCACAATTTGCCAAACTGCATTGTGGGAGCAAAGCGTAGCTTCTCTCGTGGTGCTCGCTGCAAAAGTAGAGCAATGTTCTACTTTTGCTGCCTCGACGGAGGCCTCAGCCAATCAAATCCCGCGTATGCAAATCTAACAGTACAAGCGCTAGCCAATCAAACCGCGTGTATGTTGGGAGAGCCAGACCGCAGTTATTTCCCATATGTAAAAAAATGGAGGAGAA
Organism: Champsocephalus esox; assembly: GCA_036324585.1. Lineage (NCBI taxonomy): Eukaryota > Metazoa > Chordata > Actinopteri > Perciformes > Channichthyidae > Champsocephalus > Champsocephalus esox. The sequence continues at coordinate 39,242,533 of CM070482.1, read as the reverse complement.
AATTATCGTGGCGGTAGGGAATCACCCGGTACTCTATGACCAGTCCCTCTTTACATACAGGGATACAAACCGGAGGAGCCAGGCATGGGGGGAGGTGGCAGAGACAGTGGGGGAAACTGGTAGGTTTTCGCCTGTTTGTGGAGTTTATATCCAGTGTACTTCGTTTGAATAGACAGCTAGCAAGCATAGACAGTATATTTAGCCAGCATGGATGTAGCATGAATGCTTTGCTTTGTATGTCCGGGGCAGGACATTCATGTGATTGGTTGTTGGTCACGTTGCTCGCGTTGACTCCCCAAGCTCAAGACACGCCCACCGCCAAGTGTAGGCTCCGTAACGGTGGTGGACTCATCAGAACAGAGTGGGCGAGCTGACCAATCAGAGCACACTGGGCCCACAGGGGCAGGAGCTCCAACAAGCCGTTTAGGACAGAGAGTGAATACACATACAGAGATGCTGTCTGAGAAACCAATGTGAGTTTGGAACATTGAACAATGTAAATCTATTCTAGTAGACATCAACAATGGAATTATGATCAGTACAAATAGCCATGACATGGGACCTTTAATGTCACAGTGGATTTAATACACCACTGTGCTCTTCCAACCTCAGTGTATGAGAATGAAGGTCTGCCAATTAATAGCAAAACAAAGAAAAGATGATAAAACAACCTGGTATTAAGGCTGTGTGCATGAGATGAAAGACACTAATGCTGCTTGTATAAAGACAAATAGATGGACGAAAGCTGTTAAATTCAAACTTTTCCAACTTTTCTAAAGGAGACATGGAGATCAAACCATAACTCCCCTCGCGTCGCTCCTCTTCTTGTAACTGTTACTGTTAGGATTTGTCTGTGTTTGTATTTTTCGTGTCCTTTTCTATCTTTGGGTTTCCTATTTTATTTTGTAAAGTGTTCACCCCCGTTTCCTGCCTGTTTGCTTTCTGTCTGTTTCCCTCTCTGATTACCCAATTGTGTTCACCTTGTGTCTGTGTTTTCTCCTCTCTCCTCACCTGTCTCGTGTTTATGTGATTAGTCCTGGGTGTATTTAAGTTCTGGGTTTTCTGTCTCTCTTTGGCGGGTTGTCTTGTGTATTGGCTTGTCCTCGGTGAGTTTTCTGGTCTGTCATTGTCATTGTCATTATAGCCTTGAAATAAAGGAATTGCACGTTAATCTGCATTTGGGTCCTACCTGCTTCACACATCGTAACATTACAACCCGACCTTAAATATGGGCCCAGCAGATCTTTTTGAGCAGGAATTATTGGATTTTACGTTTTCTTTGGCTACCTGCTCTGATCAATGGATAGGAGCGGTCAGGGTTCAGCAGCGAGATGCTGCTCTGGCAGAAGCAGTCCACCTTACACTGAGGAATCAAAGTTTGGTGAAATTCTTACCTGCCAGGCTTTTGGATTACCTCACAATTTGTTTTCCCGATGCTGACAGACCCAGGTCTCCCAACTCCTGTTTTGACACCACATGCATTGGTGTAGTCCGTCTGGCGTCAGCCCCTGCTTCTCACCCAGTGTTTGCTACTGTCCAGGAGCCATTCGCTGGTACTCGTCTGGCCTTTGGAGGTCCACGGAGTCTCCAAACGGCTCCTAAAGGAAGGGGTCGCAAGGCCAGGTTGGCAGCACGAGGCCAAAGAGCCAGGGCTCCAGAACCGGACCTTTCAGCCAGGATTCTGGCTTCAATTCCGGCCCCAGTCCCGGTCCCAGCAGCCTTGGTGCCAGACCCAGATGTGGCCCCAGCTGCCACAGTCCCATCTCCAGTTCCCCCTCGAGTTCCCTCTCGAGGTCCCTCCTCTGGTCCCTCCTTTAGTCCCCTCTCTAGTTCGCCTCTCAAGTTCCCTTCTCTAGTCCCTCCTCTAGTCCCCTCTGGAGTCCCCTCTCCAGTTCCCTCCTTTAGTCCCTCCTCTGGTCCCTCCTCTAGTCCCTCCTTTAGTCCCTCCTCGAGTCCCCTCTCAAGGTCCCTCCTTTAGTCCCTCCTCAGGTCCCCTCTCTAGTTCCCCTCTCGAGTCTCCTCTCGAGTTTCGTTCTCTAGTTCCTCCTCTGGTCCCTTCTCTAGTCCTTTCCCTAGTCCCTCCTCAGGTCACTTTCCTAGTCCCTTCTCTAGTCCCATCTAAAGTCCCTACTAAAGTGCTGTTGGAGGTCCCGCAGACTACTCTTCTGCCGGGGGTCCTGCCAACCCCAGGTCCTGTGCCGTTGGAGGTCCCGCAGACTACTCTTCTGCCGGGGGTCCTGCCAACCCCATGTCCTGTGCCGTTGGAGGTCCCGCAGACTGCTCTTCTGCCGGGGGTCCTGCCAACTCCATGTCCTGTCCCGTTGGGGGTCCCGCCGCCTACTCTCCTGCCGGGGGGCCTGCCACCTCCTTGTCCTGTCTCGTTGGTGGTCCCGCCGACTGCTCTCCTGTCGGGGGTCCTGCCAGCTCCTTGTCCTGTCCCGTTGGAGGCCCCGCCGACTACTCTCCTGCCGGGGGTCCTGCCAACCCTTTGTCCTGTCCCGTTGGGGGTCCCGCCTTCTACTCTCCTGCCGGGGGTCCTGCCAGCTCCTTGTCCTGTCTCATTGGAGGTCCCGCCGACTACTCTCCTGCCGGGGGTCCTGCCAACCCTTTGTCCTGTGCCGTTGGAGGACCCCGCCGACTGCTCTCCTGCCGGGGGTCCTGCCGGCCCTTTGTCCTGTCCCGTTGGGGGTCCCGCCGTCTGCTCTCCTGCCGGGGGTCCTGCCAACCCTTTTTCCTGTGCTGTTGGAGGTCCCGCCGACTGCTCTCCTGCCGGGGGTCCTGCCAATCCCGTGTCCTGGTCCTCTTCCATGGGGGATCCTGCCGAGGCCTGTCCCACCAGCTCCGACACCGGGTCATGCCCGGCCTCCGGCGCTTTCCCGTCAGCGCCTTCCTGCCCGGCCTGCGGAGCTGTCTGGTCTTCACCCGAATCCCCCCTTTTGGACTCTGCCTTACCCCCGGGCCGTCCGCCCGAGACCCCTTCCTGGTCCTCTGCCTTGCCCCCGGGCCGTCCGCCCGAGACCCCTTCCTGGTCCTCTGCCTTGCCCCCGGGCCTTCCGCCCGAATCCCCCTTTTTGGACTCTGCCTTACCTCCGGGCCGTCCGCCCGAGAGCCCTTCCTGGTCCTCTGCCTTGCCCCCGGGCCGTCCGCCCGAGACCCCTTCCTGGTCCTCTGCCGTGCCCCTGGGCGGTCAGTTCAGTCCCGTCCTCCTGACCCCCTCCTCCCACCCTGGTGGCTTAGTGATGAGTCCCTCATCCGGACCCCCTCCACCCACCCTGCTTGAGTTTTTGGATTTTTGTTTTTTGTTTTGGGACTTCTGGGATCCGTCCCTTGAGGGGGGGGGTACTGTTAGGATTTGTCTGTTTGTATTTTTCGTGTCCTTTTCTATCTTTGGGTTTCCTATTTTATTTTGTAAAGTGTTCACCCCGTTTCCTGCCTGTTTGCTTTCTGTCTGTTTCCCTCTCTGATTACCCAATTGTGTTCACCTGGTACCTGTGTTTTCTCCTCCCTCCTCACCTGTCTCGTGTTTATGTGATTAGTCCTGGGTGTATTTAAGTTCTGGGTTTTCTGTCTCTCTTTGTCGGGTTGTCTTGTGTATTGGCTTGTCCTCGGTGAGTGTCCTGTCATTGTCATTATAGCCTTGAAATAAAGGAATTGCACGTTAATCTGCATTTGGGTCCTACCTGCTTCACACATCGTAACAGTTACAGAGAAAGTTTTACAATGGCCTTTGAAGCTCGGACAACAACTGTAATTGTCGCTCTGCCCAGGAAGTGAGCTGCAACCAGCACTTTAGTTGCTATCCATTGCCATGGTAACAGCATTGCACTTCTCCTCTGGTTCATTTGCAGACAGGCTAAACACATTTCCTGCTGAATCCTAGTCTTGTATCACAGAAGGATACCTGGTATTGTTAATCTATGAAAATAAAAAGATACAAATCTGAGATGTAGAGAATGCAGAATGATGTAGAGATTCTCTGCTTAAAGCCGTGTTAAGATTTTTATTTAAGAAGTGAATCAAATGTTTAAGATAAAAGGCAATGCTTGTAATGAACAGTTCTATGGAGCATTAGATAGACCCTCCAGAAAAACGCGGGCTAAAATCCTTTATGCGATCAAACATGCGGGGGTTTTATGCGGTGAAATTGCGGGGAGTTGAGAAATATGCGAACAAAATTAATATTGGTCTGTCTTTATTTATTCTCTCTCACACACAACCTGCCACTAACGTTAAACCACTTTACTATTCAATTAAACACATTCAATCTTTAGCAGTAATGTTCGTCGGTAAATGAGATGGATTATATTTTTTCATCTTGGTGTTTTCTCTCTCGTGTGAGCTCCACACGTTCACTCTACGGTGTTGTTTACCTTCTGTGATGCGCGAGCTGATGACGTTGCGTCATCATCACTTCACGTCAAGACGAGTTAACTTTTTTCCCCCTCAAATTTGTGTGGAAAAATGCGGGGAATATGCGCATTTTGATAAATATGTGGCCTTTTAAAAATCTGCGCCATTTTGCTGATTATGCGGTAAATTCTGCAATCGCAGAATCGCGTTTTTCTGGAGGGTCTAATTAGAGAACATTTAACTTCCTCTTTTGGGTTTAAAGCCTCCATAAATATAGTTTCGGAATAAGCCCCCCAAAAAGCCACTGTAATCTACATTTTAAGCATACATTTGATGACACATTTTGTGATGCCGGGATCAGTCCAGTTGTATGTTTACGATCAGTATCAGATCTGAAACGACCCACAGGACTTTTCGGTATCTTTGCTGGATGAAAGGTCTCTGTAGCAGTAGACCCTAGAGTTTTAACAAGCACAGCAGTCAATTGCTTGGTGTGCACTGTGCAAGTCAGCGTCTAAGCGCTTAGCCCAACTAGGGTTGTATAAGTTTTCCTGGTTTAGTTGCAGAAACTGTATGTAAACATTAATAGAGTTAAACAAATACCTGCATAGCAGAACCAATCACAAGTCTTTAGGGCGGCCCTTCATATTGAGGTTGTGACCAAGCCCTCAGGAAGTGTGCTGCATGGGCATTAAAGCAAATGTTGTTATTTTCGCCCAAACAAATTATTTATTATTGTTTTACATTTGTAAGAAGATGTCTGTACATCAGCAGATACATTACATACAGGTAAACCAACCTCAAGCGGTGTCTTCAGTTTCTTTATGTATCTGGTCGTAGCATACAGAAGTTGTGTGCACTCGCAGGATTTATTCCTCCAGGGTCTCCGGCTTCCTCCCCCCCATCTGCTATTCCACCATCAGTGTTGGGCAAGTTACTTCCAAAATATAATTTATTACATATTACTTATTACTCTCTTTTGAAAGTAATAAGTTACATTACAATATTACTGTCTCTGAAATGTAATGAGTTACACTACTTTAATAACCGCAAAATAATGGCTAGGTGTTTTAAATGCTAAAATGTAGTTTAGTACAGCTCATTATACATCCAGTGAAGGGCAATGTGGTATAGCATAACAACTGTGTAGGCCCTTCAGGCTACTAACAACTTGTATTACACGGGTTAGTTGAATACTCGATTCTGATTGTAAATACTTAACATGTGACACGTTGTTAATCCAGTACAGACCACTGTCAAGGACTATAATGAAGGCTGCTAAGGAGGATCAATAAAGAGAAAGGAAAAGAGGTTAAAAGACGGAGCGTTGGACGTCAGATAAATCATCAGAAGAAGGCAGACAGGAAGTAAACACTAACAGGACACGGAATGGGCTCTGTAGTGTGTTTAGTATATGGCCATGTACAAACCAACTTTGGTTCCAGAACAAAATGACTCAGGGTCCCTCTGAGATTAAAGGGGGTGCAGCAGTAGGAGGTATACGTGACCAATAGTGGCCGGCAACAGCAATGGAAAATAGCATTGATGGTCCCCAATGAACAGATTATGGCATTTGTTATATTTTGAAACCAAGCAAGTGAGAACATTTCAAGTGAGTTAAATTTGCAATCCTGAAATATCTCATATAGTCCAAAGTGGACTGTGGCAAGGAAAAGCACATAAGCTTCAAAACTGTACTGATAAAACAAATGAGAATTTATTGTAAATACCCCAGTGAGATGATAGTGAACTGTTCATGAACTTGTCATGAAAAGTTCATGGAATATCAGTGAACCATATTCATGAACAGCTCATAAACAGCTCATAACAAAGTTGATGAACTGTTCATGAAAGTTCATGAACATTAAATGGCACTAGGGCAGTTCATGAACTACTCATGAAACTCCTGTGCTGGAATGGTTCATGAAAAGTTCATGGAATATGGTTTTAGGCAGGTTCATGAACAATTCATGAAATGGAGTTTTCAGTGAGTGTGTAGGGATATTCAGTTTTCAACCAAGAACATTTCAAGAACTGTTCATAACAACTTCATGAACAGTTCATACCCAGTCACTGAATAATTCAATGGCTGGCTATGAACTGTTCATGAACCATTGACTGTGGGTCAATTGGCAACCATAGAAAACAACAATTATGGAACTTTACTCAAATTAACAAGCAAACAAACATATATACAGGTGGAGCACTACAATTAATCCTATCACTATTTGAAGCACAGTTCTTGATACTCAGCTGCACACATTTTTTTATTATTATATTACATTGCATTTAGCTGCTTTTATCCAAAGCGACTTACAATACGTGCGTTCGACCAACAAAATACAAACTTGAAGAAAACAGAATCAGAAAGTACATCAGGTTTCAAAGAGCAAAAACATTTCAAGTGCTACTCAACTGGCTTTAGATAAGCCAGCCCTTTATTAGTATATAAGTGCTTTGTTAATAGTTCTATCGCTCGAAGTGGAGTCGAAAGAGATGAGTTTTCAGTCTGCGCTGGAAGGTGTGTGAGCTTTCTGCTGTCCTGATTTCAATGGGGAGCTCATTCCACCATCTTGGAGCCAGGATAGCAAACCCACGTGTTTCTGCTGATGGGAACTTGGGTCCCCTTCGCAGCGAGTCGTTTGGCTGATGCAGAGCGGAGTGCACGTGCTGGGGTGTACGGTTTAACCATGTCCTGGATGTAGGAAGGGCCAGATCCATTCGCAGCATGGTACGCAAGTACCATTGTCTTGAAGTGGATTCTGGCAGTTACCGGAAGCCAGTGGAGGGAGCGGAGGAGCGGCGTGGTGTGGGAACATTTAGGAAGGTTGAAGACCAGACGAGCCGCTGCATTCTGGATGAGCTGCAGAGGTCGGATGGCACATGCAGGTAGACCAGCCAGGAGGGAGTTGCAGTAGTCTAGGCGTGAGATGATGAGAGCCTGGACCAGAACCTGGGTGGCTTTCTGGGTCAGCTGGGGACGCATCCTCCTGATGTTGTAAAGCGTGTATCTGCAGCAGCGGGTTGGAGCAGCTATGTTTGCAGTGAAGGACATGTTGTTATCTATAAACACATAACGCTATCAAATAATACTTTCTATCAATATATCTATCTTTACCAAATATAACATATTATGGAGATCACAAAAATACACTGTCAATGTTAATAAACAAAAAACAAGGCAATGTGCCTGCAAGACTTCACTCAGGTAAACAAAACATATTACCCGTGCGCAGCAGCTAACCTGCCTGCGAGCCTTCGCTCAGGTCACACTTACCCAGGCGCGGCTGAAGCCCGCGAAAATGGCATCTATTGTTGCCGACAGTTTAGTATTTTTAAAATACCGTTACTATGTCAAACATGCTCAAAACCTTCTGACACACTCTCCTAAACATCTCCAACATCATATCTAATTCACACAAGTTAACATCGATCATTTTCATCATGTACTGACCTGTAGAAAAGAGAAAAGTGGAGCAGCAATAATTATACACAGGATCCGGTTGATCGTCTGGATTGCTTCTGAGGAGGGGGCGGAAGTGTCCCCCCTAAAATAACCCGGATGTCACCGCTCACCTGCCAAAGGTTCCACCTTGGCGCTACTTACTCATACTCAGAGCTATTTAATCGAAGAGTTACAACACCGGAAGTCCAAAAACGGTTATCGTCACGTGGTTCATGTTGACGAGGGATCGTTCCCCGGAAGTTCATGGCGGGCAATGTGAATGCATTGATAACAGGAGATAGAACTACGATTTTTGGTAATTATTAGTGAATAAAGGTTTTGATTTGCAATATTTATACAACAAATCGATATGTGTATGTATTTACAGCAATGTGTTTTCAAAAATAAAATCGAATTTGCTAATATTAAGTGATAATATTAGTTAGATTAGTGTGAACAACTAGTTTACATGTTAGGCTAACAGTGCCTTGGTTAAAGAGCCTGTTGCTGTTTATTTATAGCTTTGAATTATTTCAAACCAATAGTATCTTCTTAAACTTGTATGGTAGTCAGGAGGATCACTTTATAATGTTTATTGATACATTTAGAGGGAGGGGATCTAAAGTAATGCTTTAAAATTCAGATTAGATTCATTTCTACCATTTTCTTAAATTCATGGTAGTTTCAGTAATCCCCATGGTAACAGAGGACACAAGTTATCTAAATGACTAATGTCGTCTTTATGGCTTTCAGAAAGGACAGAAGACCTACAGGTGACTATCAAAGGACGAGCAGCAGCAGCAGGACTAGCAGCATATGATGATGATGATGATGATGATGATGATGATGATGATGATGATGATGATAAATGTGTTGCTTTAGGAACATCCATTGCAAATACATGGAATTCAATAAACATTGAATAGCATATCATGCAGTTTGTCGGTGCCTTTTCCTCCGTGTTGTCCAGGTTTGCTGTGCTGCCTCCTCGTTGCCACCATGGTCAACACATCCTCACTCCCAGGTCGGCCTATGTTGACGTTATGTCAAGTCCCCTGCCGGCTTTTTCCAACGCAAGGGGGGGGGCCTTAGCGTCCATTTTCAACGCCAGGGGGGGGGCCTTAGCGTCCATTTTCAACGCAAGGGGGGGGGCCTTAGCGTCCATTTTCAACGCAAGAGGGGGGGCCCTTAGCGTCCATGTTCAGCTTTCCGGGATGTCCATGTGCTTCTATGGACGCTCATGTAAGCACGGCATTCGTTTGTGTCAACTGCCCTTAAAGGCAATGAAGACACTACACTACCCAGAATCCCCAGCTATCGTTTGGCCTACACCATGTGCTCTGTTTGACGTCACGTGATTTCTCCCTGCAGAAAAAGAAAACATGGCCGAACTTCGTTTTATTCTGGGTGTAAAATGCCTATTTTAAAGTTAGTTTGGCCATTAAAATGCGTTTTGATGTCATTTGATGCGAGAAATATGAGTTGTTATTTCAGATTATGTGTGCAGTGGATGTACATGATCTTTAGTTTGCTAGTTATTACGAAGATTACTTCAGGAAATTGCGTCCAACGTTTTCATTGTTACCAAGGTGGTTGCTAGGGACGCTGCTATCGATATTATTTCTGTTATGTTCTGTAACTGTTTAATGGTGTTATCTTTATTGCTACCCCCTTCCCCGTCAATGTATAGTGTTGGTCCACAGCCTAAACATATTAGTTTAACAAAATCCGCATCTAAAGATACGTTATTTTCCCCTGTGCAATTCCAGTCTCACATCTCAGAGCACATCGTCATTAACAAATACCGGAAACAGACCGAAAATATTTTTAAAAATAAAATAATACCTTATTCCGAGTGCTCTTGCTTTTCTCTTTGAAAGTCATCACATAACGGCATTGTAATACACGGTTCGGCTGCATTAAATATTACATATCTGCCGCAGTTCTGTATTTATAGAGCCCTGATGAGAAGACACAGATGAGGAACTGAAAACGTGACGTGGATCATAAATATATCAGCCATTAAACAACATCTTACATTTCTTTTCACACATTACGTCTCCTTGCAGTATCAACAATAATTCGGCTCACTTTTATATTTGATCCAATTGGTAGATAGGCTGCATTTACACCATAAAGGTGCACACCTGATATAAAGAGACACCTGGTGGTTAAAGCACGTTATTGAATTTCATTATTTTTATTATTAGATATTAAAAGAATCCCTATAAAGTATATTCATTACTCGTTATTCTCTACTAATAGTTAATTAAAGACTGTATATAATGACTATTTTGCACATCCCGTTCAAGATTTCAAGATGTTCTAAGGTTTATTGACATATCATATAGGCCTACACAACTGTGGTGTAGTTCTGCACTGAATGAAAAACTTGGGTCGCAGGTTCCTCAATAGTGCATTACAAGACATCTATCAATATGTGTGCATACCTCCAGCAATGTTAACTATGTTGTATGTATACTATGATGTAACGCAAATGTTCCAACTTGGGATCAATAAAGTATATCTTATCTTAAGCTGATCGATGGCTACTGCCATATTTGCAAAATGTGCCTCTGAACCTTGACAAGTGCATGTTTCAGGCTTATCAATTAATGTAATGTAATGTTATCAATTAACAACAGGAGGGGTCACAAACATAAGTCCAGCTGTTAAATAAAGCTCTTCTGACCTTAGCTGGCGTGTGGGTATATATATTAATGCTGCCCATTATGGGCACAAGCAATTTACACCCATTTATTAATTATATGTTTTAAATATGAGTGTTTCCTGTCCCCTAAACCTCCAGGGATGTACACAGTTTAATACTGGCAACTTCTTATTATGGGAAATACGAACACGTCTTTTAAAACTACAACTCCCAGTAGAGACGTGCCATAGAGAACATGTTGCGAAACAGAATAGCCAGCATGTGTAGTTCTGGGGACAGGGTGGGGGAGGGGGGGGACGCGGTGGACCCGTTCAAATCCAGTTTTGAACAGTCTGCCGTGGTTCCATCCCATTTCAAGTGCTGTTCGAGGCTCGGTAACCCTCGGAGCACACTCTCCAATCACAGAGCTTGAGGACGATCACGGGGTTTGCCAAACAGAGCACATGGTGTAGTCCAAACGATAGCTGGGGATTCTGGGTAGTGTAGTGTCTTCATTGCCTTTAAGGGCAGTTGACACAAACGAATGCCGTGCTTACATGAGCGTCCATAGAAGCACATGGACATCCCGGAAAGCTGAATATGGACGCTAAGGCCCCCCCCCTTGCGTTGAAAATGGACGCTAAGGCCCCCCCCCTGGCGTTGAAAATGGACGCTAAGGCCCCCCCCCTGGCGTTGAAAATGGACGCTAAGGCCCCCCCCCTTGCGTTGGAAAAAGCCGGCAGGGGACTTGACATAACGTCAACATAGGCCGACCTGGGAGTGAGGATGTGTTGCCATGGTTTGCTGTGCTGCCTCCTAGTCGCCACCATGGTTTGCTGTGCTGCCTGGGGATGCTCAAATCGCTCAGAGAAAGGAGTACGAATGTACGGCTTCCCCACTGACACAGAGCGGAGGAAAACATGTCTGGCTCAAGTCAGCAGGAGCAATTTCACGACCAACAGCAACAAAATATGTGATGTAATTATATACAAACACTGCATTTGCACTTTTTCACAAAACGAAAACCACACCATTGGGAAAGCTTAATGTTTTGTTTAATACAAAAAAACAGGGAAAGGCTTGAAAAACACTGAGAGTTGAGTCTCAGGGTGCAGGGTGAGGGTCTCAGGGTGAGGGTCTCAGTGCAGGTATTCAGGCTCCATTGAATCCCCCTCTGGTTCTTGTGCTGAAAGAGGGAGTAGCAGACAGGAGAAAGGGTTATACACACCTATATAGCACACCTATTGCCTTGGGGAGATAAGGTGTTTACTTATATAAAACAGTAGTATTAAACGTACCTTGTGTTTTCACTCTCACTTAAGTCCCTCTCCCTTTGCCATCAATCCAGAATCAGCTGAGCTGCAACATTATACAGACGGGTAATAATCAACAGAATCACAAGGACACAATATGGCTCTGCTAAAAACACTCACTCTTACACGCACCAAAGTTATATTTATCTAATATTTAACTCCCTCCACCCCCGCATACAATCCCGTTTAGAAGCCCCTCTTCTCTAATTCAACATGTTGGACGAAATGACAGAGAGAACGGAATGTACAATTAAAAGGCTGTTCAACGTGTGTTGCTAACTTACTTCGGTATGCTAGCTTGATCTGTTATCTGTAAACGTTCCCTAAATCTACTAATTTAGGGATAATCCACTGACATCCTTTAATACACATGTGCATTTGAATCAGATGTACTGATAATATCCGCAATATACATCTTTAAACTTCTTCTTACCTTTAAAAGTCCGTCACGAACGGTGTATTATGCTGCAACTCCACAGCTCTGCCAGCCTTGGCGCTAACTTCCGGGGAACGATTGAGAGGCTCCACGATCCGCCATTGCTGTAAAAAAGTGGTCCATTGGAGTGAACGGAGATGTCGTAACTCTTCTATTAAATGGCTCTGCTCGTACTGCTTCTCAAACAGTACAGATAAACCATAAAATGATATGAATGTCACCAAAATAAATACAGATAATGTTCAGTTTCAAATTCACTATTGTTTTGTTTTAAGATTAAAAGTTTTTAAAAATAAAGAAATGTTCAAATAGTAGATGAATATTCAAGAGGTCTTTAAAAACATCACACTGATCATCAAAAGTTCATAAAATGCTCATGAATATTCCAACATATTCTGAACTTGCCACAATCATCCAAAATTCATGAAATGCTAATAGTCACGAAAAGTTCATGAAATGCTCATGCAAACTTTGTGGAGTTTTAATTATAATGTTGTGATTGGCTGGATCATGAAAAGTTCATACAAGTCTGTCATGAGCAAAACAGGAACTTTCTATGAATGAACTGCTCTTTAAAATGGTTCATGAGCATTTTAAGAATTTTGGTTCATGAACATGACAAGTGAACATATAATGAGTTGTTCATGAATGTTTCATGAGTGCTCATGAACAGCTCATAAAGTCATGAACTCCATCTCGCAGGGGTCAAGGCAAATATGATTTCAACCAGCTCATGGTTTCAAATGGCAAACATTGAAAAGCAAAAGTATTATTAAAACCATGTCCTAAATCATCAACTTGGTCCCATCATATACTCTGGGAAGAGAATATTTACTGTGCTGGAAAACTGGTATTCATCATGTGAGGTTGACTTTGTGACCTGGAGAACATTTCAGCTGCAACATCAGCTCGTTGATAAGCTTGGGATATGAGATCTGTTTGTAGCAATTCGTGGTGAAGGCATCTGTGCTATTGTGTGCATTATTTTTGACCCAACATTTATACAGGCAGTTAAATCATGGTCAAATATGTTCATCTTGTTGTAGTTGTAGCCCCCTTGCCAGTGATTCTCTCCCTAGTTTAGCATACTCAGCCTGACTCAGCCCGGTTGTTCCTGGCCCGAGAACCACGATTTAGTCGGGCCAGAAAAAAGGTGAAAAGGTAGCCCCGGGCCAAAACTAGGCCAAGTGGAAACGCAACCAAAAACAGGCCCCGCACGGCTCGGCACGCTTAAAGCGAGCTACCCGCTGCAGTGGAAACGCGCCATTAGAGATGTGTCGGAGATGTCCCATCCATTAGTATATGACGTACAATGTGTTTGATCGCTAACTAATATAATTGCCAGTGTTACATAGTGAGAAGACCATTTACATGCAAACCTATATAACACACTACATGAAATGGAAAACCACCAAAAAGAAGATTAGGGGCTCTTGTGTTAATGCATGGTGAGGTCTCTGACTGTGTCCAACCAAGCAGAGACTGAGCGTATTGACACATTGGAACAAGTAAGGGTCAGGATACAAAATGAAATGGGCTCAGGTCTGACTGGTTCAGGCTGGTTTGTGATGATTATCTGTTCAGGAAGTTTTACAAAATGACGTCAATAACTGAAGTGTGCAAATGGTCATAGTGTGTCCATGAAAGAACTAGAGACTTCAGCGCCTAATAGCTTTTGCATTTCATATTGAATTGCTTAAGAAGTACATGTGGTCGTTCACTAAAAAGCATCTCACATCGTAACAAAGTAAAGTCTTAATGAGTGTGTGCCCTTGAAAAAACATTTCCAAAACTGCTTGAGATGAGCGGTGTTCGGTGTTCTCAGTATGAAGGAAAAAATATCTTCGAACATTTCTCCTGTATGTAAAAATGAATGTCTTTGAAGGAAAAGGGCACCTTCAGTATTTTTTCTTATGTGTCCAATTTTTTCTCGATTAAGCATGATGTGAGTGTGATTTAGAGATGAATAATGTAATTACTGATAAAACTAGTCAAGAAGTACAAGGCCCCATGTCTAATTTTAAATGCCTCAGCTTTTCCTTTGAACCTCTGGAAGAAGGATCTTTATGATAAATTAAACACATGCATTTCTCTCATTCTATTAAGGTGGGCACAGGCAGAAAATCACTGTTTAGCTTTCTCTCTCCATTCTGTTACCTCTCAAGTCAATGATTAAAATCTGGAATGTCTCATATTTAATTAACTTACCATTTCTCTTTTTCTTCTTATGCTTCCAGGCAAGGATAATAAAAAAACCTGACATTATTCTGAAGTACAAATGGATGCAAAGCATCAGTAGAAATTAAGTCTAACAGGCTTTGACAATCATGACATTTCTCTGCCACAGATGAAGTAAGTGGAGACTAGTGCGGGCTCCAGAGGCTCGAAGACTTTGAGACAGATGTTTCCGTTCACAGTATTTGTGTTCTAAATAGTAACTAAGCAGAATGACCCACACCTTAACTAATGTATTTTTCTAAGGAAGGAAAGCAGTGATGTAGTTGTCTTGAAAAATAAGGGGAATTTGAGTCAGAGTAATATAAAGGGGACTTTCCTGCATTTACATTTTAATGTATGCACCTGCAACCGTGGCATTTATGTAAGGCAATTCAAATCTGGGTGTTGAGGCACTTTGTCTCAAAGGGTTTCCGCTGGATCCAGTGGTTTTGTGTGTAACTCCTTGACTGCCAAATGGAAACATGCACATGTAAGAGTACAGCTAGGAGCTAAACAGCCGTCCTGCTCCTAGCTAGTGTCTAACCTAGTCTCGCTCAAGGAGAAGGCTTGCCTTCGGAAATCTTAGGAGAGGTGACTTGTTGCCCAAAGACACTCAGAGACGTGAGTGACAGTTTGAGAGAGCTGGTGTTGTCAGATTTGGTTTGGTGGAGTTCGGAAAACTAAGCTTATCTAGAACATGTAGCTCGTTGGACAATGTGTCGACAATGACAAGGGGTGTAATGCTGCACAAATAATTTCACATAAGGCATCGTACACATGCAACGTTTTGCGTACTTAAATCCACCGTTTTCAATGTAGCACTAATTACAGCTGCGTCTTTAGACGAAAATCACCCAGTTTAACTTTTGAAATGCAGCTGAACCTCTTGTCCAATGAAGAAAATCAACCAATCACAGACAGAATAGGCTTTTATCTCCCCTTTCGCTGTAAACATCAGTCTGTGTTAAAATATGAGAAGTGGATTACACTAGTGCAGGTCAAACGTTATATTAACACAAAGTTGGCGGACAGCCCGGGGGCAAAGCAGAAACCGAGAAGGGGGACTCGGGCGAAAGGCCCTGGGGCAAAGCAGAAGCCGAGAAGGCGGACTCTGGCAGACGGGCCGGGGGCAAAGCAGAGGCTGAGGAGGGGGACTCGGGTGGACGGCCCGTGGGAACAGCAAAAAAGCAGGGAAGTCCGCGGCGGGGAAACTCAGGGGGCCGAAGACAGGGGTGAAGGCCTCATCGGGGTAACTTAGGGGGGCGGGCTCGAGGGTGAAGGCAGCGGCTAGGAAACTCAGGGGGCCGAGTTTGAGGGCGAAGGCAGCGGCTGGGAAACTCAGGGGGCCGGGCTCAAGGGCTAAGGCCGCGCCGGGACAGCTCCGGAGGACGGCAGGACGGAGGCAGGACAGCTCCAGAGGACGGGCAGGGAGATGGCGTAGGCCGCGATGGGACCCCTCCGGGGTCAGCTGGATCACCGGAGCAGGAGCACAGGGCTGGTGTCGACTGATCCCCAGACGTCAGCGGGACCCCCAACAGAACTGAACAAGGTGTAGGCGGGACCCCCGGTGGGACAGGTGTCTGTGGGACCCCCAACAGGTCAGGACACGGAGTTGGCAGGACTCCCGGCGGGACCCCCAACGGAACAGAACATGGGGCTGGCAGCACAGTAGTCGGAGGGACCCCCAATGGGACAGGACATGGAGTTGGCAGGACCCTCAGCGGAACCCCCAACGAAACAGGACAAGGAGTAGGCAGAACCCCCTGCGGAATCCCCAACGAAACAGGACACTGTTGGCAGGACCCCCGGTGGGACAGGTGACAGTGTTTGCAGGACCCCCGGTGGAACAGGTGTCGGCGGGACCTCCGACAGGACACAGAGTTGGCAGGACCCCCGGCGGGACAGGTGTCGGCGGGACCCTCAACAGGACAGGACATAGTGTCGGCAGGACCCCCGGCGGAACAGGTGACGGCGGGACCTCCAACAGGACAGGACACAGAGTTGGCAGGACCCCCAGCGGAACAGGTGACGGCAGGACCCCCAACGGAACAGGATATGGTGTCGGCAGGACCCTGGGCGGAACAGGTGACGGCAGAACCTCCAACAGGACACATGGAGCTGGAGTGGGCCGGAACACCGACAGGACACGAGGGGTTGGAGTGGGCCGGACCACTGACAGGACACGGAGAGCTGGAGTGGGCCGGAGTGCCGAAACTGGAGCTGGTATGTGAGCCAGAACCATAGCTGCTGACGCCGGTACTGGAATCGGAACTGGAGCGGGAATTGAAGCCGGAACCATGGCTGCAGGGGCCGGAACTGGAACAGGAAAAACGGCTGCTGGGGCCGGTACTGGAGCAGGTACCGGAGTCGGTACTGGAGCGGGAATTGAAGCCGGAACCATGGCTGCAGGGGCCGGAACTGGAACAGGAAAAAACGGCTGCTGGGGCCGGTACTGGAGCAGGTACCATGGCTGCTGGGGTTGGTACTAGTGTTGTCACGATACCAACATTTTGGTTTCGATACCGATACCAAGTCAAGAATTGCGAATCCGATTCTTTTTCGATACTTTTCTTAAAAAAAGGGAAACACGGAATATCGGCTTTAAAATTAGGAATAATAGATGATTGTCAGAACAACTAAAGCAGCAGGGTTACTAAGAAGAGAAACGCCAAAGAGTCACATCTAATATAAATATATATAAAAGCATTTATTTTAATTGTGTAGCAGTGAGTTTAACATTTTGGCAGCACTGTTGAGCATTTTGAAAATGTATTTTCATGCCTCTGTGCAAGGCTTAGTCTTTCTATCTGTATAGCCACTGGTGTAAAGTAACCAAGTTCATAAACTCAAGTACTACTTGGGTACAATTTTGAGATACTTGTACTTTATTTAAGTATTTCAATATTTATTTTGCTACTTTGTACTTCTAATCCACTACAGTTCAGAAATAATGGTGTACTTTTCCTCCACTACATGTATTAATCCCTTTAGTTACTTCACCGATGTGGATGAATGATGTGAGATCTAACCAAGTGTTGAATCAGACTTTAGTTCCACCTGGAGTAAATCCACCAGCTACCCTGCAGTCTACAAAGTACTTCAAACTAGCTGCACATTTACCAGCTTTGAGAACAGAATGATCAATCATTATAAAACATATCATATATATTATTCTGAAATAGACCAATCTGCACAATGACTACTTTTACTGTCGCTACTTTAATAGTTTTACTTGAGGAACATTTTGAATGCAGTACTTTTACTGTAACAGAGTATTCTTACACTCTGGTGCTTCTAGTACAAGACCTGAGTACTTATACTTTTACTGTCGCTACCTTAACTATATTTTGATGATAATACTTTTGTACTTTTATTTGAGGAACATTTTGATTGCAGGATTGTTCCTACATTCACATGAAAAAGAAGAAAATAAAACAACATAGATTAGCTCCATGGCATAATGCCGAAACCCGCAAAATAAAGCAAAAGTCTAGACAACTTGAAAGGATATGGCGTTCCACTAAACTTGAAGAATCTCGTTTAATCTGGCATATTACTCTCAATTAACATAAGAAAGCACTGCGTAAAGCGAGAGCAGCCTACTACCCTTCATTAATAGATGAGAATAAGAATAATGCAAGATTTCTTTTCAGCACTGTAGCCAGGCTAACAGGCCTTCTATTCCCACAGCACTCAGTAGTAATGATTTTATGTGCTTTTTTAACGATAAAATTGTTACTCTTAGAAACAAAATTAATGACCTCTTGCCTTTGACCAGTATAGTGTTATCAACAGCTCCCGGAATCGTAAGTTCTAATATTACACTATATAGTAAACTAGAATGCTTTTCAGCCATTAACCTTGAACAATTACATTCAATGATTCTCTCTTCTAAACCATCAACGTGCATGTTAGACCCAATTCCAACTAAGCTGTTGAAGGAAGTTTTTCCATTAATTAGCACTTCTTTATTAAATATTATGAATATGTCTTTATTATCAGGCTATGTTCCACAATCATTCAAAGTAGCAGTGATAAAACCCGCTTCTTAAAAAGCACAACCTCGATCCAGACGTTTTAGCCAACTATAGACCTATTTCTAATCTTCCGTTCCTCTCAAAAATTCTTGAGAAAGCGGTCGCAAAACAGTTGTGTGATTACTTAAAAAACAATGATTTATTTGAAGATTTTCAGTCTGGCTTTAGAACACATCATAGCACAGAGACAGCTCTGGTTAAAGTCACAAATGATATTCTAATAGCCTCAGACAAGGGACTTGTCTCTATTCTTGTTTTGCTCGATCTCAGTGCTGCATTTGATACTATCGACCATGATATCCTATTGCAAAGACTAGAGCACTTAGTTGGCATACAGGGAACTGCTTTAGGCTGGTTCAGGTCCTATCTATCTGAACGCTCTCAGTTTGTACGTGTTAACGATGAATCTTCAACGCAAACTAAAGTTAGCCATGGAGTGCCACAGGGCTCAGTGCTCGGACCTATTTTGTTCACATTATATATGCTTCCGTTAGGCAATATTATAAGGAATCATTCCATAAACTTTCATTGTTATGCGGATGATACTCAACTATATTTATCAATCAAGCCTGATGAAATTAATCATCTAAATAAAATTCAAGACTGCCTTAAGGACTTAAAAACGTGGATGACTTTAAACTTTTTGATGTTAAACACGACCAAAACTGAAGTTATTGTACTTGGCCCGAAGAATCTACGAAACAAATTATCTAAAGATATACTAACTATGGATGGCATTAATTTGGCCTCCAGTGAGACTATAAGGAATCTTGGTGTTATATTTGATCAGGATTTATCCTTTAACGCCCACATAAAATCAATTTCAAGGACCGCCTACTTCCATCTACGTAACATTGCAAAAATCAGGCATATCTTGCCTCAAAACGATGCAGAGAAACTAGTCCATGCATTTGTTACTTCTAGGCTGGATTATTGTAACTCTTTATTATCAGGGAGTACCAAGAAGTCAATCAAGTCGCTTCAGCTGATTCAAAATGCTGCGGCTCGTGTACTAACCAGAGTTAGGAAAAGGGACCACATTACTCCTGTTCTGGCTGCCTTACACTGGCTCCCTATAGAACACAGGATAGAATTTAAAATTCTTCTTCTCGCCTACAAAGCCCTTAATGGGCAGGCGCCATCTTACCTTAAAAAACTCATTATACCCTACTGTCCTACTAGGGCATTGCGTTCCAAGAATGCAGGGTTGTTGGTTGTTCCTAGAGTCTCTAAAAGTACAATGGGAGCCAGAGCCTTTTCTTATCAAGCTCCACATTTGTGGAATCAGCTTCCAGTTTGTGTTCGGGCGGCAGACACCCTATCCGTTTTTAAGAGTGCGCTTAAGACCTTCCTTTTTGATAAAGCTTATAGTTAGGGCTGATTAGATTCAGCCCCTAGTTTTGCTGATATAGGCTTAGTTTGTCGGGGGACATCTTACTTCTTCCTTCTCGCTGTCTATACCTGTGTACTCTCATGTTCCGATTAACCCAGCTTCCCCAAATGTCTTTCCTTTTGGTGTCTATATACGCTGGGATCCGGAGTCATGGATGATCCTGCGGTCTTGTGTCCTGGATCGCGAGCGCTGGATCTTGAGTCGTGGCTGTGGTCCTGGATCATCGGTCCTGGATGGATATCCTTGTGGATTCATCTTCCTATTATACACACAGGCATTTCCAAACATCTGGACTACCTATGTTGCAAATGTATTATCTTCTCAATTTACATACGGCATCTATTGCACGTCTGTCCGTCCTGGGAGAGGGATCCCTCCTCTGTTGCTCTCCCTGAGGTTTCTCCCATTTTTCCCTTTAAACTGGGTATTCTTTGGAAGTTTTTCCTTGTACGATGTGAGGGTCTAAGGACAGAGGGTCTAAGGACAGAGGGTGTCATATTGTCATACTGATATTCTGTACACACTGTGAAGACCACTGAGACAAATGTAACATTTGTGATATTGGGCTATATAAATAAACATTGATTGATTGATTGATTGATTGATTGATTCTGGTACTTCTACTTTAACTCAAATACAAGACCTGGGTATTTCTACTTTTACTCAAGTACAAGATATATACTTATACCACCTCCGTTTATAGCCTATGAAAAAAAACGAATAGAAAACGAAGGCTAAAGCTAACGTTAGCAGATAGTGATGCTAGTTTGCTAGTTAAGTTTGCTCAACGATAATATTGCGACAGAAAAACTTTTCAGTGCACATCACGCTCTGCCGCTCCGACAGGGAGCTCTGCTCTGAACACCTGAACGGCCCGTTCACAGACTTCTGGCGTCTGTTTTGTCAACAAGCCGAGGCGCAGCGGCAGTTGCACTCCCACTTGCAGCCATGCTTCTCGTTTTCTCACATGCTCTGGCAGCTAGCGCGTGGCCGCGTGCAGGAGAGAGGGGAGGGACTTAGAACGTGCTTGAGAGGAGCGGGACTGCAGGCACGGGTGCAGTGTAGGGAGTGGAAGCAGAGCGCTGAACACACACGGCTCTTATTAAAACGGCGCTTTTTCACGGGAGTACTTTTCCCCGTCATTTTTAAAGTACCGATACTAATGAAACGTAGGAATCGTACCGTTTTTAACGGCAGGGAATCGCGGTACCTTTCAAGTATCGGTACATCGTGCAACACTAGTTGGTACTGGAGCCGGAACCATGGCTGCTGGGGCTGGTACACAAGCCGTAACCATGGCTGCTGGGGCTGGTACTGGAGCCGGAACCATGGCTGCTGGGGCCGGAACTGGAGCCGGAACCATGGCTGCTGGGGCCGGTACTGGAGCCGGAACCATGGCTGCTGGGGCCGGAACTGGAATCCTGGCCTTGCATTTCCTTCCATGCTGGCTTGAAGCCTTGCAGAGGCTCAGAGGTCCTCCAAAGGCCAGACAAGAACCAGCGAAAGGGTCCTCGAAAGGAGCTTTGTTGGGAACTGTGGCAGGCATGGGGCAAGCATGCCTGGGGCTAGCAGGCCGGGAAACAGGTTTGACCTCAAAGCTACCGAAAAAGTCCTCCACCCACTCGGGTAGTAAGTCCCTTAAACAGGGCCTCAAGGTTACTTCTTGGCGTGCCGTAGAGATCATAGACTGCCTTTCCTCTCTACCTCTCTACTGGAGGCATATCGACAGTCATTTTTAAAGCTAATTAAATTGTACGTAACCTCGTACAGGCTGCTGGGTCCATTCTTGGTGAGATCCTTCTTTCAGGGTTGAGCGAAGCAGGCAGGACCCAAATGCAGGTTTAACAGAAAATACCTTTATTTCAAGGCTACTAGTAACATACAGAGCAGAACTCTCTCCCCTGTGAACACCAACAAGCATCTCACAAAGACTAACAGGAAAAAGCTAACCTAAATGCACATAGGACGAATCAAAGAAACAAGAGACAGGCGAGGAGGGAGGAGAAGGTGTTCACAAGGTGAACACAATCGGGTAATCAGGCAGGAGGGAACACAGAGACAGGAAGCAACAGACAAGGGGACAGGGGGTTGAACACTTGTCAAACTAAAGCAGGAAACCAAAAAGACAGATATACACAGGACAACAATAAAACACAGAGAGATCGTGACAGGAATTTTACTTGTAATTACATATTTTGACAATAATGTCATTTTACTTTTACTCAAATAAAGCATCTGAATACTTCTTTCACCACTGAATCTGAGCCTGTCAAAAGACAGTATCTAAGATTAGGCTAAAATGGTTGGGTTTAAATGTATTTGTTTTTATTGATTCTAATTATGTTTTGAAAAAGTGACATTAATGTGTTATCAAGTAGGATCCAACAGCGGCACTTACAAGATGGATGAAAAATGGATTTTTCGTTCCCTCAATTATTTTTACAACAGACGATCCACGAGCATAGAAACAGTGTCTGTTGTAATGACTGGATCCGTCACTTTCTCCAGGAGCAGAGCAGCTGAGCACAGCCGCAGTGAAAACGTCATGTTAGCTTTTAAAAGAGACTGCAATACAGCCAGTTATTCCTCATGGTGAACACACAAAGAAATACTGAAACATAGATCATTGTGACTTCCTGTGCATGAACTGTGGAAAGACATTTGGACAGGGTCTCAAGGCAGGTTCAAGGGGAGGAGAGCTCAACAACAGGACACAGAGAGAGAGGGAGAAGAGGGAGAAGAGGGAGACATGGATGGGAGGGAGGGTCTGTCTGTTCATCTGTCCACGGCATGTATGTGTGTTTGGCAGCATTCAACGTTGCCTATACAACCAGTTCAAATCTGTTTGTTTGGGTACTCAGACTGAGATGGATGGAGTTAACTCACTTTCTCACTTTACTGCCATCTCCAACCTAACTCTCATCGAGTACACTACAAATGTTCCTGAAAAATGTGAAGCAATCGATACAAAAATAAAGTTACGATAATAAAGTATAAATATTCCGATTCATGTTTGATCATCGCTTCATATTTTGACAGGGTTCATGCAGTTCAGCAGTGATTGACACCTAAGTACTCAGAGGAGGCGGAGCAACACATTTTGTTCCCACATATTATTGATCCCATGCCAGATTCAGTCACATTTCCATCAAATAAGATGATCGGTCACTTTTAACAAAATGACCAACTAAATGCATTTGCGTTAAAGCCTTTTAATTAATATTAAGGGGACATTTATATCACAATCAGAATTGGTTTTAACTTTAAGTAGGTTTACACAGGAATTTGTTTACACAGGAAGAGGAATACATAGCAAAATGAAATAAAAATAGTACTGTTATAACAGATATGTACAAACATATTTGAAGACTATTGTGACGATATTTACAAAAAATACAATTATGTGAGAAACTGAGTACAGTAAAATATAATAAAATATGACAAATACTATATACTATATTCAAAGTGGAGAGCAAATGCAGCCTTTTCTTCAGTGTTTCTTAACCATATCCATGTAGATAGTTCAGTAACACTTGAGTATTCTGCTTGAGTCATAATATGTTGTATATTTTATGCATGTTTGCGCAACATTTACCCCTTTCCGCCTATAAGATGGAGCCACAGCATGCAGGAGGTGATGTGTGTGTCTGCTGGTGAACTGGTGTGTGACCCCAGCTGGACCCTGTGTGCGGAGAGCCGCTGGAAGCTAACTAGCTCCATCATGCTCTCGTACCGTCCCTCAACCACAGCTGCCAAGACTTTTTGATCGTGGATCCCAGAGTCCCAGAGAGCACAGCACCATGTGAGGGGCTGAACTACAGGAGAGCCTCGCCTCCACCTGCACCTGTGGCCTTCAGAGGTTCCTGGGAGAGGCCGTTCCGTGATCACGGCTGACAGAGCAGAACCCAGCTCTGCCTCTGGGCTGAGACTCAGGAAGTGAGGATGAGTGCGCTTCAGAGTC
Organism: Champsocephalus esox; assembly: GCA_036324585.1. NCBI lineage: Eukaryota > Metazoa > Chordata > Actinopteri > Perciformes > Channichthyidae > Champsocephalus > Champsocephalus esox. Next base: position 39,218,731 of record CM070482.1, on the reverse strand, counting down.
CAGTGTGAGAGCCAGGAGTCCTGCAGCCATGCTGTCCGCAGCAGAACCACATCAACGTGATGGGGTCTGCAGCCTGGTCCCATCATCGTGGTTTCTGCAGCGACACTTACACTTAGACAACATTTTGACATATTGTAAGATTAGACGGATGTTGCTGCATTTCAAAAGTTGAAGAGAATTCAGCCTGGTATAATTATTGGTGTATTAATAACCAAATAATTAATCCTTTTAATACTAAACATAATTTAGTAGTATTATTTGAATTAATTTTAAAGAGACCCTAATCGGCTTTTTTGGGTTTACCCTTTCCTGTAGTGTTATAGGTTGTGGTGCATGTAAATGTTCTGCGAAGGCTAACATCCCTGTGTTCCATCCAGAGGGAGTTTCGATCCCACACACACTCACTAATGAACCTGAAAATGAGAAAAAGATGTCCTCTTAAAGTGTGCCTGTCCGTATGTGTGTTATAAGGAATGCAAACAGGCGTGAACGACTTGGGAACATCTTAAAAAGCCTTACCGTGACATGTCGAATGGCGTTCAAATTGGCGCTCTAAGATAGAATATAACATGAACTCTGCTCATCTGTGACTCAGGAATATTCCAGTCAATAAAGAACAGTGCGGTGGTATATCTGGGTGAACACATATTTTCTGTACATTATAAAATGACTCATACAAGATGTTGAGTTGACTTGTACCCAGATTCCAAATGAGTCTTTTCAGAGAACCCATTTGCACTGATTTGCAATGATGCTTTCAATTACAATAATAAGTGCAGCAGCTCCAGTCGCCAGCACACAGAATTACAGTTCACAGGCTTGAAGAGGGCTGTCGGAATGGATTCATTGTCTGCTTTATGGTGAATTAGTGCGGCTGGTGGCGGTGAAACAGCTCTGAAGTGAGGAGTGTGCTGGGTTGTTATCCATAAGTGCATCTCTCCTTTTTTCTGCACGACTTGGCGCTCTTGGGATCACGTGGGCACTGCAGAGAGGAGTCCACACACGTAAAGGTCAACCTTTAAAGCACCCCCCTAAAAAAGATGGCTCTCTTATTCCCATCCTCAAGCATTTTTCAGGGTGGTTGTAGGACTAGTACCAATGAATGGAGCAAGTGTCATGAATGTGACCCTTTTATTTTGTAAGATAGCAAGGGGTGCATAACGTGGCAAAAACATGCTGACAAAGACTATGTAACATTTGTAAACATATCTTTTGTTTATTATATGACGAATATGCAAGACTATAAATGGCAAATATATGTAGAAAATAAACGTATTTAAGATACGTTCATAACTAACGTAACGTGGGAGAAAATATGTTTCTAGAAGATATGTAGAAAATAAACGTATTTGAGATACGTTCATAACTAACGTAATGTGGGAGAACATACGTTTCTAGCTAAACGTAATTGAGAATGCAGTTTAGTTCTGTGGGAACGTAAAAGAAGTGACGAATGAATGAGACATCCAGGATTCGACACCACTAACATCAGAATACGGAGCGAAAAATGTAACCACAAGAATCAAGACTATATGAGCTACCACTAAGCGACTCACAGTCTGTAAATTACCATTAAAAAACCTGGACCTTTAGTTTTCGTTTAAGCATCGTTTTAAGGTCTTAACGTTTCATTTACAAATGCGCGTTCCCGTGACAAGGGGTGCATTTCATGATGGGGGTGCATCATTTGACACAACACCGGCACCCAGTCCTGTCCACAGGGAATCCGAAATGTTCCCACACAGCTGATTTGAAAGAAGCAGGTGGGTCTTCTAGCTCCTGTGTGTTATCTGAACCCGCAATACTAACTTTTCTTCTTCTTGTATTTTGTTCGTTTTGTTGTGTTTTCTTCTTCTTCATTTGTTGTTTAAGGGCGGCTGGCAACCAGCTTTTAGGCGCAATAGGCTAGTTGCACAAGATGGCGTCTATCAACTATTTAAACCAATCAATGTTGTGTAATTAACAAGGATAATCTGGTGTTTTTTAGTCGATGAGTAGTGCAGATATCACTGTAAAATCAATCGACAGTAAGGGGAACTTAGGGGGGCGGGCTCGAGGGCGAAGGCAGCGGCTGGCAAACTCAGGGGGCTGGGCTTGAGGGTGCCGGCAGCGGCTAGGAAACTCAGGGGGCCGGGCTCAAGGGCTAAGGCCGCGACGGGACAGCTCTGGAGGACGGGCAGGAAGGCAGCGCCAGGACAGCTCCGGAGGACAGGCAGGACGGAGGTGGGACAGCTCCAGAGGACGGGCAGGACAGCTCCAGAGGACGGGCAGGACTTACTTCCGGGTGTACAATTCTCCATTATCCAATGAGAATCGACGCTCACATTGCCTTTAAGGCCAGCCGACACAAACGAATGCCGTGCTTCCATGAGCGTCAAATCCCGCCGCAGATGGGAATACGTTGCAATCAGTTGAAAGCTATTTGCGTCCCTTTATGACGCTGAAGGAGCCTAGGAGCGTCACAAGTGCACGCCACGGGACCCTGACCAAGCATCGCTCCTGGGAGTGAGAGTGTGTTGGCTTGGCATCTAGCTGTCTAACAGAAGTTAAATCCATTTCTCACTTATTCTGACAATGTACTTAACCCCAAATAAAAGAACCCAATAAAAAGAGTTGTTAAATAATAGTGAAGTCACGTTGTAATAACAATAACTCATCTCTCTCGAGTTTTCTTTTGAGCTTTGCCAAAAGCCACTGTGTCAAGTGTCCATCTTGGGTTGCCGTCTAGAGTAGTCCAAATATGGCGGACCATCGCGCACATGCACACTGCAGATCGGGCAGAGCTGCAGATCGGGTAGTGACAAGCACAACCACAGCGGAATATTCCGCCGTGAGAAGAAAAAGTGTTATACTTGTAAAAAACGTTTTGTATTTGCAAACCACATTGTGTGTGTGTTAGTGAATCATGAGGCGTTTGTAAAGCCTGTTTAGTTTGTTTATGGAGTTATGGCGGGAGATTCGCTCCATAGCCTTTTTTCCCACTCGTAATAGAAAAGGTGTATTCGTCGTGTGACTGCATGCACCGAACCGTGACGGTATGGGACGAATGCGGATACCGTTACAGCCCTACTCTGCACTGTACGTGTGTGTGGCGTTTGAGTGCATGCGGTTGTTAAGACTCTCCTGAAGGATGGCCCAGACTTTACTGTCATTTCTCATCCTAATGGTTCCTGCCACATCCTCCTGCCAACATACGGCTGGAGAACAACCAAGTGCCAGGAGGAGAAAAGGAAACTCAACAGACATTCAATCCGTCTCTCTCTCTCAGAACAAAAGTCACACTACCATTAAGAGTATAAGGAAACAATAAAATGTCTGCTCTTTTTCAGATGTAAGGTGGTAAATCAAAAGGCTTAAAAAAGCCACATCTGCAATATAAAGTGCATTATCACAGATTACTATCAATGACATTGGGTGCAGCGAAGACAATGCAGAGACAAAAATAGGAGGATGTGCAAAACAGAAAAACGAATTTACCTTTATTGAAACATTAAAGAATATTTTAGGTTAAGGTCTTATTTTAAATAAGAAAAAAAGATAACAGATAAATATTAAACCTGACAAAGAACTTAACGTCTAATATATTGCTTTCCTGCAATGTTAACTATGTTGAAGCACTTATTTTAACTGATATTATACACATTAATTATACTCTTATGTATGTAGATAGAATAAGAAATGTGCAGAATATGACAGTTTAATGGTGGAGGTACACACATATTGATAGATGTCTTGTAATGCACTGTTGAGGAACCTGTGACCCAAGTTTTTCATTCATTGCATAACTACACCGTAGTTGTGTATATTATATGTCAATAATCCTTTGAAAATCTTGAAATCTTGAAAGGGATGTGCAAAATAGCAATTATATACAGTTTTTAATTAAATATTAGAAGAGAATAACGAGTAATGAATATACTTTATAGGGATCTGCATATAAATGTTTAGTCTTCTCAAGCACCAACTATCAAATATCTCTCCTGATTGTTGGCACTTGACAATCACCTTACCTGAATTTTACTCAGGTGTAACTAAAGTCTGATTTAAGGGTTGTTCATATTTCACATCATTAATCAGAATCTGCAAACTAACTCAAATAAATGCAGTGGAGTAAAAATACCAGGTTAACCTCTGAATTGTCGTGGAGTAGAATTACAAAGTAACAATGAGCTGTCATGTGGGTATATATTAATGCTGCCCATTATGGATACAAGCGATTTTCACCCATTTATTAATTATATGTTTTACATTTGATAACACCAATGTGTTTAATACTGGCGACTTCTAATTGTGGGAAAAACGAAAACGTTCCCAGTAGAGACGTCCCATAGAACATTTTGCGAAACACAATAGCCAGTAGTTCTGTGGGAGCGTTCAATTCCAGTTTTGGATAGTCTGCCGTGGTTTAGCTCCATTTCAAAGAGCTGTTTGACGCTCGGCGTAACCTTGGCGCACTGCCACTCCAACATCCAATCCCAGAGCTTGAAGATTAATCAAAAGGGACTGTAGTCCCAAACGATAGCTGAGGATTCTGGGTAGGATAGTGTCTTCGGCCATCCTAAACTCCGAAATGTTTTTCGGATTTCATTTCCCAAGGTGCATTGCGGCTAAAACATCCAATCACCGAGCTTAAACCAAAGCTGAGGATCTTGGGTAATCAGTTCAGTGGGTGTGCATCGCAATGATGCTCCAAATGTCCCATATAGGCCTATGTCTGTTTCCGGTTATTTTATTTTGAAATAAGTCAGTTAAAAAATGCCAGAGATTATGGAATTAAACAAATAAAAACAAGGATAATTGTGTGTTATTGTTGAGTAAATAACAGTGTGTTATTTAGAAAATAATAACAAATTAGAAGGAAAAACACATTTAAAAAATACAGATTTCAGTATTCTGAGGCTCTGAGCCCCATTTATTTTCCTCATGGACGGCAAAAAAAGTCAGACATTATACGATTTAAAATAAAAACAATAATCGTGGCTTGAACCTGCAGCTGAACAAGCTGAAAACCCAGGAAATGACCATTGACTTTAGGAGGAAGAAGACAGTCATGCAGCCCCTGTACATTGATGGAGGCTGTGTGGAGAGAGTCTCAGTGATCAAACTCCTGGGTGTTCACCTGGCGGAGGACCTGTCCTGGAGGACCAACACCACGGCAACCGTCCAGAGGGCACAGCAGAGACTCTACTTCCTGAGAATACTCAGGAATTACCACCTCTGACAGGATCTGCTTGTGTCCTTCTACCGCTGCGTCGTGGAAAGCATCCTCACCTACTGCATCTGCGCGTGGTTCCTCAGCTGCACAGCCGCAGAGAGGGGTGCGCTCCAAAGGGTCATCAACTCGGCCCAGAAGATCATCGGTTGCCCCCTCCCCTCCCTGGAGGTACTGTACAGCTCTCGTTGCCTTAAGAAGGCAGTCAAAATCCCCAAGGATCCACACCACCTGGGTAACGAGCACTTCGTACGGCTGCGCTCAGGCAGGCGCTTCTGTACCATGTCTTCCCGGACAAACAGACTCAAGTTCAGTTTGTTTCCCAGGGCCATATGTGCACTAAACGCTGCTAATATTTAAATTATATAAACCTTCCGTGCAATACGAGGGGAATCGTGCAATTTAATTTATTATTTATTTATGTACATATTCCCTATCATGTCTATTTTAAGTCCCATTTATTGTTTTTATTGTTTTTATAGTGTCTTGTTGTTTTTATATTGTCTTGTTGTTTTTATATTGTTGCGTGTTGGCACCTTGAGTTTATTGTAACTTCCTTGTACCTGTACAATAACAAAATTAAAGATCTATCTATCTATATTGAGTAAGAACATGTTTTTATGAACCCCACAGCTTCCGGTCTTCCAAGACCCGAACGGACAAAAAGACGTGCTGCAGGCACGAAACACACTACCAATAGAAATACATTGCTTTTAAAATCGTTCTGTGTGACACGAAAAAAAGGGGAAAATCGTGTTGATAAACACGAATCAATAGATTAAATGTCGTGACTATAACACAACATGCCGGGAGACTGGGTTGTGCAGGGACATGTCATATCCAAGAATTAGAGACTGTTGGATGCTGCTGTTTTGAGCATTGCAATATATTTGTTTTCATTATGTTATTTATTTATGATTATTTTTAGGCTAAATATTTGTTGTCAGTTTGTATTGATGTTGCCATCTGCTTTCATTTAGCGTGGTTCTACAATCAGAGTTACAACTTGTAATTTACAACGGTCTGTAAATGCAATGAAAACATTTGGCCACAGCAAATCATTTATATTAAACATTTCATTTTTACTTTTGAATACTTCAGTACAAAGGATGTATTGAATAATTTAAAGTGGACCTATCATGCAATATTTGAATAATATATTGTAGGGCCGTTTTGATATGTACAAAAGTGGTGGGGCACAACAAACTTAGATGTCTCTAAGCTTCTGCAGTGAGGCTCATGGCTGGTGAGGCACTGGCACTGACTCTTCAGGTTTACAAATATTATATTTTGACCTAAATCAAAATATAATTTTATTTTCAAAAGCTTTTTTTGTCTGATGCTTCAATTAATTTTAAACAGACAGTTCAACAGAAGAATACCCAAAAAATGTAATTTTATCATTTAAATATTGAATTGTTCTCTCTTAGTAAGATCCCATTTTCAATAAAATTGCGGTCTTACCTTGACTTGAAGATGAAGTCCATGCTATCCTTCTGGACAAACATCTCTATTACTTTTTTGTAAAAGTCCTCCTTATCTTCTTGTAGTTTCAAAAGTATATCATAAATCGAAATGATGGATTTATGATTCGAAAATGATAAAAGTAGAGTAGACATGTGGATATTATCCGGCTGAACAAAACGTGCATTTATCTAACCGGTACGTTTCCCACAGATCTTATTTTGAGCTATATTCTAAAATCCTATGGAGAAATCTTATTGCTTTTAGGTGGAGGGAAGCCATGCGCAGTTTACTTCCTGGTTTTAGGACGCCTCACTGCAGCTCTCTCGTCTCCTCTTCACACACCACACTTTTCGCGGCACACGTACTTACAGCCAATCAGCTCTGAATGATGTGAGATGACGTATGGTGGGGATGGCAGCACTTTGCCCCTATGGTCATTATTTTTTTGCCACACACATTAAATAGGAAAATACACTGAGCATGCGCAGTGTAGTTTTTACAGTCACCGTTCACTTAGACAGTCAGAGGGAGGGGCAGGATCGGGTGTTGTCCCACATGGCTCTAAACAGCTCAATAGGCACACACTGTAGACACTAATTAGAAGAACACATACTAAAACAGCAATGTACAGACGAATCAGATGATTAAACATGATCTTAAAATATATTTTATATATATATTTTTTTTTGGGTAATCATTATTTGTAATACCTTCTGCTGACACTAGGTGGGGCTGTGCCAGTCGCCACTGGCCATACCTATAAAACATGTCTGAAGTTTTTTCACAGATCATGCATTTTAGCCATGCCTCATTTTGCTCCATATGTGTCACGGTGTGTGAAGGAAGCAGGACCCAAATGCAGATAACTCTTGAGAAACCCTTTAATTCATAGCTAATGCCCAAAACACGGAACACTCACCGGTGAACTCCGTCACCAACAAACAATGACCCAACACTGAACACAGAAAGAGACGAGACTAAATACAGGGAGGGGTAATCAAGACAACGAGAAACAGCCGGGCAGGGGAGGAGAAACACGAGGACAACAGGTGAACACAATCGGGTAATCAGGGAGGGAACAGACAGAAAGCAGACAGGCAGGAAACGGGGGTGAACACTTAACACAATAAGACAGGAACCCAAAGACAAGAAAAACACCAACACAGACAAAACTACCAACGTGACATAACATGTGAATTGTGACAGAACCCCCCCCTCAAGGGACGGATCCCAGACGTCCCTAAAAAAAACAAAACACAAAAGTCCAAAACCCCAAGCAGGGTGGGCGGAGGGGGTCCGGAGGACGGGTCTTGGGCTGACAGCCCAGGAACACAGCGGAGGACCAGGAAGGGGTCTCGGGCGGACGGCCCGGGGGGACAGGTACAGTCCAAAAAGGGGGATTCGGGCGGACGGCCCGGGGGCAAGGCAGAGGACCAGGAACGGGTCTCGGGCGGACGGCCCGGGGGCAAGGCAGAGTACCAGGAAGGGGTCTCGGGCGGACGGCCCGGGGGTAAGGCAGAGTCCAAAAAGGGGGATTCGGGCGGACGGCCCGGGGGCAAGGCAGAGGACCAGGAAAGGGTCTCGGGCGGACGGCCCGGGGGTAAGGTAGAAGCCGAGAAGGTGGACTCGGGCGGACGGCCCGGGGGCAAGACAGAGTCCAAGGTGGGGGTTATGGAGGAGCGAAGACCACCGCGGCCGGGAAAGTCAGGGGGCCGGGCTCGAGGGTGAAGGCCGTGGCTCTCAGGGGACCGGGATTGAGGGTGAAGACTCCGGCTCTCAGAGGGCCGGGCTCGAGGGCGAAGACCGCGGCTGTCAGGGGGCCGGGCACGAGGGCGAGGCCCGCGGCTCTCAGGGGGCCGGGCTCGAGGGCGAAGACCGCGGCTCTCAGGGGGCCGGGCTCGAGGGCGAAGACCGCGGCTCTCAGGGGGCCGGGCTCGAGCCGGTGTCGACCGGACAGAATCAGGAGGCCGGGCAAGAAGGCGCTGATGGGCCAGCTCCGGAGATCGGGCAGGACACGGTGTCGGCCGGACAGAAACCGGAGCCGGTCGGACAGGCTTCGGCAGGATCTCCCACGGAAAAGGACCAGGAGTTGGCAGGAACCCCGGCGAGACCGGTGATGGACATGGGGCTGGCCGGGCCCCTGGTAGAACCTCCAACGGCACGGGATATAGGGTTGGCAGGACCCCCGGCAGGGGAGTAGACGGCGGGACCTCCAACGGCACAGGACACAGGGTTGGCAGGACCCCCGGCAGGGGAGTAGACGGCGGGACCTCCAACGGCACAGGACACAGGGTTGGCAGGACCCCCGGCAGGGGAGTAGATGGCGGGACCTCCAACGGCACAGGACACAGGGTTGGCAGGACCCCCGGCAGGGGAGTAGACGGCGGGACCTCCAACGGCACAGGACAAAGGGTTGGCAGGACCCCCGGCAGGGGAGTAGACGGCGGGACCTCCAACGGCACAGGACAAAGGGTTGGCAGGACCCCCGGCAGGAGAGTAGTCGGCGGGGCCTCCAACGGGACAGAAGAAAGGGTTGGCAGGACCCCCGGCAGGGGAGTAGACGGCGGGACCTCCAACGGCACAGGACACAGGGTTGGCAGGACCCCCGGCAGGGGAGTAGACGGCGGGACCTCCAACGGCACAGGACACAGGGTTGGCAGGACCCCCGGCAGAAGAGTATTCTGCGGGACCTCCAACGGGACAGGAGAAAGGGTTGGCAGGACCCCCGGCAGGGGAGTAGACGGCGGGACCTCCAACGACACAGGACACAGGGTTGGAAGGACCCCCGGCAGGGGAGTAGACGGCGGGACCTCCAACGGCACAGGACACAGGGTTGGCAGGAACCCCGGCAGAAGAGTATTCTGCGGGACCTCCAACGGGACAGGAGAAAGGGTTGGCAGGACCCCCGGCAGGGGAGTAGACGGCGGGACCTCCAACGACACAGGACACAGGGTTGGAAGGACCCCCAGCGGAACCTCCAACAACACTTGCGTAGGGGCTTGAATTGGGACTGGAGAGGGAACTCGAGCGGAGACTTGAGAGGGGACTCGAGAGGAGACTGGAGAGGGGACTCCAGAGGGGACTAGAGAAGGGAACACGAGAGGGGACTTGAGAGGGGAACTAGAGAGGGGACTCGAGGAGGGACTAAAGGAGGGCCTAACGGAGGGACTAAAGGAGGGAACTGGAGAGGGAACTTGAGATGGAAACAGAGAGGGAACTCGAACAGAGACTAAAGAGGGAACTAGAGGAGATACTAGAGGAGGGACTGGAAGAGTAACTAGAGAAGGGAACTTGAGAGGGAACTCGAGAGGGAAACTAGAGAGGGGACTCGAGGAGGGAACTGGAGAGGGGACTCGAGGGGAAACTGGAGAGGGAACTTGAGATGGAAAGAGAGAGGGGACTCGAACAGAGACTAAAGAGGGGACTAGAGGAGAGACTAGAGGAGGGACTGGAAGAGTAACTAGAGAAGGGAACTTGCGAGGGAACTCGAGAGGGAAACTAGAGAGGGGACTCGAGGAGGAACCATAGGAGGGAACTGGAGATGGAAACAGAGAGGGGACTCGAGAAGGGACTAGAGGAGAGACTAGAGGAGGGACTGGAAGAGTAACTAGAGAAGGGAACTTGCGAGGGAACTCGAGAGGGAAACTAGAGAGGGGACTCGAGGAGGAACCATAGGAGGGAACTGGAGATGGAAACAGAGAGGGGACTCGAGAAGGGACTACAGAGGGGACTAGAGGAGAGACTGGAGGAGCAACCAGAGAAGGGAACTCGAGAGGGAATCCAAAGAGGGGACTCGAGGAGGAACCAGAGGAGGGAACCCGAGATGGGACTGTGGCAGCTGGGACCAGCTCTGGGTCTGGAACCAAGGCAGCTGGGGTCGGGACCATGGCTGCTGGGGCCAGAACTGGGGCTGAAACCATGGCTGCAGGGACCGGAATTGAAGCCAGCATCATGGCTGTTGAAGCCAGAATCCTGTCTATAAGATTCAGCTCTGAAGCCGGAAACATGGCTGTAAAGGGCGCTCTTGGAGCCGGGACCATGGCCGCTGGGGCCGGCCCTGGAGCTGGAAACATGGCTGTATGATCCAGGTCTGGAGCCTGGATCATGACTGTGTGGGGCGGTCTTGGAGCCGGAAACATGGCTGCGGGAGCGTGTACTGGGGCAGGAACCATGGCTGCTGGGGCCTGTACCGGGACTGGAACCATGGCTGCTGGGGCCCGTACCGGGACTGGAACCATGGCTGCTGGGGCCCGGGCTCCTTGTCTGGCCTTGCGACGACTCCTCTTAGCAGCCGCCTGAATACTCCGTGGGCCTCCATAAGCCTGACGAGTTCCAGCGTATGACTCCAGAACAGGAGCAGGAACTGGGGCAGAAGCATGGGTTGACCCCAGACGGACCACTCCGAGACGTCTGAAATCAGCAGGCTGGAAAACACACCTCCAGAGGAAGTCCAACATCCAGTCAGGCAAGTATTTCACCAAGTCGGGCTTCTCCAATCGCCAACCGGTGCGCCTCTACCAGAGCGGCCTCCTTCAGCCGAACACTGGACGCTTCCTTCCACCAATCGTAGCAACATTCCAAAGGAAAAGAGAAAAGTTGCAGCTCCACCTCAAAAGGATCGTCTGCTGGGTCCATTTCAGGTTGGGTCATTCTGTCACGGTGTGTGAAGGAAGCAGGACCCAAATGCAGATAACTCTTGAGAAACCCTTTAATTCATAGCTAATGCCCAAAACACAGAACACTCACCGGTGAACTCCGTCACCAACAAACAATGACCCAACACTGAACACAGAAAGAGACGAGACTAAATACAAGGGAGGGTAATCAAGACAACGAGAAACAGCCGGGCAGGGGAGGAGAAACACAAAGGACAACAGGTGAACACAATCGGGTAATCAGGGAGGGAAACAGACAGAAAGCAGACAGGCAGGAAACGGGGGTGAACACTTAACACAATAAGACAGGAACCCAAAGACAAGAAAAACACCAACACAGACAAAACTACCAACGTGACATAACATGTGAATTGTGACAATATGCTCTTTTCCAGCCCCGTTATTGCAAGGGCTGATTCTGTGACGTAGCTTTAATTTAATGCAAATGAGCTGCAGCTGACCACGCCCCCCTGCAGGAGAGGGGAGCGTGCTCTGAGATCTGCTGCTAGGCTCTGGGCCCAGTAAGTAAAGTCACAGTTTTGCCGCTGAGAGAGTGTGTGTGTGATGAGCTCCACGGATTGGTTCATTTGGACCAATGGGTCCATTTGGGTGTGGGCACGTCACTGTACCCAGGAAGAAAACAATGGAAGAAGAGAAATGTCCAACGAGGCGTTCTGGGGCAGCAGACAGGTCTTCTCTGTGTTAGAGTTTTACTCGCTGCAGGGTGTACTTTGAGGGTTTGTGACTCTGCAGACCGTTTACATGCAGAAAAAGCTTCATAACACAAGGGGACGGGTGATAACCGGAAAAGCATGACATGGGACCTTTAACACTTTACAATACAAATTAAAAATGGTTGTAACTCATTCATAAATGGGAATGTGTTTAACACTTTACAAGGCTCCCTTTGGCAGTTATACATGTTAGTAACTCATAAATACATTGTCATAAGAGATGCCAAGAAACATCAAGATGGAATCAACTCAGTGAACAACAGATACCAAGGATGCTGGCTGATGAAGAAGACGAAGCAAGCTAGGTAGCCAATATAAGGCTTAGTCATCTTGCCAAATAGTGAGCCTGTATCGATGTATGAAAACTATGTTAGAACTGGATTATAAATGGTTCTTAATGATTAATACAAATAATTATAAACCCTTTACAAATACTTTATAAGGGTAGTCTTGTAAAGTGGTACCATATTAAAATAAGACCCATGGTAATAAATATAATTGAATGCTGCAAATATCCAATGCATTGAACTTCAGTTTAATAGACACATGTATTCACCTTATACATATAGATAATAAGACACAGTAATGCAATTATAGGCTGACAGTCAAAAGGACACCTGGTCCATGTCTGGGATATAAAGTCAATGATTATTTAATGTCCGCATTTCATATTATTCAACCAGTAGTGCCCATGATTTATTCAGTCTATTCTGCACTTGACATATAATTCTTATTGTAAGTAAAATCCTCAAGCGTTCTTCCTGTACTTTAAGGCCCTGGATGTTTCCTCCCTGATGCTATATGCAGCAGGCCTATAGAGTGGAACCTAATGATGGAGTCACTCCGGCTGCCTGCTGGCTCGGTAACGGTCTGGAACATTTAATTTCTTGATGTAAGTCACGTGGACGTGCGCTGTATATCAAATGTAAGCTGTGCGAATAGCTACATCATGAATGGTGTACAATGGTTATGTTATTCTGCAAGAAAAAAGGAGATGAATTAAAGGTCGTGATGCAAGAGAGGAGTACAAACAGAGTCTCTGGCACCTGTATGCATTAATCACACACCACATGCATCCATCTTGCAGCGCTCACTTGGATCAGCTATGACAGCTTGTGTCAGCATATGCATGTACTGCAAGTGTGTATGTATAATGTGCATGTGTGTGTTCACCAAGGTGCAGCCATGTGCAGCACATATGAGTTCTCCAAGTCGACATCGTCCAGACGGGCACATGTGTCGTCACCCTGGGAGACTCTGCTATGATGGTTAATGCCTCCTTGAAAGCCATTTGCTACCCTTGTGGCTAATCCAATCACACTCTCGGTATCAGTATGCCAAGCACCATTAAGATAAAATGGGAACATCAAGGAAGGATGGAAGGGCTGACTAATGACATCCACAGGAAAGTGAGCGTTTGGTTCTAGCTGGAGGTCCGGAGTGTGACTTTTGATCTAATATCATGGAGATTTAACGACTATCAAATGAACACTCACATGTATTACTTACATGAAGTGGACGACTTTCATCCCCTAGAAAATAATTGTATTATTGCCTTCTAATAGATAGTTTCAGACAGCCGACACTGATGGATATTGAAGTCATCACGACAGAATATAATTTGTCACGGTTAAGCGTTTTCCAATGTTTCCTTTGTTTTTTTCTCATGCACACCACCTGCATGTCGGAGACGTCTCTCGGAGTAATCTGATGTCATTATGCAGCTGCGGAGTAAAAACCAAGACGAGGGACGGAGAAAGAGTTGGCCCTGGAGAGTTTGTCTTGGCTGAACTCATTCACATGAACAAATATGAGCCCATTACAGAGTGGCCTGGCACCTCTGTGTTTTCGCTGCTTGTTGATATATGCATCCCTCTCTCCAAGGCAAACATGGCATTTTAATTAGGCTGGTGACAGTTGACTGTTGCCATGGAGAAGACTTTGATTTGCGCTTTACAACATGTTCGGCGACTGTGTCAAAACAATGTTTTCTCAGACACCCCATAATATGCATGACGACAGCGGTGCCGGGGAGAAATTGGTTGCTAATTCACCACATTTATTTTGTAACATTTTTCCAAGGCCCACTTAGGAAACTTGAAGATTCTCCAGCTGAATTAGCATGGGCGTCATGCTTCACCCGAACAACAAATGTAGTCCAAATGTAGCCCAGCCTGAATACTAATCTGTCATCCACGGGTGAAGGCAACTAAATAATGGTGCTTTGTAAGGTAGCGGTGTCTGAGTACATGTTTTTTTGGGAGTGGGTATCCAAGTCTTACTTGGAGGAGAAGGTCTCTACTGTGGAGCTCAGCCCGACTGAATTACACATGAGGTGGCCGAGCTGTTCCACTTCTTTGGCCTCCAGACTCCTCTTGAGTCACTAGGTGTGTTTCCATCCAGTTGTTATGATGCACATTTTCAATTTGAAATTGAAAACACAAAAGAAACATCCTGATGCTAAGCTAAGATGGAAAAGTTAGTGCATAATTTAAAACAAGACTTTTATTTTACCTTTTTGGATTTTCGGAGAATTTCTTAGAAATGTAGAGTTCTTTTGAAATGTGACTTGGCTAAGCATCCTTTCACTTAAGGTACTGTATGCAAATGAAATACTTTTGAACTGAGTGACCTGCAAAATACCATTTTGATAAATATGTTAATGTGACTCTACTTAAAGTAGGTGAAGGAATGGTTTAGGTCGAGTTCTCTCTGATAAAATGGCCACTGGTGAGGTGGTTTATGGGATATGAAACGAGGCTGCTGTTTAACAACTGTGGAAAAAGAGAATATAGTGTGTGAAATTGTGCTGCTGAAACAGCCATCTAACTTGATGAGTCTGTGCTCGAGGTAATACTGAAGAGGTACAGTAGGTAGTATGAGAACAATAAAGAGCTTTTTGAACATTAAAACATGTCCTCCATTTAAAAATGTTAACTTTTTCGATGTGACTTTTCATATATTTTGTTACAGAAAATCTCAAACTTCGAAGCTGCTATATAATATTTGTCAATGAATAATATAATTAATGTGACTGTCCAACAAAGCCAGACTAAAATTCCATCATACAATGACAATACCCTCTTTATGTTTCCTTTCCCCACTAATAATTTATACACAGTCCCTAAATGTCTGACTGTACAGAGGAGGAAAGGCAGGGTGAGTTGACAGCAGTGGCGAGCCGTGACTTTTCTACCTAGGCCCTCTGACCCCCCCTTCCCTCGAAAATAAGAACAAAATAAGAGTTATTACGTCACAACCAAGCGGCAAACTCTGGGGCAGAGCCGGGAGGCCAATAAGGAAGTGCCTCAAGCCGCAGTTCATCTAGTGGCCAGTAGGAGCAGTCTGCAGAAGGGAGCAATTTCCATAGACCCCCATGTTAAAATGCCCAACTTTACAGCAGAAATAAACATGTTCACATCGTGGTTCAAAAAACCATATTCTCTGTATAGTTAGATCCCCCCTTCATGAATATGGATTGGGGGGTGAATTGTTTCTCAACTAATTTTTTGTATTAATATTCAATCTTAAATGTATGCATAAATTAGGGCGTGGTCACATTGAGTGACAGCTCTGTTCAGTGACTGCTGCTGATAGCTTCCTGTCGCTCTGCTGCCGTGATACTACAGGGATTCTGCCTGCTCAGCTCATCGGGGGAACATAACTTGAACTCTGCCGTGTTTGTTTGTTCTTCATTCTTATATCGGACTATTGTGACTCAGTTAAAACAGACGGTGCATGCATGCAGTTTTACGGTAAGTGAAATTCGAGTACTTTATTTATGTGTTTATGATTTCAATCAGCTACGTAATGAATGTTAAGACTTGGGTTAGCGTGTAAGCGAGTGGTAGCTACATCTGTGCTAATGATGCTAATCGATCGTAGCCTCCGAGTTCAAACGTAATAGAGAAGTGTTAAGCGTTAAGTGGGATAATACTGTAGAACAAACGGCTTCTGTTTGAGGTTGATAAAATAAGGTCATCCTTGTAACTTAGAGAGATATTTTATTATGTAGGTAGGAACTGTATGCATCGCTAAGGTTAATTTAAATTAGCTATGATCGAGTATGTAGACAAGCTAACGTCAAAGTAGTGTATGTGAAATCAACCTCACAATAAGATGTGTGTATATTACAAATATGAATGTCATATTTCAAGATGATTACTTGTTTGGTTGAGCTGGAGTTCATTATTGAGCATACATGTTAACGTCACAGTCATCTGAAGAACGAACCCAAACCTTGTTCTTTTTATTAATTGTATTACCAAATTGGTATCAAATAAATAGTAAGCATTGGTAATCCCAATGATTTTCATTACACTTGTGAAACCGACTAATTGTGGCTGTAGAACGTGAAATGCCTGCATTTAACCTGTTGAACCCCATCGACCCGCCCCCGGGCGGAAAAATGCATCATCTGCAGGAAACAGCGTCTGAGGGCTTCTTAATATTTAATACACTATGAATGTTTCATATCCATGTAACGGGAAAAAAAAACGCAAAGCTGACGCTGAGCCTCTGAATTAGCCACGAGCGAACAAATCTTAAGGCCGTTAGCACAGAACTCTAGCTATACCGATCGATATACTTATTGGATCTGCACAAACAAGCTTAGATAACATCCTGAGAGTCCACAGATTATAGAAATATAAGGATCATCACTGAGCGATCAGAACTCGTGACAGGGGAAGCAAATACAGACAACACACGAGTAGCTTTAGGTTGCAAAACACGGAGTTATGCTCACTTTAGCTGTTATTCTGATCAAAAGTTGTGTTTAATGGCATTAACAATGAGACAAAACGTGGCTGAAGATTAATCCATAGGTTAATCCAATGTGTCTGTCACTTTGAACAAATTATTGATAATCCATAATTAAATTTGTATGCAAAACTCGGAGAATAAAAATTAGCTGCTAATGGTAGCCACCAGAGTGTGTCACAACTTTAGCGGTTAAAAAGAGATGTCAATCAGCAAAATCGACCAAGGGGGGCCAGAGATATGGAAAATCCACCCAAATGACCCCAGAAGTGTTTATTTTTTGAGACGAAAGGGGCATTGGTAATACTACTAACGTCAACAGACAGCAGAGCAGTGGGAGCCGGTTGGTCAATCCCCGACCCGTACTGCGCATGCGCATATCTAAGATCCAGTATAAATGATAAAAGGTAAAAGTCTGCTGCTTATTGTTCTACTAGGCCAACATAGAGTCAAAGAGAGTGAGAGTGCGTTAATTAATATATTTGGCAGTTTGAAATAAGTCTGTAGATTTATTTGTGTGTGTGTGTTTCATGTATAGGCCTCTATACAAATTAATTTTGTTGAATACATTCTCCCGGAAACTATTGCGATAAACGATAATATTGTCGGCACCGTTGTATGACAATTTTAGACCACTGACATAATGATAATATATAATAATAGTTTAAGTACATCCTTTCAAACTACTAGTCACATTCTCATGTAAATGTCAATTTATCGAGTTCATTTTTGTTTATCGTACGATAAGTCAATGAATTGCTTATCGCGACAGGCACACAATAAAACAGTGGAAACAAACATGTGTTTGACTTTCATTAGTGAATGAAATGTTGTGCCCTTTATAGTCTGTGTCCAATATTGTGTATTTGTATATATTGTATATATCCTATTTTTATACTAAGGTCCCGCTACTGACACGATAGCAGTCATTTAGTGTGCATATGTGTAATTAAACCCATGATATCAAAATCTCACTCCAGCCAGGTACCCACAGTTGGCAACCCTGGAGTAGGAGAAGATGGCATGGAAGGTTTTCAACCAAAAGCTGACATGGAAGCTGGTAAGGAGGGTGATGTATCCATCAGCGCAATGAACAGTTTTGTCATCAAACTCTGTGTGATAGTCTACGATGTGCTCGAACACCTACGAGAGTAATTCTTAGTTTAGAAAAAACAATTTACAGACCTCCAATAAACACTAAGCTAGCTTTTAATGTAATACTAGCATAGTTCTTTACCTATGAGTGGGTCGTTTCCAACACTATATCATTTCCTTATTATTGTTAATATTTTCATTACGGTCATTATTATTATTATTATTATTATTATTATTATTATTATTATTATTATTATTATTATTATTATTATTATTATCTTACCTCTCTCAATTCCCTGGTCTTCTCTGCCACTGTGCACACCAAGCGAGAATGAAAGCACCAGCGAGTAGGAGCTGCCCGCTGGCAAATATCATCCAGTAGCTTGGTGCGCTTTGCTGAGCGGCTGAAACAGGTGGCCAAGCCAGAGAGGTGGGAGAAGACCTTACACCTGCAAGGGTTTGATTTTCAAGACCTGCTCCCGCCCCGCAACGTGCAATACCGAACCCGCCCCGCCACCCGCACATATTGCCAATTAGTTTCGCAAACCGACCCGACTTAGGGTGACCAGATCCCAACAAACCAAATGTGGGACAAGGAGTATGGTTGTGTGGGACAATGTGGGACACCCTCTCAACAGCACCCCCCAACCCCCGAAAAAAAAACGTAACAAATATATAACAACAGAGCAGAAAGTGAAGTCAATATGCAGTTTTTTATTAAAGAAAAGTAAACTAAGGCTAACCAAGGCAGCAGGCATTATTCACTTCAAGTGTTTAGAAATGCATCTTCTTAATTCAACTAGTCAGTATTACCTGTACAAGTAGGCACAACATAAATTAATAGATAAAATAAAACCAACACTGGCCAGGAGGGAACAGAAACATAATAATACATCAAATAAAATAGCTTTCAGTTTTGTCCATCACAGCAACAGAAGGTGGGCCCCCACACACAGTGTGTGGGCTATGTTGTCACCCTAGACCCACTGGTGTCTTTGACTCTGCCAAACAACTCTCCACAGAGGCAGGGGCAAGCACATCTGTTATTATGGACGCTGCTTTTGTACGACCACATGACATTTTCCTTACTATCTCAGAGTCTGGAGAAATGGTCGGCGCTAGCTTGTTACCAGTCATTTGACCGGTAACAAGCAAGCTAGCGTTGCACTGTATGGTAAACACTGGTTATTTCTGCTGCTGTCACCTTGTCTGAGTGGCCATCATTTTTTGGTTTGAGTAGGAATGTCTCCACAGAGTGGGATGTCTCTTTTTGAGCGACACGTTTCGCATTCTCTGTGTCTTTTGACGTCGTATTCACCGCCATGTGAAATTTAAAAATGACTCTTGCAAAGATTGCAAAACTCTCTGAGAGTCGCCCTGCACCGGCTGCACCCACGGGTAAGTGTCTTCCCAGTCTTTGTTGTATGTCCATCTTCTTTTCTTCTTAGCTGTAGTTTCAGTTTCCTCCATTTTCCATAACCTGCTGCGTCGCCTGCGTTCGTTGTTGTTGTTTGGCGGGGTGGGGGAGGGTGTGTGTGAGTGAGTTACTCTCATTGGTTAACACTTGACCAGCACCCGCCGTGTGTTACAGTTTGATTGACAGCAAACACAGCCCCCTGATGATAGCCTTCCCTGCTTTCTCAACAGCCATTGGATGAATCTGATTTTAAAGAAAAGCGTTTTAGCCAATCAAAATGAAATATGCGGGACATCGTCTCAATTTGCGGGACAAACCAAAAGTCGTGAAAATGCTGTGCAGTCCCGCGCAAAGCGGGACATCTGGTCACCCTAACCCGACTCGAACCCGCATAGCCTATATATGAGCAGTGAAAACGTGCAATTATTAACACATGCAGCTGTGTATTTGGCTCAAAAAGCGTGGGATGTTGGTTCTTTCCTCCATCTAGGAACCAAAAGCCTCCCAGACGTTGGATTTCGCTCTTGGGGAAGTGTTATTGAAAATGCTGTATTCTCCGCTAGACAGTGATGTACCTGAACGCGTTCAATGAACGATCGTTCATGAACGCGTTCATATTTTGGGCGAACGTGAACTGAACGTACTGTATTTCCGCTAGATGAACGTAATTGAGAACGCGTTCATTCTCAGCGCTGTATAACGGCGTTCAAAAGTGCGTTCATTCTCAGCACTGTATTATAACGGCGTTCAAAAGTGTGCCAGATTTCATATGCCTTTCAGCCGAAAACCCAGTTAAAACACACCGTAAACAGGGCTTCAAAATAATGCGGAAAACCACCCAATCTGGCAACAGCAAGCTGCCTGTGACGCGTACGCGCCTGTCACCCCTGGCTGTCGCACTAAAATATAAATATACTAAATATATCAGACTCCTCACAACAAACAATGTGGAACCGCGGAACCGGCGAGCATTGAATGAATGAATGAATTAGTATGGACGAAGCCGAGAGCAGTTGCAGCAGCACTCGCTCAGAGTGAGACTCTACGGCAGGGGTGGGGAACCTCCGGCCTCCGGGCCATATACGGCCCGCGAGACAATTTGGTACGGCCCTGGAGGTAATTTATAAACACACGCAAAAAATAAAAAAATTAAAGAAATCTAGACCCCAAAAAAATTAAACAAGTGAGTGCCTGTTTTTCCTGGCCAAGGTTAGGGTCCTTGAACACAACACAAGCCTAACGTGTCATCACGTGGTATATGTCTCGACTGACAGGGGTGCAGTTCTGACGGAGAGCACCAGAACGCCACTCCAGCACTTCAGAAATTGCAGTACCGATAAGTCCATACACATGCCGCAGTTTCTGCGTGTCTGTGTCTCTAGCTGAAAGCCCAGTGGCGATCTGCTCATCTGTCATACTGATCAGACAGTCAATAACTGTGTTGTTATCATTAGCATCTGGTTAGCTAGCTATGCTAACGAATACAAGAAGCTTTGTCTACAACCAGTGGGGTAAAGGCACATCTTTATATGATCATTATAGTTCTCAAAAAAATAAGAGAATAAAGTAAACAGGTATAAAATACTATATGACAGTTATTAATAAAGAAGAATACAGTTTGAAAGGGGTGATTTGTCAAATATCCATAAATTAAAAGAACATCTGTTTACAGTTGCGTTTGGGTGTTGAGAGATGTGTCCATAGATCTCCTAATGTTGCTCTCAAAGTGCACCAGATTGATCCTTTTAACTTCAACATTTAAAAAAAAATCTTCCCAGGGGAGCATGCCCCTAGAGGAGGTTAGGTCACCCCCCCCCACTTAAATCATGTTCACATGGATAGGAAACTAAATACATTTGCACACATCTTGTGTCCATATCTTTCTGTTTTGGTGGTCACGCCACACCCTGCACGTGCATGCATACGCGAGTCATGGTGAGATATCTGGATTATGGTTATTATTGGATCATGGTTGTGGCACCCAAGGCACTGCTCCAGAAGGTTGGTGACTTCGTCCTTGAGGTCGACGGCTGCTCCATCTCCCCATCTCCTGAAGCCCGCAACCTGGGTGTGATCCTCGACTCCACCCTTTCCTACCATTCCCATGTCAAATCAGTGACCAAATCGGCGTTCTACCACCTGCGGAACATTGCCAGCCTCCGACCGTCACTCTCGGAGTCGGTTGCCGAGACCCTGGTGCATGCATTTGTCACCACCCGCTTGGACTACTGCAATGGTGTCCCGTTCCGGGTTCCCAACAAAACCCTGGACAGGCTCCAGTATGTCCAAAACTGTGCAGCTCGGGTCCTCACGCACACAAAGCCGTGGCAGCACATCACTCTCACCCTCATCCACCTCCACTGGTTGCCGGTCAAGTTCCGCATAACTTATAAAGTCCTCCTCCTGACCTACAAGTCCCTCCATGCCCTTGCCCCCCAGTACCTATCGGACATCCTCCACCCACATGCCCCACCCCGGAACCTGCGGTCCTCAGACTCTGGCCTGCTCACCACCCCCCGCACCAAACTGAGAACCTTCGGGGACAGAGCCTACAGTGTGGCAGCCCCCACCCTCTGGAACGCTCTCCCTGCGGAGATTCGCAACATCCCCACACTGGACGCCTTCAAAAGGGCCCTCGAATCCCATCTGTTCATCAAGGCTTTCGGCCCTTAAATCGATCTGTTGTTTTGTCTGTCTGACCTTTGTTTTGTTTTGTTTTGTGTGTGCTCGCCCTATTCCTGTAAAGCGACCTTGGGTCCCTTGAAAGGCGCTATAGAAATCTCAGTTATTATTATTACTTATTATTATTATTAAGAGGTTGCTTTTTCTTTGCACAGAATGAAATGAATGGGCTGTGATTTTAGTTTTTTTTAAGCAGAGGTCAATAACTTGTACGGCCCTCTGAGGATATTGTAAAAATTGAAATGGCCCATTAACATCGTACAGGAGACAAATAATAGCTTGCCGCAACTTATTGAAAAAATAACTATGAACTATAAATTAGTTCATTTTTGAAACCATGAACTTTAGTTCAACATTTTGAATTATGAACTATGAACTGAACTAGTTCATTTTAAAATGTGTGAACTGTGAACTGAACTAGTTCATGTAGAAAGTGAACTTTCCCAACACTGCCGCTAGAGAGCTTCACCTCAGCCATTTTGAATGTGGCGCGCACAGCAGCAGATTGATGCGCTGCAGAGGTTATGATTATGCGCGGTCCCGCGGGGGAGAGGTCTGAGGATTTAAACATTAAACTAAATTATTATTATTTTGTGTGATGGTCTACGATGTAAATAAAACGTCCCTGCTGAAAACGTTTTAAGAACAGTAGGGCATAATGTTCGAACAATGTTATCAAAAACATCTTAAGGAGGTTATCAAAAACATCTTAAGAAGGTTATCAAAAACATCTTAAGAAGGTTATCAAAAACATCTTAAGAAGGTTATCACCAAACATTTCAAGAAGGTTTTCAAAGAAAGTTATCTGGAAACCAAAATAAAACGTCCTGCTGAAAACATTACTAGAACAACAAATGGTAACAAACATAGCTGGGGACTCACATGCCACCGCAAACATGCAATATCTGCTTACAGCTCATCATGAATTACATGCTTGTTTGTTTTTTTCAAAAGGAACATATGGTGTCATCAGATCTTTTTTAAAACATCCTTTTCAAACAGATGCAACAAGTTTGTTTTTTTAAAGCGCTCTTGAAATAAATCTGACGTTGACCATGACTGTGTTAATATTTGCCATAACAGGAACATTTTATAAAAAAGAATAACATCCTGAAAACATTTTCAGAATGTTTCTTGGAGAATGTTCTTCATTGGTTATCATGTAACATTTTATAAAGAACATCTTTAATGTGTTACCCAACAACGTCCAAAACACATCCTTAGAATGTTGCAGGCAAAACGTTCCACCTTTGTTAATGTATCACATTAAAGGAACATTTTATTAAACACTTTCTGTCATCTCAGGCCTTAATAACATCCTAAAAACATCCTCTGAATGTTGCAGATAAACCTTATAGGAACAATATTTGAACAAATAAACATCCTAAAAAGGTTCTTTGAACATCAGACTAAAAAGTTTCTTTAAAACCTTATTAGAACCTGGAGGTAACGTTGGCCAACGTTGTGAGTATGTTCCCCGCGAGCTGGGATATACAGTATGAGTTACATGTTTGTACTGTATTCACCTGAAGTGTCTTTATTTTTAAAAGAAGAATGTTTGGAGTATTACAAGTACTTCTATAAAAACCTTTGACGCTCATATATAAACAAAATGAATATTGAACCAGGCTTTATACAATGGCTACATTGCAAATGTGCACATATGTAATCCTCTACTCTAATGCCTCCTTTGCACATTTGCCTTAATATCACTCTTTCAACTTCAGATGAAGTTCATAAAGTTGATGAATAATAATAATACTAGAACTATATCCAGTCACTTGTGGCCACACAGTGTCAAGAGGAAGCTGACGGATTATGTCCTTACGAGAAAAACATTATTAATAGGAACAACTGGGAGGCTAGTTTGTACTATGTATGACTTAGTACTTGTTAAATGAAAAGCATGTGCACACAATGACCTTTTTCAGGAAATGGAATCTAATGGCAGGCTAACACCAGTACTGGCTGTGTGAGAGGGGTGGAAACACATAATCCCAACATGAGGGGACACTGAAGCACTCTGGGAATCAGCTGCCTGTTCATTTTACAGCAAGGACTGCTTCATGCCCTTCGGAGAGAGGCTTGAGTTACAGTCAGAATCTACATCTGGCGGGGCCCCGTCTCCACCCTGCTGATCACTGTTTTCTGATGTTTCTTATTGACGCAACTGAGCCTCAAGTGTGTGGGAGAAAAACTCCCTCCGGAAGGAATACAGGGATTTTAGACTTTGCAGACCATTTACATGCACACAAACCTGTATAACTCTACAGGGAAGGGGAAACGCAAAAAGCAGAATCGAGCCTCTTTAAAGGCCCTAACCCTGATCTGAAGTCCATCAACAGAGATAACCTTACCTTAACTCACACAGTATGTATACTCACTGTTTGGTTGCACAGCCTGGAGCTGAAAGGCAACATGTTCTCAGCAGAATTTTAGATAAACACGAAAATACATAAAAACAGTGAAAGGCTGTATTTTATCCACAATCTACAGTGCTTTGGAAACACTTTCTCCCACCTGACAGACGAGAAATATAATTATTTGAACACTTTGGCTGATGATAACAGTGTGTTTGCTCCGGGGTACAGGCCGAGCTGCTCCACAGATGCTGCTTGGGCACATTGTTCTTAATGGCAAATCACACAACCTCTGTTTATGTCCAGATCCAACCTGTGAGTTGTAAATTACAGGCTGCCACCTGTAATATACGGCAATTTGCTCCCACATTATTGTCGGCCACTGCGGTGGTACCACTTTCTATTCATCTCTGGTCTTAAACAAAGAGGTCGTATCACACTGCGAGTTATGTTCTGCACATTAGTATGCCCACTGCTGTTATACTGCTTTTAAGACACAATGCAACGGAATAGGCCGATTGAACTGAAACATGCACTGTTCCAACTCTTTTCTACTGGAAATCAGTTTGGTTCTAGCTCCGTGTTGGTGCTTGTTTGGTCCCAGAAAGTTCTAATAGAACTCCTTTCTGTTTCCACCCCCCAGAGCCCAGTCATGACATCCCAGTTTGCTGCTGACTTTTTTCAGCAACGCTGCTCACAACAACAGCAATGGCCGACTGAGTCTGGTCAATGCTTATGTTTCTTTTAAACAAACAAAGCCCGATTAAATGAAAGAAGGATTTCCGCATCACACTATGTCTGGTTAGTGTTGCCTTACTTTGTGCACGAACTGTTATTGCTCAGGTTAACCTTCTGACATATCTGGTTCTTGTTTCTTTTCGTTTCAAATCCAAACCAGTTTTCAGGCCGGCTGCAGTGGGAAAAGGAAAAACTGGTTTTGCAAGCGAGAACTGGATCCAAACTGGCCCTGGAACCGCTTTGGTGGAAAAGGAGCATTAGAAACCTGAATGAGTTGTACCGTGTTCAACGTGACTAATGATGACATTTCAATACCAATGACGATGTAGATTGAAGGTGTTGATGTGAAAGACATGATCTGCTTCACTTCTCAACACCATGTTACTCACATTAGCTAACTGCATACAGCATTTTGCACTTTCAGTACTATATTGGGATGTGTGTAAAAACACCTTTCATACAGTAGCTGGGTCACACTACAAAAACAACTGGTAAAAAAATAAACTTCCCGTTGCCAAATCAATCATTCACCTGTCTCCAATAAATATCCAAATCACTGGTGCCTGAGGCTGCCTTCAATATGAAAGCATATACAACTACTCAAATTGACCAAACAAAGACCCTAATGTAATTCTGAATTAACTCCATACAGAACAGCAGTCAAATAAACTGTTGCCTATTAAATAATACAGATCAATAAAAAGCTCTCACACTCACAATTCTTTATTCTAGCTTCACATTTATTTTTTTGTAAATGTATTGATTGAAAAACAGGACGTTGTTTTAATACGTATTTGGTGCTGGAGCCTTTCCACACCCAGCAGCCAAAGCCCAGGCGTCCCAGGCCGGTCATCATCACTATAACAGATTATCAGGTCTTAGGTAAGCCTGTTAGTAATCGCACAGCTTTGTCGAATGTTAGTGTGAGTAAATGTGGGAACACAAACCTATCCCTGTTAACTCCATCTGTTGACAGGCTGGAATGGGGGGGTGTGTTTGAGCTTCTCCCTTGACCTCTCAGGAATGGGGGTCCGGTCCAACTGGAACAGGGATCCCGTTTGATGTGTCCGCCGGGGGGGCATGACGCCTCACGGCCTGGGCCAGAACTGGAACTGGTGTTTTTGTTTGTCAGGTTTTGATCCCCCACCCAAGGAGAAATGACCCTGTGGGCAGGCTCAGGTTTCACAGGCCGAATTAAACACTCCTGCCTGGGAGACGAGACACCCTGCTGGAGTTCTGGCCAATTAGGATCAAGTGTCAGCCCGTTGACATGTGAAGGATGGAATGTGCGAGAGTTTGGTCAAACAGGGATAGGGAGGCAGTGATGGTGGTGACAGGCTTTGTCCCGACATGGGGGGAGGATTTAAAACATATGGCTCTCTGCCACCAGAAGGAAGCCTTCACTTCGGGCCGGCTGATTGGATAATGCAGGGACGTCAGGCTTTCTCTCTCTTTTCTGACTTTTTTCTTCCATCCTTCCAGACAATAATCCTAGTTGGCCATCCTACTGGATCCAACTCGCTTTTCATCATTTGTAACACATGAATATTGCAAACAACAAGGAAGCAGCTACCCTATACAAATGGAAACATGTTAATGGACATGAGTAGGAATGCAATATTATTTGACGACAACCGTTTTTCTTCAATTATTTGTATGTATGTTCATTTTTTTGTATCATTTTTTTTGGAGGAAGTTTGATTTTGTGTGATGTTGAAATGGTATGTCTATGGTGTATTCAAACCCCCTCCTCATAGTAATACAAGAAAAATAGTTATTTGAGAGACTTTTGTTTATTGTACTGTTGGGACGGTATTTGGAATAATGTCTCAGATTATCTTTGACACGAGTAATTCATTTCACATTGACCCTGAACAAATATATCCGCACACGTCACCACCAGCCATCCCTGTAAGCTCCCCAGACTGCACACAGTGTGAAGGCACAGTTGTGATTGATGTATATCTGTAAAGCTGAGGGAGAAATGTGCCAAGACCAGGCTTCTGAGACATGTCCAGATTTGAAAGCACACTTAACCAGGATGCAATATTCAGCTCAGAAAAGGACAAATGATATCTGTATTGTCCTCATGTCACACCTAGGTTACACAATAATCATTTTAACATAAAAAAGCAAGGAGTACATATTCTTAAGTTGCAATGAAACTGAAATAGGCGGTTCAAAGTGAACAACTTTACATCACTTAATTACTCATCACTTATTTCAGAATGCTATATTACTATATACAGTACTGCTGCACAGTAATATATTATTGAGTTATAACCATAGGTTATAACTGATACATTATTTATTTGTACAGCATTGTAAAGTCAGAGCTGGCACTAATTCATGCTATTTTAAATACTTAACTTGTTTTAGCTGTAATTGTGCCTTGTATGAGAAATAGGTAGTATCACGGAAACGTATCTTTCAGTGTCATTCAGTCCAATGTCAACCTGATTTTGCCCTGGCTCACTACGGCTGTCACTCCGAGGCTTTTCCCCTTTATTACACAGGCTGGATACCTTCTGTTCTCTAGCATTCGACAGACATTATGTACAAAGTATCAAACAGAGGTTAGCTGTTAGAATGAACATGTCTTGACTCTCGTGTCCCTTTGTTTCCCGCTCCTGTATAAAGGACTTGTGTGTTCTGTGTGATTTGGTCAGATGCTGTAGCACTAGCTGCTGCTAACATCTGGCCTTCCAGCTGGATATAGATCCTTTCTGTTAAATGCTTTAACTCTTCACAACTCTGGTTTCAACTTGTAGATTCGCAAATTTCTTACCAGAAAGTAGAAAGAATTCCACAACAGGTAGCATTTTAATAAATGTAGTGTAATTGATTAAAATGGATATACTAGAATGAAGTTCAAATACTTCATACATTTTCCTAACTGCCATACTTGATGAAGTTTAAATTGCTGAGCCTAAACAGAGATAAACTCTTGGCCACTGCAGTAATTGGAAAGATTCCCCTCAATGGATTCCTCCAATGTCGTTCTTTGTTTACCGTGCCATCAGCAACTTAAGACACACACATTGAGACAGAGTTTGGATAGGATGTCCAAGAGCTGATTGCTCACAGGTTGCCAAAACTAAGTTATTACAATCCAATGCGTTCCAACTTCTGTATATGCAACCACAACCTGCCCTCAAACGTAATACGTTAATGGTCCTCGGGCTACAAATGAAAACCAAAATGCTTCCGACCTCTAAATCTATCTTTTTGGTTTTCTTTAGCACTATTTTTTGATTTGGCTCATATCTAAATAAGTGCTTCCGAGGCAGACCTCTATTTACTGACACACACTGACGCACACACAGCAGTGACATTTTTGTTCAGAGTTTGTATAGATATTTCTACATATTGAATCCAGTAATATACACTTTAGATTAAATAGAGTTATTTTGGGTCATCCAGAAACAAAATATATTGTGTATATTGTAAAGGATGAGGTCTAAAGCAGAATCTTCAGTTTTCTTCCTATTGGAGGCACAGATGGGAAGCAAAGCCAGGGTCTCCTGTTAACTAGACAGCTTTAACCAAATAGGCCGCAGCTCCTTTTCTTCCCTCTGCAGATAAAGGTTCCATGAGCAAGGCATCGTGAGGAATTGCGGTATCTCCTTCTCCTTTTTTCTGTTTGTTTGTCTATCTGTTTGTCTGTCTTCCTGGCTGGGCGTGGTTGACCTACTTTCCATTTTCCGCCAACTCACCTCCGCTCCTGTTTCTCATCATCACAGTGCCTCGACTCTTCCGAGGCAAACAGGTCCACCTCGGCCCTGCCGAAAAGGCTCCAGATTGTCTCCACCACTTCTGGGTGAAGCCTCCACTCCCCCGGTGGAGGTTTGTGCCGAGAGAGAACATCTGCCACCTGATTTCGGTCTCCTGGTAGAAAGACTGCTCGCAGGCTGGCCAAGCGGGGCCAAGACAAGAGGCTCTGTGAAACCCGGAGCAGCTGTGCGGACCTGGTGCCCCCCTGGTGGTTGATCTGGGAAACCGTGGACATGTTGTCCGAACGAACAAGCACATGCCTGTCCGTCAGTTGGGGTAAAAAGTGCCTGAGCGCAAGCAGCACAGCGCAAAGCTCTAGCACGTTGATGTGATATGCACCTTCTTGGGCGGACCACAGACCCTGAACAGTCCTGCCCTGCCACACCGCACCCCACCCTGAGAGACATGCATCTACAGTGACAGTCTCCCGGCGGGATGGGATGGCGCCCATGAGCACGCCCATCAGAAGATAGGCCCTGTTTCTCCAGCGTGACAGAGAGTGAAGGCACTGGTGCGACACCCTTCCTGTGCCTGTGCCACTTGGCGTCCAAGTGAAGGCTGTTCAGCCACATCTGCAAAGGGCGCAGCGACAGCAGGCCTGCTGAGGCCGCCGTCAGTCTGCCCAAGAGCCGGAGGAACTGAATGTAAGGCACACTCTTGCCCAGCCTGAAGATGGGGAGAAGGTGGGAATTGTCGTCCACACAACGAGGTGGCAGGTAGGCCCTCATGGCGACCGAATCTAGGACCAACCCCAGGTAAGTGACCCGTTGGGAGGGGACCAGGCAGCTCTTCCTGGTGTTTACTGTCAGGCCCAACCGGGTTACGTGACATAAGAGGCGCGCCGTATCCTGGGCCACTTAGGACCGGGACGGCGCACAAACCAGCCAGTCGTCTAGGTACGGCAGGACCTTCATGACCTGTGCCTGCAGGGGTGCGAGAGCTGCCGCCACGACCCTGGTAAACACCCTTGGAGAGAGGGAGACTGAAGGGAAGTTCCCGGAACTGATAATGCTGGTCCTGAAAGGCAAACCTCAGGAACTTCCGGTGGTGGGACGCAATCGGCACATGGAAGTAGGTGTGCTTCAAGTCCACGGTTGTGAACCACTCCCCCTGTGTGACAACACGGAGGGTGTCTGTTGTGGTCAGCAGGTGGAATGGCAGCACCTTCAGGAATCTGTTGATTCCTCTGAGGTCCAGTACTGGATGAAATCCGCCGACTTTCTTGCTCACCAGAAAGTACGCCGAGTAGAACCCCCCGGACTGAAGCAGGGGGTCCACTGGCTCGATTGCGCCCTTGGCCAAGAGGACGGATAGCTCTTGGGCCAGAGCTAAGGCCTTCGCCAGGTCGCTGACAACTGTCACCTTGACCCGGCCGAAGGCTAGGGGCTGGCGTCGGAAGTGCAATTCGTATCCCTGGGTTAGGGTGGACCCAAGGGTCGGAAGTACAGGCAGCCCAGTAGCTGAGCTGCTGCTGGAAAAAGCAGCCGACGACCGGCCCCGGGACTTCAGGGCCTAACCACCCGGCCCTTGGGGGGCGGCGGTAAGGCTCTGGGGCACGGGGCTGCCTAGAGGGCCAGCGACCGGGGGCACGCAGCCAGCTGGATGCAGATAAATCCTTAAATCAAACGTTCTAACTGAACGCTGTAGGCCACAATATTGTAGCCACGGTACTCTAGCGCAGCGAGAAGATGAAAAGGAACAGATCCTCTGATGACACCGGCTGATATAGCCGGTGTCACGTGGGTCACAGGTGACTTTGTTGTTATTGGTACTCGTACGGCGCAGGCCCGCAATGGACATATCCAGTGCTAAAGCAACGCCTCTGGCGGTCAGTAGGGACGAAATAGAACCCCCACACGCAAATACACAGTACACCCGCGACTGTTACAATGAAGGCTCGATAATCAGCTCACGGCATATAGGCAGGGGTAAAGCGCTTTTTTTTTACGAGTGGGGAGCGGACCTCACCTCCTCTAGGGGAGTCCGGGGGGATGCTCCCCCGGGAAGATTTGTCTTAAATATTGAAGTTGAAAGCATCAATCTGGTGCACTTTGAGAGCAACATGAAGAGATCTATGGATACATCTCTCAACACCCAGATGAAACACAACTGTAAGCAGATGTTCTTTTTCTTTATGGATATTTTACAAATCACTCCCCTTTCAAACTGTATTCTTGTTTTACTGCCATATAGTAGTTCATAACCGTTTCTCCTTTATTCTCTTATTTGTTTTATAACTATAATGATCATATGAAAGGTGTACCGCGGAAATAATCTTTTGAATAATTTGTGACCAAACCGTTTGAGACCCACTGAGATAACTTAGACTAAAGTTAACTATCTAAACACTCAGAGAGTCCTTTAGCTCACCTGAGCCTCTCAGTCTGAGAGGAGAGCTCTCCTCCAGCTGGTTGTGGAACAAACAGCTCCTTGTGTCCGTTAGTGCGGCTAGCTAACCAGATGCTAACAACACGGTCCCTGCTGCTGGCACCGGTCCCTCTCTCTCTCTCTCTCTCTCTCTCCCCCCTCTCCCTCTCTCACACACACTAAATGCGCTATGTCCGCACGCACACACACACACACACACACACACACACACACACACACACACACACACACACACACACGCACACACACACACAAACAGAGGGTTTGAATGACACAAGCACACTTTTATTTCCATGCAACTCTCTGATTGGTCTGGTGTCTTGCCTCTGTTGCATTCACTGAACACGGGAAATTACAGTCCTGCCGTCCTCTCGAGTGTCATGATGAGGTTCATGTAAAACACGGTTAATGTATTATATTATTGAGGTAGAATTGTCCGGTGCTACAGAAAAAACATTCGGGGCAGGCCAAAATATAATTTTATCAACAATGTGGAATGTATTAGTTACATATCACACAGAGTATGCACAGCGGGAGCAGCAATAACCGTCAAATAATAATTCAGACAGGGGAGCTCCGCACCCCCGGCCTGCCGCTAGGGGGTGCTGCAGCGCCCTCAGCACCCCCCTTCCCGCGCCCATGCACACACACACACACACACACACACACACACCACACACACACACACACAATTTGTATTGTATTATTGTATGAGAGAGGTTCCAGGTAGAATTGAGGCGAATATTTGTCATTGTTCAAATGATAATAAACATTAGCATAAAGCATATTTGTCCACTCATATGTTGATAAGAGTATTACAAACTTGAAAAATATTCCTCTAAGGTACATTTAGAACAGATAAAAAATGTGCGATTAATTTGCGATTAATCGCGATTAACTATTTTAATCGACTGACAGCCCTAATTTAAAGAAAACCTATTTGAACCATTTGAACGTCACAGTGACACATCATAGAGTTG